>SSNR01000058.1:2258991-2287836 GCA_006937965.1 Callopanchax toddi | reverse complement strand
TTTTTTTTTTTTTTTTTTTTTTTTTTTTTTTTTTTTTTTGTCCATCTAGAATTGATTACAGAACCTTAATTAACAGATTTTTTAAAAAGTTGCTGTTATTGTGAATGAAGTGATTTATTTTAAAAATGTTTAGAAATGAACCTCAGGATCAACAACGCTCATGTGCACATGTTGCTGTAGATTCCTCCAAATCTTTTATTTTCTCTATTATATATAAAGCATTTAAATATATTGATGTACCTGCTTGAATTGAGTTGGACCAACTTTCGTGTTTTACAGCTGTGAGATGTTGAAGTATCTGATGTGTGTGCCTTCTGAGTGGTGAAACGGTCTGATGCTGTAAATTTAACGTGTTAGTGTAAAGCCTCTTAAGCACAATCATCGACACGTTGCTGTAGCCAAATGCCTTTTAGATCTAGAATTCCCATTTTGTGTCTTGACACGAGCATTTCCACAACACGAACTCTCCAAAGCACACAAATACACTCATTAGCTCTAAATCTCTGGGATTTTAGACATCATTAAAATCTAACAAGTGAGATTCATGTGTGTTTTTAAGGTAAACAGAAGCACTACATTTCCACATAAGTCTATATTTAAATGCAGGAAGTGGATGTTGCAATATAACCATGTGTTTGTTGTTTCAATGGTACCAAATGTTTGTGTTTTGAGATTTTTGTGGACAGACCAAATGAACGTGTTCAGTCATGTTTGCTCAGAGGCAGGTGTGTGTGTTGGTTGTTTTATTCAAATAAAGCTGAGTACAGAATGTGTACTGAACACTTTACATGGGCTTTCTTATCTTGTGTGCTGATTTACGGTTGATTGTATAATTGTCCTTTTGGTTGTAGTAAACAGCTCTACCACTAGAGGTCAGTGTTTATCAATCATCACATTAAACTGAGTTTTTAAATTCTTTACTAGACAATTTGTTTCTGTACAAACAATAAAATCTCCAGCTATTTTAATTGTATAACTTGTTATATGTATATATACATGTAATATAAATACGGTAAATAATTATAATGCTACTTACATAAGTTTAAAGATGGGGGTATCATTAGGGGTAGGGGGTTGAATTTTAGGACAAGAAATGTACTATCTAGTGCTGCAAAAAAGTATTTGCCGCTTACAGATTTTTTGGGCATCACATTAAACCTGAATAAATAAATGTAATTTACAGATGATTTAATTTACAGAGGGAAAAGATCTGTGCAAACCAGCCTGACCCAATGAGAAAAAGTGTCCTCCTTTTTAAATCATGAGTTAGTTGTGATTAACTGCATTAAATGTTACATCAGAGTTCAGTTTCACTAGCCACACCCAGACCTGATTACTTCAATAGAACCTGGTCTGACAACATGAAGGCTAAAAGGTCTCAAAAAGCAACACACCATGCTCGAAACCCAGAAAATCTAAAGCACTGCAGGCCTCACTTGTTAAAGGTTAAGGTCAGAGTTCAGCTTTTAGCAATGAGGAGGCAGGAATGGTATCATGGGAGAGTTCCAAGGCCTCTGCAGAACAAAAGAAACACAAACCATCTCACATTTGCCAAAAAAACAAATTGATTATCCTCACAACTTTTGGGAAGATATTCTGTGGACCGACAAGACAAAAGTGTGACTTTCTGGAAGGCACATCTCGTTACACCTGGTGTAAAACTAAAAAACACCGTCATACCAACAGTCAGACATGGTGTGTGATGGTCTGGGACATCTGTGCATGAAAACCCTCCAATGTGGCTGAATTCAAACAATTCTAGTCATTAGAAAACTCCACAGTGATGCGAGAGACTCATTATCATCACTTGATTGCTGTTGCTGCCAAAGAAAGCTCATCATTTGTTAAGTATTCAAATATTTACAAAATCAGCTTTAAAATCAGCCAAGATTAAAATGTCAAAGCTCTAAAGAAATAGCCTATTTGAGATTTTTGATGTTGTCATGCTTTAAGGATTCATTTTACTCTAAAAAGAAACTACATTTTGACATGATGTTTTTGTGTGTGTGTGTGTGTGTGTGTGTGTGTGTCTACCTTCCAGCCTACTCAGGTAACTGCTCCCCTCCATCCAACCCCCTCACCTCCTGAGAGGCTCGCCTCAGAGGTATCACGTTTCTCCAGGTTGTGCACTCTCCTCTTCAGATGCAGCTCGTCGATGGGGGTTTGTTCCCCGAGCGAGGCCTGGCCCTGTTCCTCCCCAGAACCGAGGGAGTTGGGTTCCACTGACTCATGCATAAAAGATACAGCAGTGGAAAGGAAATGTAGCCACAGCTGCCTACTGTACCTGTCCTGTCCTGCTGAGTGAGACAGAAAACAGGGGTGTACGTTTAGATCTAAAACCTCTTGTTAGTGAGGAAGTGCTCAGCACTGCAGATGCTCTGGAGTAAGACTCTGTCTTGGGGATGGGAAGAAGAAAACGAGTTCTGTTCAGTGATGGGTGAGTGGATTTTACACACTGGCACCTGCTTGTCAAAATGGAGGTGTCTAGACGCCTGAACTGGATACGACGCCGACCCTGGAGGCCTTATGTCTGCCGCAGGAAGTTCAACCGTAAGTGGACTGGATGGAGATTACAACATGTTTTGTGTTAATATTGTGTTGCTTTTTTCTGTGTTGTATTCCTTTGCTTCACCTGCTTGTGGACTTTTAATTGTCTGAGTGCTGCTCTGAACCGGAGAAGCGTCCAGTGAAGTCACCGCTGTGAGTCCTGAATCAGAACTAAGCTGAGACAGGACAGTTCTGAGCTAGTGTTAATAAAATACAGGTGATGGTTGTCAGGATTTGACACAAAAAGCTGAGTTTGGAGAGCAAAAAAAGGAAAAATGATCTCCAGTTTGTTCTAAATGGACAGTAATATTATAGAAGAGTTTCCATAACAACATGCATTACAGAAAGATAAACAGACACAGTTTGAGTCTTATCTAACCAAAGATCCCCTGTGTGGGGATTCATTTAAAAAACTGAAAAAGAAAGAATAGGTTTGTTATTAATGTCAAAAAGAGCTGCTTTAAAACTCTTGTTGACCATCAGGAGAGTTTTTTGGATTGAAACAGAAGCTAAATAAATTTGGATGATTTAGTTTTTGTCATGATGAGATTTTTCTTCGTCCTCTAAATGTTCCTTCTCATAATGAGGCTTATTTGACTGCTGTTTGGATTGGAAAATGTTTGACTCCGACCATTTCCTTTGGTCTCACTAATAAAATAATCATCTATAAACAAAAACCCAAAAGGTCAGCTAAACATGTTGTGATTTAAAGCTTTGTCTGGATTTAACGGATTAATGTTTCCTCTTTTTTCTAATTAAAGCAAATATAAAGTGTGTTTGAGATACTTCTTTTACTTGGATCTCTTCTGTGAGTTTTATGTATTCACAGCTTATATCAATAAGACGGTTTTTGTTGTTGATCCATTGCTCTGATGTGGCTCTTAGCAGTTATTCAGTCAGTCAACAGACCTAATCCAGTAAATCTCTGCTGAAAAACTCAGTCTGCAAACATGTTTCCACTTTTTAAACCCATCTGTCAGCAACAGGGTTGTTTTGTTAGTCGGCTCTTTATAAATTAAAGTAATGAGGTTATTGATTATTTCCTCAAGAGAAAAAAGTGATTAGTTCAGTATTTATTATTAAATAGATGATCAGATTTCAAGAGTTTTACATGATCTCTACAGAGATGTAGCCTTGAACTTCAGCTTGTAATTTATATTTGTTTAAATATTCTAAATGAGTGAATAAAACAACTTCCAACCGAGTTAAAGAAGTTCAACAAAAACCTCATACATTAAAAACTATATATCAAATTGCTTTAAATAAATGCAAACAGTCCCACAGACACTTAAAATGTGCAATGACAATTAAAAAAATTCACAATTATTATTTAAAAAACCCACATTCATGGAAAATGCTCAATAAAATTACCCATAAGACGCATTGTAAAATATCTGGAAAATGCACAAGCATGTTTAATTATTCCTATTAATGATCTGTGGACCATACAGCTCCCTAACTGAAGGAAACTAGTGTATAAAATCAGAGAAGAGATAACATATTGTGTAGATTATAAACCTCTTTTTGTATTTTTGTAAACAAAGCATAAAGACAATATTTATTTGTTTATAGTTCTCTGTGATTGTGTTTCCTGTAGCCACCAGCAGGGGGCAGCCATGCTCATGTGAGAACACGTGCTGTTTGTTTCTCCACTAAGCTAAAAAAAAATGTCACTAATCAATAATCAGTTTGAAGGTGATGAAAATGTTTTTCTTCATTTCCTGAGGATTATAATTTTATCCCCCCCCCCCCTTTTTTGTGTCACACTGAGGTCAAAGGTCATTTCATGAATATTGCTAGAAGAAAACTGCCCTTTTTTCCTGATCTGATGTGAAGTCAGAACCTGCCCTTTGCTAGTTGCCTGTCAGGCTGGTGATTTTTTATGCTTTTTTTTTTTTTGAAGGCATAATAGAGGCCGATTGAAGTAAACCACTTCACCAGATTGTGTTATCGTGTTCTCTTGACCCGCCTGACTGCACTCCTCTCTTCCTCTTTTCATTCTCGCTGCTTCCACCTCCCTTCCTGTACCTCCCTGTCCCTCACCTCTGCCCTGCTTGCATTTACTTTATTGCTTCTTTTCTCTCTCATCTCTTCTCACACGCCGTCCTCCTCCTCCCCCATGACCTCCCAGTCTCCTCCATATTTCTCCCTCCTCTCTCTCTCTCTCTGTCTCCAGATCTTCATCACCCTCCTCTCTGCTCTCCTCTCCTCCAGTCAGATCCATAATTGCGCTCACACTCTGAACATCTTCCCACTCCATAGCAACGCGCCTCCTCACCCACCGCTGCAGCCTCTGTTGCTGCCGATGCAGGAGGCGATGTTGGGATGTTAAACTACATCAGAGGATTTTACACACAGTTTACCTTACTTTTCTCCTTTCTTTCACTCTCAGCTTGTTTAAATCTTTGTTCCTTCATGCACATTTTTCTGAGAAGAATCAGAAAACAAGCTTTTGCTGTGCATGTGAGTGGAATCGTGTTAACACAATAAAGTCAACGAGTCGGGGTGCTGCGTGGGCTGCATATGAACACAGACAGAAAGACTAATGGAGACAGAGTCATGCAGACAAGAAGAAAGAGCACGTGCATCGCTCATGCACATGAATTTAGATGTAGTTTTTGGAGTTCTTGCAGGATTCTTATGACACTTAATAAAAGGGTGTAGCATGAAAGACGTCTGTGCGCTGTATGTGTTTTAGTTGTTGCGATTTTGGTTTAATCAATGGTAGTATTTTTATATTTTGGTTGTGTTTTGTGTCATTTTTTAATATTAATTTCTCAGCCTGACCTCTGACCTCTACAGTGAAAGGGAAAAAAGCAAACAGAATTAATCAAGAATCGTGTTGTTGTTGCTATCCAGAGGCAATAAGAATAAAACTCAGGTTGACCTTGTTCCCTGGCTGTCGACTTTTATTTATAGTGACTCAAAAGGTTTGAGGGAACAAATAAATCTTGGACTCGATCTGGGAAAAGAGACGTGGGTTTGTGTTGGAAAAATGCTTAGTAGAATTGAAGCATGCAGGGCTATTTTGGCCGTTTGAAGTGCATTTTGTTGCAAAAGTTTTAGATATTTGCTCACTTAGAGAAAGCTTCTTACACGGCCTATGTTCAGAGAAATAGTGTTTGTCCAGATGAAGGCCAAAATTATAAATAACCATAACATTAAAATTAAAAAGCTGTGAAACTGATGGTGGTTAAAGTTGTTTTTTAAAATAAAACTTGCATGAAACTCTAAACTTTTAGATGTTGGAGCTGTTTTAGGATGACAGTGATACATTTTGGTTTCAGCTGCACTCTGACTATGCGTTAGCACGTCAGTCCTGAAGGATGTAGAAGCTGTTTCTCTAAACACAGGCCATTCAGGATGCTATAGAACTATTTAGGATGAATATAGATGGACCCACCCATCCAGCTCATGAACTATTCACCCTCCTTCCCTCAGGCAGAAGACTGAGCATCCTTAAATCCCAGGCAACAAGCCAGAGAAACAACAACTTTCCTGAAATAGTAAGGCTTGTGAACTTTGACCTTTTAGTTGTCCTCTGCAGTTTGCTTTCTATGATTTTAAGTGTTTATTATTGACTTTAGGTTTTTTATTTATTAGCAAACTTGAGTAACACATTTCACTCTCCCACATCTCTGAATATAAAATAGATCTGAATACTAATTAATCAGTTTTACCCAGAACCATAAAAACATTTATTTACATTAAAAATGATCAGTTTTTTAAAGTTAAAACAGATATGAAGATGAAGCAAAGTTCTGCAAAATGAATCTGTAAACATTAAAAGTTAAAAATCTCGACTTTATAAAATTACGTTTTTGCTCATCGGTTTTCTGAGACTCTACAGGAAACAGAAACAGCTTCACATTCGGATTCTTTCCTCCTCATCGAGACATGAATAATAAGTCCCTGCTGCATCAGGCTGACTAGTCAGACTTTATGTTAGCTGAAGTCTTTTAAAGCTGGCAGCGCTATGAGCTCATGGTTCCCATGTCACTGGGTTTGGACCGGGCTGCCAGCTTCTCCTTTGTGCTCCTGTTGGGTGTTCATGGTGGCCAGGATGTGGCTTTATTCAGCGTCCATTACTCTCAGAGGGATGCCGGTTTAACATATCTGTGTGTGTGTGTGTGTGTGTGCGTGTGTGTGTGTGTTCTTGCATGCAGGAGAACGAGATGTTACTGAAAGCCGTCCCAGTTGCACTGTTGAGAACAAACATTCAAATGCTGATGAACCGGAAAAAAAGGGATTAATTCAACTGTGTGCTGCTGTGGGAGAATTCTGACCTCCTCCTTATAGCTCAGATCTATTTATCTGAATGAAGCTTAAATGTTTTGGTTGTGTCTAATACGGTTGTGACGCTGGATGGTAAAAGATACAATTCAGACGCTTTTTATAGCTTTAAATGTTGTTGTAATATTTTATCAAACAATTAATAAATAAATGAAGTATTTCCTCCACTTTTTTAACATATACATCAAGTCGCATGATCATTAAAAAAAAAAAAACAATGTATTTGTTTTATCAAAATTCTAAGAAAAAATCTGCTAAAACTAGTGTGATGTTTTTTTTTAAATAAATAAATTACATATACATAACACACTGTTTTAAAGATTTTCAGTGTCTAATTTTTAAAACATTTTTTTGGGGAAATGTTTTTAAAATTTCAAAAAATTAATAGATCAGATAGAATTGGGGGTCTCAGCAGTGCATACAACAGTGAGAGGATAAAAATAAAATTTTACAAAGTAAGGTGTCCACAAGTGAGATGTGCAGTCAGTTTACATCAGAATCATAGACTTTTATTATGTAGAATAATAAAAGATTTGCTGGAAAAAAAAGTCGGCTGAACATTTTCTTTCTGTTGTTGATGTGGATGAAATCCGTTGCGGTATCGGTGAAGATTTCAGCTTGAATCACAGCCAGCGAGTGACACAACTTTAAAAGAATGGTTCATAAAAACAGGGTATATGTTGCCACACGACTCATACTGTTGAGCCAGATTCTTCTTTCAAATCAGAAGGTACCAAATCTGTCAAAGAAAAGACCGAAGCATAAGAAACGGAGATATTTATCAGATAAATTTGTCATTCAAGTCTAAGTTGAAGGTCTCAGCCTCATAAAGAATGAGCAGTTATAAGCTGGCCTGTAGTAACATCTAACAAAAACCCCAATTAAAACAGGTCAGCAGCACACTGTGATCAAATCAGTAGGCATGAATGGATAAAAGTTGTATAGTATGGGTCAAAATAATTCATAGTGACCTGTGCCCTTGTTTATTTGGCCTGTTACCCATTTTTGTTGTATGTTTGTATTTGATAAGGCAACTGATAAGTTAGGAAACCACTTTTACAGGTTTTAATTTCTGTCAGTGGCACTGGAAAACAAACATAAGAGACAATATAAACTTTGCATTGACTTTCTGCTCTCCCTGCGGCTCATGCATTACGAGATGAAGCTGCAATCTTAATGTTATTTTACACACTGTTGCCCAACCTTCCCTCCACGTCCCCACCCTGTTTCTCAGAAGCAGCTGTGAGATCCTCCCTGCACATCCGCTTGGCAGAATCTCTTTAAGCCTTTAAATTCAAAACATTTAAGTGGCTAATGTTGCTAATTGAAAATGAGAGTTGTCTGAATTGATCTGCTTCAGAAAGCTGACTTCCCTCTTGTGCAGCCAGAAGGTGTGAGCTGCAGGTTTTGATGTGATGGGCAGCATGGGAAAGGAAATTGTGGTTTTCAGAGTTGCTGCCAGTCCTTTGCCCCACCCAGCTGCAGAGCTTTTCATCTGCTTTCTGCACATCCCCTCCAGGAAAGTGTCAGAAAATAGAGTTGGATTATGCAACATTCTGACCTGCATCCTGCTGTGGTTTATTAGCTGTCATATTGTGTGATTTGATGACTGCAGCATGAAGGTGATGTAAAAACTGCAGCTACTGGCATCACTCATAAAATCATATTTGAGGAAAATCTGAAAAGATGCAAGGGGGAAAAAAGAGGTTAAATAAAATCTTGCTGACCTAAATAAATCTGTAGCTTTATACAGCAGCTTGCAGATTGAATCACTTCAGATTTAGGAGACAAATGCACAAAGACGTGGTCTGATGATTCATCTGGTTCAGTGTGTCAGCTGCATGTTATCGCCTCCCTCCAGGTGAACCCGGCGGCAGCAGCAGATTGGTGCTGCCTGCCGTCTGTGCCGTGCCAGTCTGCACAGCTGGCATGCAGCGGCTGTATTGTGGTCATTGTCTGATGCCCTCTGTGCACTCTGGGGCAGCAACAGAAACACTTAGAGCGAACGAGCAAGAGGTCCAGTTGTGAAACAAAACAAAATACAATGGGGACAGGGAGAGACGGGGCACCGAAATAAAAGCTGGTGAAAAGAAGTTGTTGGTTTCATTCTGTGCAGGGGAGGCAATAAGATGTATCGTAGAGCCAAGACGTACAGCTACATGGAGATGAGACGATACCGATACAGTAGGTATTCACTGTTTGTTTCTTTGTGAAGTTACTTTTGATTCATCTTTAGTTTTAGAGTTTATTATGTGGAAGCTTGAGTAAGAGCAACAGCTGCAGAGAAAATTATGAGTTCAAATATCTGGAAATAATCCACATTTTGATAAAATACTTTAGATTCCAGGGTTGTCTGTCAGCGGTCTGCTCTAACAGTTTAATTTTTGGGAGGTTTTTTTTTTTAGCCTCGATGCCAATTTTTAGGTCTGAGATTCATTTGTTTTTATATTTTAACTCGTGATCTAAAAACTAAAATAATTTATTGTCGTTCTCTGTGGTACAACAGAGTAGTTAAAAAACTAACAAATGAAACAGGCCTGGGTGGAGCTTCTGGAAAAGCCTGAAAACCATTTACATATCGAAACATCTTGAAAGAGGGGATGTCCTGTAATCCTGTCTTCAGTCAGTCTTCCTGTTTGAAAGGTGAATGGTCAGTGTTGGTATCAGGGTGTGTACCACACCACAGAGAGTTGTCTCTGAAGATTAGAATGACAAGCATGTTACAGCTGAAGGCTATCAGCCCCCCTCCATGCAGCTTGATGTTCCTCTGACTACAGTAGGCTCAGTACTGTTGCTGCATCTGCTTCAGGGTGTTGTGGATCTGTTCAGGGTCCAATGGCATCCCAAGATTATCAAGGTATTCTGGAGTCAAATGTGATGCCCAGTGTCCGTTTATACAAGGGTCCTTCAACAGGATAATGACCCAAAAGCACAACTAAGAATGGATCCGAACCCAACACTGGACTATTCTGTTCTGATCTGAATTCTGTTGAGATTCTGTTGACGGAACTGAAACATCTGGTGACATAAGCCATAAAAAGGTTGCACAACACAACATTAGCTGAAGGGTACCATCATTTAGCACTGACATGGGGATTCCTGTGGATAAATGTCCTTGCAGTTTCCTTAGACATTATTCATTTTTACAGTAGCATTGCTGTTGATTTCATTCAATAATACATACATATATACAGACTCACTATTCAACAGTTAGCCTTAAAAATAAACAGTTTTCAGTCTGTTTGTATGTCCCTGTATTGATCCCTGATAGTATTTTAAGGAGTTGATGTCCTTGATGAGGTTTTTGCCATTTTTCAAGCAGTGATTCCTGTGCAGGTATTTGACTGGTGCCAACAGCTGCCAGTGCTGTGTTTACGATTCATTGAAGAGCTTTAGTTGGACCGGAAAAGGGTGGCTTGCCAACTCCAGGTTGAGAGAGAGGTCCTACCCCAGGTGGAGGAGTTTAAGTATCTCAGGGTCTTGTTCACAAGTGAAGGAAGGAGGGAGCGGGAGATCGACAGGCGGATTGGGGCAGTGTCTGCAGTGATGCGGACGCTGAACCGATCAGTTGTGGTGAAGAGGGAGCTGAGCCAGAAAGCAAGGCTCTCGATTTTACTGGTCGGTCTACGTCCCAATCCTCACCTATGGTCATGAGCATTGGGTAATGATTGAAAGAACGAGATCGCAGATACAAGCGAATGAAATGAGTTTCCTGCGCGGGGTGTCCGGGCTCAGCCTTAGGGATAGGGTAAGAAGAACGGACATGTGGGAGGGATTTGGAGTAGGGCTGCTGCTCCTCAAAGGAACTAGTTGAGGTGGTTTGGGCATCTGGTTAGGATGCCTCCTGGACGCCTCCCTCGGGAGGTGTTTTGGGCATGTCCTGCCGGAAGGAGGTCCCGGGGTCGACCCAGGACAAGCTGGAGTAAATACATCTTCAGGTTGGCCTGAGAACGCCTGGGTGTCCCAGCTGAGGAGCTGGCGGACTTGGCCGCGGAGAGGATGGCCTGGAATGCCCGACTTGGAATGCTGCCCCCGCGACCCGGACCCGGATAAGCGGAGGAAGGCGAGGAGAGCTTTAGTTGGAGTCCTTGGTGCAGCTGGAGTACCAGCTCGTCAGAATCCCAAGAACCTCTCACTCAGCAGCCTCTGTTGGAACGTCACCATCCCGCTGTTGGTTTTCTTCTCTGTTCCAAAGAAATCATGGCGGTTATTGTCATCCTCCATCAAAAACATGAAGCACACAAACACAAACTTCCACATGTGTGAATGAGTCACAGCGTACCATGGCTGATTGAATCGGCCACACAATGCCCTCATTATTGTTGCCCGGGGAACCAGTCACCCCTCCACAATCATCCCGTTTTTGTCATTTGTCTCAGAGGCTGAGGGGAAAAGGCAGCATCCTGAGCAAAGGGAACAGGCAGAACGATGAAGGACTCTCACTTCTTTTGTGGGAGCTATTAAAGATGAGATGACATAAGAAGCCTTTGCACCGTCCTCCCAGGAGGAGCCCGAGATGAAATCTGACATGTTTCAGCTAAAAGAAGCCAAGCTGACATTTAGAACTTCTTTGTGAAGTTTCCACGTCAGATTCCTTAAGAGTTCGCGTTTCTTTTGCCAAACTCCTCTTGTAGCTGACATCACTCAGCCTGGGGTGACTTCCATGTGATTTCACAGCGCTGTGATTTGGGTGTTTAACTCTTTGATCTGTAACTTTTAACTATGAACTAGACTGGATGAAAGTTCACTCATCCAGTTCTTTCCATGGTTTGAAAATAATGAGACCTGATCTCTGGGGTGTGTTGTTGACAATCCTTAAGGATTTTATGAAGTTTTATCCCTGAACGGCTATATGATTTTCCTTGCTGGTCATAATTTTCAGCCATTATTGGATTCTGTCCTGGCTGACCTTTATAATTCATTGCTGACTTTGATTGCACTGTGAAGCTTTCATGCATCTGCCTTGTAGGTTAGCTGGAGCAGGTGACTTGGCTTTATTAGGCGTTTGACCCCCAGCTTATTCTGGACCTGATTATATTTGAATGATGAGTCTGAGGTGAAAATGATCACCTCACAGTCTGAATCCACTCGTCTCTAAAAAATGGTTGTTCCAAAAATCTATTGGTTCTGGAGGTTTTTTAGGCTGTTTTTGTTCAGATTATAATGTTTGATAAAGAAACCATAAATATTTGAGTATTTAGAAAAGTTTTGCAAGATAATTTAGACTCACCAGATTCAGTAAGAGGCTTCATGTTTTGATTTTAATATTTCAGTCCACATTAACAGGCGTGCTGATGCATATCAGGGCCAGAGGAGGAACTGTGTAGGAGGCTGAAGCCGCCTATTCATTCCTGGGATGATCATCTGGCTTAATTCAGACGCCAAAGAGCCACATTGTTTGACCCCCATTCAATCGACTCTATTGTACCAAGCAGATCTGATTGTGCTGCTCTTTGCAATGCAGGAGTTATAAATGTGTGCGTTTGTGGATTTGGTGTCTGCATTTGACTATGTTGAGTTTCGGAGGCATCATGTGAACATTTTCTGTGTTATTATTTGATGTGTTGTGCAAAAGATTGTGCAGGACATATGTGACCTGTTGCAAACTGCAAAAATGGTTCAAATTAAGAAGTTTCTCCTAGTATAGAGGGAACATAGTGAAAAAAGCCACTGATTTGGATTGATCAGTTTTGATGTTGATAAGCTGAAAAATGTTTTGCAGATGAATCACGATAAATCACCAGGACATGAGATGGTTTTAGCCGTGAACAGATGGGAGTGGGATGAATCTGCATCAGACAGCAGGCTTTGCTTTGCATGTGTCATTGTTGTTTTGTTTTTTTGTTCTGACCAGAGAGCCTGTACCATGTTTGCAGCAGGGGTTCGTGTTGTCAGCTGGGTGTGTTCCTGCCCAGCCCTGCCTTCTGTCTAACTGACCGCCCTGATTGTGAGAAAGAGCCTTTATGTTTTCTTATTTCATCAAACATTCTTTAGCTCAGTTATAATCAGTTTTCTGTGACGTCTCGTGACGTTTATTGTTTAGAAAACAACTAATTCTCACATATATATCAGCACAAAACTGATTTATTTCTCCAAAATTTGACTATATATGAAATTTGGTGGCTTATTTGGCAACAGGTTTATCAACTAGCAGTCTTTTTTATTACAAATCCAGCATCTTTATTATGTAAAAAGACATTTGATGTTGTTTACTATAAAAGGTGGAAATATATACAAATTATGTGGGTGTTTATTTCTCACATTTAAATATGTTTTTATATTTTAAAAGCCCAAATTTCTGCAGTGGTCATCCCATTAGTTCTGCTTTTGCAAACTGAATTGCAAAGTCCCTATAAACCTAACAAATTGCACTAAACAGCAGTAATTCTGCATGTTATTCACCTGCATTTAGCACCCAAAACACCTGTCATTTGTCGCGATGCGTCTCTGCTGTCTGAACTCGAAAATTACTTTGGTTCCAGGTTCACTCCCTTGAGCTTCAGCTTTAAAGGGAAGCAGTGGGAAGACTGAGGAAGATGTGATAATGAAGCAACTTCAGGCCTATAGTTTCTATTTTAGGTGGAGACTGGTTTGTCTAAATGGGGTGAGTCAGAGTTTCTGCATAGAGAAGACAAAAAAAGAGACAATGGGTGAAAAAGAGGAAGAAAATTCTGAGTCTGGCAGCAAAAAAACACCCAAAACAACTGGGACTGAGAATGACTTAAGAGGGAGGAAAATATCCATAGAAGCTCTGTGAGTTATGCTAACATAATTTATGAATGAATATGGAAACACAGTTCTGTGTAGCAATCAGAGTGACCCCAAGAGATGAAAACAAACAGATAAATCAACTAAAAGGCCAATCCAACCTCAGGAATTCAAGGTTGAACGTTTCCAAATTGCCCCAACCTCAAAATCAAATATGGCTGCCTCATTTATAAATTAGGGTGCAGAAATAAACTACCGATTAGCACCTTTGTCAGTTCAGATCAAGTGCACATACAGTCCTGTACGCCATCTATTAGTGATCATGTTTCTATGACACTTACATGTAGAGAAATATGTTATTGGCTCATATTGCTAATCGTTAGCTTGATCACTGAACACAGCAAGGAGCAAACCCAAACGGTTTTCCTGCTGGAAACATGATTAGGTTGGATGTGGTGTACAATGATGCAGGAGATCCTGAGCTGACAGTAGAGGAAGGAGGAGCAGGTGGGTTGATTAACTCAATATGGAGCTGCTGTGGAGGAGTGGGCTACGGGAAGCAAACTGAGGCAAAACTAAACTAACAGAACACATAATCTTGAATCGTGACAACCAACTTTGACTGTTGTTTTTTGCATGCAGTGGTGTAGATTTGCTCTTGACATTGGTGTGGACCAGGATGGGACATAAATAATCTCTGAATCTGTGTGATTGAAAGCAGGTGAGTGTGTTTACATGCTGCATGGAGGCTTCCTGCAGCAGCTGATGACACCAGACGTTATGAGAGCTGCCAGTTCCCCCTCAAAGTGGTCCAAATGAAAAAATAGAGAGAGCAATCAGTGTGGTCCCATGATTCCTGGTGTGCTGTGAAGAAATGACAAGCAGAGCCAGCATCATGGTACACACACACACTTACACACATACATGAGGAAAGCACTCACACATTCACACCTTCTCTGCATGTCCTCGCTGGCTCCAAACTCAGGATCTAATTATTCCTGTTAATCGCCAGGCGCCTGAGCTGACTCATTGTGAAGAGCCTCACTGTGGATATGGACACACACATATCTCTGACGCTCCTCTTAACACATGCGCACACTTACTCGTACAAGTGCTCTCCGAACAGCACACTCTCACTTCAGCTTTTTACAGGATGTTATGAAACCAGCACCGTTGCTGAAACTTACCGAAGGTCGCCGGGTGTCCTTTCTCTCACCCACACACCCACATTTCACCTGACACACACACACACACACACTGTCGTGCAGGGAGCTGAAGCTCCCTCAGCTCAGTCCCAGTTCCACTCGTGTGAGGAGCCTGGCGGAGATCGGACTGACGCCTGAAGCAACGAGGCCGAGCCGGCGCTGATTCAATTTTACAGCCCAGTCACTCTCCAGTAACCTCCGATTCATCAGCCCGGGAAAACAAGGGGAGAGAAGAAGAAGAGGAGGAGGAGGAGGAGGACTGATGATGGCTATGACCGACATTTCAGAGGATGACCTGGATGAGATGATGCGTGAAGAAGCAGAGGATGTCTTCTACGAGGATGGTAGGAGTGTCAAGGGTCAAGGTGTGGGTTTGAATGTGGGCTGCAGGACCAAACAGCTGCTCTGAGTACAGCGCTGGTTTGTTGTTTGGGGTAAAGAAAAGGTGATCATTGGACGGTGGCCCAGGAGGGTCTCCTCAGATGTGTAGGTTTACTGCAACCACAATTAATTCCTTTTAGTATAATTAAATATTTAATGTACTATTAGAAGTTTTTAAAAAATAAATATGCAGTAACTGTTATAATGATGATTTTCAAAATAACTTTTTGAGTCCTGTTCTGCTCTTCAGGAGTTTGTTGCTTTTTAAAAAACTCAGCCCTTTAATAGAACGCAGAGCCAAGCCGTGCCCTCTGCAGTGTGGGCGTTCTTGTATAACAGGCAGATGTTTTAAACCAAGCATTATGCACCACAAGAAAATCAAACTTTCTGTGAGAGTTTAAAACCTCCTACAGTCAGATCGATCGCAATCAAGTAACTTTTGTTTTATTTAGTGGTTTTAAATCCAAGACTGAGACAATGTTAGAGAAAGTGATGCTGGCTTCATGGTTTACGGTTTTAGTTGTAGTTTGAATTTTTAGAGATATCTGTTTTCTGCATCAGTTGGGTGGATTGTTGTATTCAGATGTACTCAGGAGCAGGTTTATCTGATATATATATATATATATATATATATATAAGATCATTAGATGCTCAGAAAATCTGAAAAATGATTGTTTCTCCACCTGATTGTTGAGATCAGGACAAAACTTTTCTTTAGTCACTCAGTAAGGAAGTCTCTGTTTATTAGAGACATTTGGGTCAGACTTTTATTTATATCAATGAAATGTTTTTGCATTTTATTGCATATCACAAAAAACAACATGCACACATCATTTATCCTGCACAACACAAATAAATTTAGTTTTTAGGGGTTTTATCAGGTCACGAATGTTAGTAAAGTCTGCAGGTGGATTTCAAGGTTTTCCACCTTTTAAATAAGTATTTAATGTCTTTTAATTAGAAAAAATAAACATCATTACTGAAGGTTGCTTAGTTTAAGGCAGAAACACCTTTTTCTCCAAAAATAAAAATAGCTTATATATTATTTTGGTGCATGAGACAATGATGTTTTAGAGAAAATCTGCTCTTTTTATGCTAAACTATCAAATCATGTGTGATTTTTTAGCTTCCTGCATAAAAAGCAAACAAGTGCAGAGCTGATCTTCTGTTCTCCCCCCATTGAAACGCACATTTTACACCGTTTTCACAGTTTTCCTTCAGTGTGAATTATTTTTCTCAAACTCGCAGATCTTTCTATTATAGTCAGAGCTCTGCAGGTGCTGTTTATTTCTTTAACTTCAAATGTTTAAGCATTAAGGTCTTTGGGTTGAAAACAGCTGATCCTTCAGAAAAGAACGTTTGAGGAGGATGTTCCCAGATGTTGCATCATCCGATGTGAATTGTGTGATAATTCTTCCTCTGACCCAGTTCTGACTGATTTTCGCTGCTCGTAATGTTCCCTTTGAACGACTCGCCCAGGAGGAACTCAGTCAGAAGATTCTCTGCAACAAATCAGCCAATCACAGCGTTCATGTAGAAGTTGGCCAACAGGCATCAGCGTGTTTATTCATAGATGCGTCTGAAGGCTGCAGAATGTGGACCACTTTTATTTTCAGACCTAATTAGCTCCTTGGATTAGCGATGGAAATAATTATTGCGCTGAATAATCAAGTGTTTTATTCTTATTGGTGCGTAATGCAAATCATCACTGCCCTACTTTCTGATGTTTAGGTTCATCATTAGTGGTCAAGTTGAAAATCTTTTCTCAACAAAGTAGTTTAGGGTTCTGTCTGAGAGAAGGAGACATGGTGTCAAATGTTTATGTTCAAAAATATTTTGTCCTGAAATGTTAAACCTTAAAGAGATAAAGTTACACTTCCTCTGATGTAGTTTCCCACCACCAGAGTGGGTATGTGTGTGCATGAATACGGGAATTTGTTAAGCTCTGAGTATCCTCGAAATACAACAGTGCTATAAAATATCTAATCCGTTAATACTATCATGATGATCTCCAGTCGGTATTAAACACTGCTGCAGACAGAAGTTTCACACAAGGATCTTTAAATATCAGCTATTAAGAGTTGACGATTGTCACGTTTTTTGATTTCCTGTGACTCAGATGCAGTAAAATCAGACAGGAAGTCAAGGTACGAAAAATAAGGCAAGTTTATTTACACCTTAAATGGTTATAGTCTGTGGGTGGGCTGCAGCGGGGTCTGGAAGACACCAGAGCTTATAAATGACGTTTTTAATGGCAAAAAACCAGTTGAAAACATTGACCGTGAAGGCAGCTGTTGTTTAAAGTGTTCTGACCTGTTTTATATGTGACTGGAATTTTATTTTAAATGGACAAACTGCAGGAAGATGGGATATGATGAGCTCGTTTTATTTCTCTGCTAATTTAAGAGTAAAAATGAAGCTAACTCACCACATTCTCATTGTTTGTTGATCTCTGAAGCAGTTCCTTCCTGTGGCTCAAAGCCATGGTGCCGAATTATGACACAGCTGATGTAAAACCATAGAAAGTAGGTCAACACTAGAGATCAGGAGCTGAGTGGCTCCATATTGACTGATCAATGACAAATTCTGTGATAAGGACCCTGATCTAGTGCGATGGGATCATCACATCACAGCTTTCTGTGCATCAATTCTTACCACTCACTCATGTTTTTACTGTTTTATTACATAAAGAGACTTTAGATTAACAATTCTTCTGTTAAATCCATCTGACATGTTCTCTTTAGCATTGAAACTGCACCTAAGCAAACCACAGTTGTTTTTAAAACAAATGTTTTTCATCAGTTTGGAGCCTCTTATAGCTATTGATGGTTATTTAGACCTAAAAAAGTATATAGAATACAGAAGAAAATGTTACTCAAGTGAAAAGTTAAAGCTGAAGCTGAAACAGTATTTAGCAGGCGTTAGAAGAACAGCCTCATGAGGCGTTGACCTCTGAGCTAATGTTAGATAGGGGGAGTGTATGAGATGTATTCGCTGTCAGAGCTGCACCCAGATACAATAGGCTGAATAAAGCATGGTTAGTCTTCCTTGTAATGTCTCTGAAACAGTGTTGAGCTGAATTACAACTAAAGGGATGCTACTTTTATCCAGGCCTGAACAGAGCAGGCAGACACAATCTCTCTCTTCTGTTCACTCAAACCCTCAGCAGCTTAAATCCAGTGAGCAAAGAGAGGGAGGGGAAATTTAATTTGAGGTTTGGTTTCTCTGCAGAGACATGAGAAGGGGCTCACAGCGTGCAGTTGACCAAATCTTGACATTTAAAGCAGACACTGACTGAATTTTCTGATTATAGCATTCCTTCACACATTTCACTGCAGTCAGTGGGATTACTTGTGATTCATTCACCTTCAGAGGTAGTCAAAAACAAAAGCATTTGAACTAGAAATGAAGTTTTCTAAAGAAAAAATGAATAACACCTTCAAATGAAACTTAGATTATTTTTTAAAAACCACCTCATCATGAACCCCCACCTGGTATAAATTATTATTCTGAAAGCCCAGGAGTGCTTTACCAACACAAACACATCTTTATTCACTAATTTATCACACCTCTATTCACAGTAAATAACCCTTTCTTACACATTCCTCGGTTAAAAATTTAATTCTGAATAAATTAAACTCTATCAGTCGACTAAAAGTGCACAGAAGCTCCGTTGAGACCAAAATAATCACAATAGCGTCTTTAACTTCCTCTTCAGGAGTCGGATGTTGGTCTACTTCTACTGATGTTTGCAAAAACACTCGAGGGTGCCGTGTCCCGTATGAGAGCAGCAGCAGCTTTAATGACAGTCAAAATATAGCTGAGCACGAGATCGATGGCGCCACAGTTGGACTGGCATGTTAGTGTTTGGTATCTAAATAAACCAGTGTTTGACTAACTGGGTCAGGTCAGAAAGCATGAAGAGCTGCTTTCAGTCACAAGTAGAAAGCTCCTGGAAACACCACTTGACTATCAAGATGCCTCGAAGCAGCCTAAAGTTCAGAGAACCACAAAGGGAACAAGTCCTCCTTTGAAACGTCGTTTTGATTTTCATCTGTAATCTGAGTCCCGGTGTGCCGACGCTGCCTGAGTTTATCCCCTTTCCTGCAGAAAGATTTTCTATTCTTCCAGTTTCTTGTGCAAAATGACGTTTCCACCCCTTTAAATTACTGCTGAACTTATGGAGGAGGCTAAAATCAACAGCTGTTGCTTGTATATCTAGGTGTAGCGTGTGACCAGTCTGTGTTGTTTTATCCAAGATGAGGTTAAAGAGATCATTCTAATCTTTTGAAGTGGTTTTCTGTTTTAGAAAACAATTAAAATGATATTTTTTTCCAGTTTTAGATCAAATCTTTAAAGAAACAGAGATCAGATTGAGATGCTAACGGCTAGGCTGTGTGTGGAAAGTGGATTGCTGCATTTTTTTAAACCTTTACAAAACTGTTGATTACTGTTATTCCAGCATAAGCTTCCTGCAGGAAGCACACCCAGATTTCACCAGAAGTGCTACAGCTAGCTGCTAGCATTACTTATAATAGCAAACAACCCAAAAATTCTATGCTAACAGTGTAATGCTAAACTGACAGCAACACAATTTTTCTATACCACTATAACACTTTGAAGATGGGAATTGTTTTACTGAAATTAGCCTTTAGCTCCTCAATCTGATCAGAACTAACCTCCGTTTCTCCAACTTGAGGTCGTTCAAAAAGCTCTCTGCAATCAATAAGACATTAATTGTGCATGATCTTTCTCAGAAACACACTTTAAAAACCCAGAGAAGAGTTTGCTCCCCCTAGGCTTCACTCTGCACTTTGCCTGAGGGGTTTCCTTTAATGTTGGTGACTCAAAACACCCGGGATTTAAAGAATACACACATAAATCAGAGCGTGACACAACATGCAGGTTTCTCTTTAAATGAGCAAACTGCTTGGATTCTTTCCCCTGTCGTAGACGAGCAGCATTCCTTTGCATTAAAAGACACGTGTTGGGTAAAGCTGAGCTTCTGTCATCAACTTAAGTGACAGTTATCTCAGCTTCACAGCATTTATTGGTTTATCTAAATGTTAAAAGCTGTATTTATTTAATATACTGTGACCATGCAAACAGAAATTTAAAAATTGATTTTGGGAAGTCAGATCATTAAAAATGCTATAAACTCCCTGTGGAGACAGCATGTTATCATTCTGCTGGCTGGAGGTTCATTTCTCCTCTTTAGTGTGTTTTCAGCTCCAGCCCAGAGCTAGAAGCACTCTAAAATATCCTCATTACACAAGATAGAAGCTTGATGTGCAGATTTCCAGCAGGAGCCTGCAAAGCTAAGCGAGGTTGGATTTCACACATCCACTTCTCCCTTAGAGTCTTGCCTGAACTTGCCTTGTTCAGTGAAGGAAACTGTATCTACCTCCTAACAGACATGCTGCCTCCCAAAACACTGGATCACAGGATTCCTGCTCCTCTGACTGGCTCAGATGCCAACATGAATTTATTACCAGGTTTTGAACTTTTATAGAGCTTCAAACATCTGTTTCACATGTGATGAAATAATGCGGCGATGGCCTTCAGATCACAGGAACTCTCCTTCCGTGAGTGTGTTGTAATCTGAACTGCTGTGTGTTGTTGCAGCCGGAGACGTGCAAAGTATGCATGTTGTGCATAGGATTCTTTCATTTGAGAAGACCCTATAGAGTTTTATTTTTGTAGGTAAAAAGAGACATGAGCAACAAATCTACAGCTTTCAAGAGGTGGAGTTAGCACAACAGCAATTGTCCAAAATCCCATTTAGTCAGAATCTCACTGGTTTGCAACAGTTAGCAACAAACGTCTAGAATTTTGTTATACATGTTTTTTTTATTGTGCAACTAAGTTCCTCTCAAAATAGTCACAGAGAAGAAGAAAAAACAAGGAGGATGTGTCAAGATTAAAGATTAAATATCCTGAAATAAATCAAACATTGATCATTTCAAGAAAAGCCCAATGAAGCCAACATCAGTGAACCCAACTGTATTTGTTCTGTTTTCATTATTACTGTAACTGAGAGTTCTGGATGTTTTACTGAGTCAGTACAAAAAAATAGGCATTTTCTTGCATATGAGTTACAGTCTTTTGACTACTTTAGCATGTCCACAACAGAACTCAAAGAATTTCCTTTAGTCTTTCAAAATAAGAGTCTCAAACTTACTTCAAAACATCTGAAACTTATAAAAACAGTTTGAGTTTTACCTGAGAACAAGATGAACAAACTGGAATTTAAATATTTTGATGTTTTTCTTGAGATTTCCTCCTCATGTTTTTTTCTCAGTAGCCTTATTATGCCATCTTATAGGTTATACAACCAAATTGCAAGAACAATTAAATATAATCAGGATACTTTGTGACAGTTAAATTTTTTTTGTAATATGCCTCACAGGAAAATGACAATTTTGTGTTTCTACCTGGCTGCCAACCACTACAGTCCAGTGAGATTCTGGCTTTTGTCAATGATACATTTAAAAATTAAACATTTAGAAGTGCTTTTAAAAAAATTTCCACAAAACCACAAATTTGTATGTGGAAAATGGTCAAAACAAAACTGGAAAGAGTTTTATTTGTGGAAAATAATTTGCTGGTAGATGGAGTTTTATTGAGCTGCTGTTGTATTTTTGTGACATGTGGATACATCTACTGTAAATCTGAATGTGTATCTAAATTTAAATGATTCTTTCATGCTCATGCACATCGGCTAAGGTTTTTTAAGAAGCAAAAATAGGAAAATATTTATGAGCTTATGCTAAAATTTGTATTCCTTATTTAATAGCCTTTTTTACTTGTGTGGTTGTGGATGCGGGTGTTTGGTCAGAGCTTTAATAGAGGCTTCAGTTATTCAGAGAATACATTTTACATATTTTTGACATAATTTTTCACTGAGGTCATTCCATTAAAAACATTTTTTGTTTGGTTACTTGAGTTCTTAATGCACTGAGGTTTAGCATTATAAGACAATGAATATCTCTGAGCGATCTTCAGCATTAAGCCGTTTGGTTCCAGTGTTGACAGCAGCCTTAGACGAAGCTCCCCCTGCAGCAGAGCATGGGCTCCATAACTCGGTCAGTGTTTAATGCTTTCTGTCAGCTCGACCTCAGCGTTCTCCTTAATGCTAATGAACCCCTGGTTTGTGAGTGATGTTCTCAGTTTGTGTGTGAAATGTAGATTCACTTGACAAACAGATCCCATCACAGGTTGGCAGGAGAGTGATCAAAATGACTCGTTGTAAAACACACAAATTGGCATTTTTAAACTCGTGTTTTTAACCCTGAACATTCACACACACTGACGGCCCTCCCACATACACCTCTGCTGTCTGGCCACAGCTGTCGCCTCAGTCGGCACTGAATACACACAACATACCAACTCATATAACGGAGGTCTAGTTTGTGCGTCAGTGGCTGCTCTGTGATGGGAAAAGCTCTGACCTAAGGGGACCTACTGTAGCTGGCATCTCCCTCTTCCTACTTCTGACAGTTGGCTCCACTGACCTACTTCAGCCAAAACACTCCGGCTATCATTATTTTCTGCAACCTCTCATAACAAGAAGGAAGAAAAAGAAAAACCTGCATTAAATTTAGGTAGAATTTTAATGGTGCAATACCCAGTAAACCAGATGATGTAATGGTAGAATTGTTCCTGTCTGTCTTGTTGCAGCTTGTTCCAGTTTTCTGGTTGCAGATGTTTACATGTGGCTTCTAACTTTGCTGTGTCCCTGCACTGCTAACCTTTTCTGCACTGATCCCATGTGGTAACCATGACAGTGGGCTGTGGGCGACACTGGGCGTGTGAGGTTTACACTCTGTGGTTTGGATCTTCTTTCACTATGAGGTAACTCTACTCAATGCATGAAGCAGAACAGACCACCCGTGAACCTCCACAGAGGAATAACCCGCCTGCAGGTCCAGGGATTGGTTTTTAACAATCTGGTCACGAGCAACAACAAAAAAGTTTGCATCATGACTCATCCTCTTTACCAGCATCTTAATGACAATAAAGTTTCAATTAAAAGCTGGGGAAAGCAGCACATATTTTTTAGACTTTCACCTTTTCTCCCTCTTATTTGTCACTAGTTATTGGCAAACTTTAAAAAATGGTTGAAAGCTTTAATATTAACCTGCAACAGGTACCGTCATTAAGCAGCTGAAGCATGTAGCTGTTACTACAGGGCAGAAAGCAGCCTGTAATTGATTCACCTCTGTTTGTCTGACTCAGAGACATGTTGGATAATGTCTAACTTATAGACACAAGGAAGCTTTTAATGCCATGTTTAGGAGGCATTAAAGTAAATACGCTTCTATATATACAGAGCTGCTACTGGCATAAACAGAAATACACTGAATGACTTTAAAGTAAAGGAGCTAAAGGTCCCATAGAATGCACTTTATGCAACTGCCATGCTTTGCTTGTAGCTTCGCCATGACTATTTTCTAACATTTGCGAGGATGCACGTTCTCGTGGTTTTTAAAGAGCGGCGGTGGGCTCAGGTAGCCAAAGGTGCTCGTGATTGGCTCTGTCCTCTAGAGAGGAGTGGTCTTTTCCCTTCTTGACGTCAGCAGGGGAAAGATTTTGAAACCAACATGAATTAAGAACACATTACCCAAAAATGAGAATAAGGAAACGAAAACTGTAAAACTATTTTCTCACTTTTGGGTCTCATACACAGTCTTTGGGACAGATATGACTATAAAAAAAACTTTAGAAAGTGAATTTTGCATAATATGGGACCTTTAAAGGAAAAATGTGATAGAAAATGCTTCAGTGAAAGCCTGCCTGCAGAACAGATTGGAGGCGAGTGACTGTGAGGGTGGATGGAGTTCTGAGATGTTCTCTCTGACTACATGCAACCATTTCGCCTGATGCTACAAATGTAAATATACAATAGCACATTTATCACCTGCCACTGCAATCAAATGATAATGCTCTCTGGGAACTACTGGATGGATTGTGATGCTGTTGTTATGGGATGTTTTATACGATAAATTGTTAGGTTGATTTGTGTAACCCTTGTGTAACCCTTAGCCTATTATTATATAATAAGTGAGCGACAGGCAGTCAGTAGTCTCAATAGTTCTGAGAAATGTGCTCAAATCTGGACCAGAAATCAGAACAACTCTAGTTTCGGTAGGAGAGCGAGGGTTGGACATCAATAAGACATCGACAAAAATTATGCAGTTTGTCTTGTTATTAATTGTAACAACAATAAAAAACTATTTGAACAACAAGAAAAAACAATAAACAATATAACAATCAAATAAGCCAGCAATCCCAAAATCAAATAACCTAAAATAAATCAGTGTCCTTTATGGTTGGGGCCCTTTAATTCATTCTTGGTTTGAGTGAACTTAATGTATCAGAGTTCTTTTCCTACCACTTCCATTCAGGTCTCGCTTGGCTCACCACCTAGCTTGGGCTAGGAATCTCTCACAAAGTTTCGGGGTGATCCTTCAATGGAATCCAACTGGAACGACTCAGTCTCTCAGTCTTGTCGACGCTCAGTTCTGTATCCTGGAAATGAAAACCTGACCTAATGACCGGTCAGAAAAATCCACATTCAGTACAATCGTATAGTTTCATATCGTCACCAATCAACATAATACTCATCTTCATATCAACTGGTTCAAATATTCACTTTCATATGATCTGGTTCAAACCATATTATTCTATCCAAGCTTCATTTAGTGGTACAACAAATATATATTCTCTATTTATAGTATGAAACTATAAATGCAATCTTAATCAGCTATTTCAGTGCATTTGAGTAACAAGGCACTTCAACTTATCACTAATAAATTCAATAGTGACTTATCACAACAACATTTAACATTCACGACATTTTATACAATAACATTAAGCAGAATACATAGTAATTTAAAGTTATTGAGCATTAATGTGCTATCATCTCCTGTCTGCACTGGTTACAGAGCAAAAGAGCACTAAAAGTTGACTTCAAATCACTTAAACAATGCATACAAAACACTACTTCATCTGTTTCTCACAGTTTGTGCAAACAACATCACAAAGGAAACACAAAATGTTACAAAAAACAGCAACATTCAAGATAATAGGATAGCTAACTTCAAATTAGCAACATTAGCACCATTTCAGGGTAATGGAAGCTGTGTTGATAATAATTTCTCCCTTTTTCAGCTCTACTAAGCTTTAACTTTCAAGTATTCAGTTCTTTAGTGACTCAACAGTTGTTTCCAACGTGGAGACTAAAGGCAAGAATACACCAGACACGTCGGCGACACGCCACTTCATGGCTGCGCCGTTATTTTGATTAAAAACCATTCTAGTCCATCAGATCACTCACACAGAGATCGCCACAATGCATCCCAAAAACGCAAGACGCCGCCATCGCGCTAAAGATTCACACCAGTTTATAAAGGAGCACCAGTCGCAGCTGTGTAAATGTGTCATGACATGTTGAGTATTTTCTGACACCCGGCATTACTATGACACCGACGTTACGATGCAGAACGGCTCCTATTACGGCACACAGAAATAAACCGCCACAAGCATTACGGCACACATAAACAACAGCTCCATTAAATAGCTTACTTACCCATTTTGAAAGAATTAGAATTAGATTCCCACAGCACACAACAGCAGCTCTGATCACATATAAACAAATAAATCACTTCCCGCTTCCAGTTTTCAATTCCCGCGTGATGTTGTGACTATCGCGCAATTTTTCAAGCAGCGTCCTACGGCGCGCTGTGTCAGGAACGCGTCTTGTGTGAGTACAAGACTCGCCAACACCGCAGCCACGAGGTGGCGCACCGCTGAGGTATCCGGTGTATTCCAGCCTAAAGTTTATTGAGCTTTCTCACCGTTGAAACATTTGTTTGGTTTCTTTTACATAGCCACGTGTGGCCTGGAATGCATCACGCATCAATACAGACTCTCCAAAAGCACAAACATGACAATATGACCACCGTCAGATATCGGATACTTTAAACAATCCTCTAATGTTGCTAAGGTTAGATATTTTAGTGTCTTACCCCACGGATGGGTAAAGATTGTAAAGTTTCCATAACAAGCTGGTATCATGCATTTGCCTCGTTTCTTTCAGATAACAAAATGGCTGGAGTGACGTGGTTCCAATCACGTGGGGTTATTAGAACTCCGTGATTGGTCGGATTTCTCCTAAGGAATCATGGGAAGTCTCTGTGATTGGTCATTTTATCCTGATGAATTATGGGAAATGTAGTAAACCCATGTTTCAGCAGAAACTCCTAAAGTAATCAGTTTTCCCTTTCTTTTCTGTTATTATGTTGTTTTTCTTATCAAGTCTTTACTTTATTAAGATGGGATTCTTTATTTCTAGCTGGTTTTATCAGTTTTATTCATGTTTAATCATTTATTTCTATCTTTAGTTTCGTTTTTCTAACTTGGTTACACTTGCATTTAGTTTTTGAATATTTTCCAGGACTTTATTGTTAAAACACCATATATTATATGAAAAATAAATATTTATACAGGAAGGGAATCCTTTATTGACCTGTTTTTGTAGCCAGCAGTAAAATCAAAAACTTTCTTGAGCAGATTAAATATTATTCAGACGTACTGAGTTCTGAATCACCTGCTGCTTGTTTCTCATTAACAGTTCTTGGTTATAGATCAACTTGCGTGTGTTTCTGTGGTCTACTCGTGTGTGTGTGTGCTGTTCTCTTCGCAGCGTGTTTGTGCTGGTTGTCCCATAAATATAGCTGCTGGTCAGTGGCTGCTGATGACAGCCATAATTACAGGCTGAGTTGTCCAACAGCTGAGGAACTGGGAGGAAGAGCGAGGGTTTGTGTGGAGGTGTGGATACATGTGTTTGAGCTGAGGGGCTTATGGAAACACTGCAGAGTTTCCTGAATGTGCAGACGCATAGGGAAAATAAGTAATGGTTGGCGCTGCATGTAAAGACTGACTGATTTAGAGAAATAACTGTGAGGAAAAAACACTGAATTTGTTTGGAGCTACCTATGTGATAATGACATTTTAGAAAATGTTATATATCTTATTGACCCTTTAGAAAATTTTATTTTGGACAGTATTTTTCCATTACTTTTAAATAAATAAATAAATAAATGAAAATACACATAGTGCGTATGTCCATCAACGGGTGAAAAACTAAATCAATCATGTAGACTGGAAATGTGTTATGGCTAAATGATCAATATAAAACAAAAAGCTGGAACTAAGCCAATAAGAGGTTTAATTAATAACATATTCTGTCATCAATTATTAATATTTTACTGATTTTTCTTGTCTTTTATACAAATCTGTTTTTCACATAACGCTGATCTTCAACTAAAGACCTCCTCCTCTAATCAATCATAAAAATGATTAAACACAGTGAGCTTATCACCATTTTACCATTTCTGATTCACTTCCTCTTGAGCCTTTTATATATTTATTTATTTATGCGCACTCTTGACAGCTACTAATTCCCAGCTACTAAAGTCATTTCAGTCACTTTTTTTGCACTAAACTCTTAAACACCTTGACACCATTTGTTTTCAACGAGGGAGTAAATGTGTTCTCAGTTTGGCTCGTTGTCAACAAATATAATTAGACACCAGTGATGTATAAGGGAAGGTAATTTTCAAGTCTATTTACTGAGTGCATGAACACCTCTGAGCCCCTCCATTACAATGAATCATATTGAGTCTTCTCCTGCTAACACCAAGCTGATAGATTAAAAGGGACAAACCATTTTCTGCTCCCTTTGCTTCCTTGGAGGGCGAGTTGAATTGGATTTGTATGGACTCAGCAGAACAACATATCCACTTATGAAGGGTAATTATGTTGGCAGGAGCTTTTTAAGATGAGTCATTCTTTATAATCATGCTAGAGAAATTTATTCTCCCTCTGCCTCAAATAAAAGCACCTGTGTTTTATTCTGTTCACAGCTTATGGAGGTGTTTGTGGTTCCCTTTCACAGAATTTCATTTGTTTGCTGCTTGCTTTTCAAGAAAAAGCACTCACAAGAAAAAATGCCAGAGGCCAAATGATTGGTCAAGAAAAACAGGAACAATGCTTTATTTTTAAAGCCTGTAATCACAGAAAATCTAACCCAGCAGGTTACTTATTTCTCAACATAGATCAATAAGTCCTGTACAGTGAAGATAAAACATTACTGACGACGGCCCTCTGCTTTGAGTTTGGTCAAAAAATGTTGAAAGTGTGAAAAGAATTGTATAGAAACGATGAGGAATTTAAAGATGCTCATATCTAACAGTCAGATATGCAAATAATTTAATAGGGGAACTTATTTTGTCTAATTATAAGATGACCTAATCAGAACCCGGGAACATTTATATGAAAAAATATGCAACATCTGCCTCTAAAACATATGAATTAATTACATATTTTTAATTAGTATTGAATATTTATATTGAAAACAATGCATAAAGATAAATGATGATCTGCATGTGGAAATATTTGCCACATCATCAATTATACTTTGCATAAATTACCAATTTTGATCAAAAACAAACCTGTAAATATAAAAAATCAATACATAGGACAGGTAAATATTACATTTTACATGTAGAGCGTGCAAAAAACAGTTTGTAATGATGTCAGTATTGGTCATAGTGTTTTAATTTTTTACTTACTCTGCACCACAATTAAAACATTAATAAAACCTATAAAATAAAATTATATTTACACAATATAACCTCTTCTTCCC
>SSNR01000058.1:2181380-2258981 GCA_006937965.1 Callopanchax toddi | reverse complement strand
CCCCCCCCCCCCCCCCCACCCCCTCGATAATATATTGTTTTCTTTGCTCAAATTTTAAATTTGAGGCTTAAAAATCCGTTTTTTGTGGGGGTTTTAATATTTTTTCTGATGGAAAAAACAAAACAAAAGGACATACATCAGCTCAACCCCCCACTACACCGAAGAATGGGGGTAAAAATCATTCTTCTTCATGCGTCCATGGCTGGATTATGAAACGGCTTGACCACGCCCTCTCCGTGACATCCCCGGTCTCTGATTGGTCGCCGGCTCTCAGGAGGAGCGCCGCAAACACAAACTGGAATGTGTGAGAGCCGCTTTCAGTGTTTGCTGTGCACGTCGCCGTGCAGATTGCTTATCAGGGAACAAACGTCGATCATATATCGCTGCTTTTCGCTTCTAGGATTAAGATTTCACCTTTTATATTATTGTTTTGCAAGCAAACGGATAATTTTTGTGCGCGAAGCCAAAAAAAAAGAAGAAGAAGAAGCAGCACTTTCCCTTTTTTCTGTTTATGGATGGATGGATTGGCGCAGGTTGACGGACAGAGACGTCGCTGAGGAGACACTCTGGTGAAGTTTTGCAGAGGTGAGTACGAAGACGGGATTTATTCGCTAATGAAAACCCAGACAGTGGGACACCTCTGCGGGGAAAGGCGTCCTCTCTCCGGGGGCACTGGGTTAGTGGATCAAGGCGATGCGTGAACTGAAGGGATGCGAGCCAGAGGAGGATTAACGCACATCAGCCTGAGATAATTCAATTTCCAGTCCATTATTATCGCATATTTCCATTTTTGACATATAAACGTAGTGAATTTTAACATATTCAGCCTTATTTTGTGTGTTTGTCCCCCACACCATGTCCCAGTTAGTCCGCCTGACGCACAGCGTGATGAGTAAGGTCCATCTTTGTGTTTCAGGGAAACAGATAAGTTAAAACTGTGGAAAAAATGGGGTTTTTGTTCTTCAGTTTCACCTGCATGCAGGCAGGTGAAATATGAGAGTTAAAGTCTGTGATTTGTAAAAAGGTTTGTTGAGGATGAAGGTCAAAGGACATCAATTGTACACCCATGCCACCCACAGTGATTCCACCAGCCAAATCAGTCAAAAATAAACAAAGCAGCAGCTCCACTGTGTTTAAAGTGATCATCCTCCACTGTTCTGTCAGGAGGTACTTCCTGTTGTTAGCACTCTTCTGCACACTTTGATCTCTCAGGATCTGTTCCAAAGCCTGCCAACTGTGCTGACTTCACATTTTTAAGCTGCATGATCTCCATGCAGAAATCACAAACCTTCACTTACAAATTTAAACTAAACTGATTTTTTTTTGTGTGTGTGTGCATAAATCAGCTTCATCTACAGGCTTCTCACGCTGCTTCTAAGGAAAAAAACTTTTTTTTTCCCTTTTCAATGCAGCACCAGGCTGACTTTGATATGGTTAAGTGGAAGCGCTTTGCTTCGCTGCCAGGCTGTTTGGGCCATGGCTAAGCTGTGTGGATGGGCCTGGAGATGAGGGGCGGTGTGTTTATTCCAAGCTGAAGACAGGCTGCAGGGATGCTGGACCAGCGTCTGTTCCCAGACTCTCACACACAAGCTTTCCCCTCACCTTCTCCCCACTCCACCGCAGCCGGCTTTTCATTCCCTGCATCTGCTCCCTCAGTTTCAGCCCACTTTCTTCTCCCTCTTTCTCTCCCTGTCTTTCACTTTCTCTGCCTCACACATGCAGGAACAAGAACACACACACACATACACATACACACTCATTTCCTTCATTTTCCTCTCCAAAGGCTCATTAAAGGAATTATGACTGTGTGGTTTGGAGGAAAATCAGACGCTTTGTCATTTTGTTGGGTTTTCCCCCCAAACTATAAAAACAACACCACAGAGTTGATGTGAACTGAGAAAATCAGCAGCACCTGAATGCCTGTAATAGGGGGAACTAAAGCTGCAGTCAACAGTTACTTATTATCTTTTTGTTTATTTGATCTTACAAGACCATTTTTATCAGAATCCAGGGAGGTGTTTGAGTTAACTTTGTCAACAAAGAAGTCCAGAACCCAAAAACCCTTCAATCAGTTTTAATTTTAGATTGTTATCAAAAAAAAAAAGTGCTAATCCTGTGTCGCAATGAATCCACAGAAACACACGTTTTTTGGGTAACAGCAGAATCTAATGTCCAGTGCTTGGCCAATTTACAAACTTGCCTCTTTAATTTCCTTTAGAATTAAAACTCAAATGTGTCTTTGGTGTAAAAAAGTCACTATTTAACAAAGACATAGCAAGTTTAGGTCTATAAAGCATGAATGTAGCTGCTGCTGTAAACCTGCATTCTGTTTATTAACCACCAGGGGGCTCTTCATTTTCTAAATATCCAACCTGAACCTGGAAGCCAGAACAGACTAGACCCTAGTGGATGGTTTCAGTATAAGTTTTAATTTAAAAACATCAACATGACTAATCAATCAGGTATCCAAATGGATTATCCCTTTTAACCTGACAGCTGTTAGACTCATTATTTTAGCTGTTCAGCTATAAAGCTCTGTTATGAAGACAATTTAAAAGATGAAAAAAATAGTTTGATAGTTTATTTTTATGTCTGAGCAGTTGGTGTTAATATTATTTTAGTGCTGGAAGTTTCACATAATATGACCTTTTCCTTTTCAATAAAACACACATGTACTGTACTAGGTTATTGTTTTGCTACATGAAAGTGTGTGTGTTCACCACATTCATGTAGATATGTTTTTCCATCTGCTAGCACACATGGAAGCTGTGGGAGGCTGGTACATTCTTACCAAAGGAGAGTCTACTTGAAGTTTTCTCATGTGATAGTCATTTCCTAAATAGTTCAGGGTGTGGAAAATGTAAGTATCCCTGAGAACTTTTCTTCTGTTTTAGTTGGAGAGTTTCAACGCTCTGCAAGTCCGTGGGAAGTAAGGGTGATGAGGGAGCTGCAGTACCTCTCAATGGATGACAGAGGGTTGAAAATATTGTTTTAAAAAAAGAAACTCAAACAAAAAACCCCAGAATAAATAAAAATTAAAGTAACGTGTATTGTGTATTTTTATGTTACAACTACAGTTTTGACGATTTTTAAATATAAAGAAAAAAATCAAATTTTGTTGGTGAGGAAATAAACCAGTCTAAGTGGCCGAACTGCTAACAAGTGTAATGCTATTGATTCTGTGATTGGTTGTGGACAGCATAATGACAGGTTTATCCCAAATAACATTCAAATGAACCAATCATATCGCTCCCCTTGGTGTAGGCATAATTTTATGACAAGTTCCGCCTACTAAAGAGTCGACCAATCAGAAGCTAGTATCTGCCTTCCGCTGTAAACTTCACTCTGAAGAGATAAGAAGTCTAGCGGCTGCAGAGACGCCTCTAGAGACAGAAAAGCGGACATTGTTGCTAATCTGTTGGCTCAGTTACTCTCAATGAACCGTTAAGTTGAAGTTGAAGCAGTTTATTAAAAAAAAAAAACCCAACAGTGGAGTTAAATATGATGGGGAAAAGCGGTACGTGGGGACAGAAGGCTAATCTACGGGGCTATGCACGCAGTCATACTGACTGTTGTCGTAGCTTTTGTATTGGTTGTTACTCATTTTGTGCTATAGTGTTGTACCTGATCAGAACCAGCATGTTGGATCATTGATCTGAGGGACTTATTTCTGTAGACATGAGCTCCTTTTTTGTGTGTGTAATTATATAAACAGTCCCACAATGGAAATAGTGTCTGTGCGTCACCACAGCACCCCCATAGGTGAAATACGTTCCCACAGCCGTGCCGCTCTGAGACACCTTAGATAATAAAATCAAATCTCTTGTTGTGTTTCAATGACTTCCAGATTTAACTTGACCCCCTGGCCTGTATTGGCGAGGAACATAAATTGATTTTGTTCTCGTTCTTTAATGTTTCCTGTGAGTAAATTAGGTCATTCTGTTTATAGACTGTTTTTCTGATGTCTGTCAAGAGGTGTAAAAAGTGTTATTTTAGAAACACTTCATTTCTAAATTTGCACACAGACTTGTTGTAAGAGACTTGTATTTTTACTCAGTTATTTGTGATTTGCAGAACTGCCAGAAACGACCTCCGTTTAGGTTGCCAGATAAAAGTGATGTCTTGAATGTAAAGTCAGAGGTTATCTGGCCTCAGGGTGGCAGGATGGCCTCAGTGGCCTGACCCAATGTGTCCATTCCTGTAATCACTGCATCCTCAAAGGGTGTGAGAGGTGTTTGTTTTTGGGATTTCTTGCGTTCCAAAATGTGGTTTGCTGACTGTTACTGGGTTTAGTGGAATGTGGAGGGAAGGGCAGAGCTAGGGAGTGGATGGATAACTTGGTCAGTGGAGATGTGGGTGATAGTCAAGGGGATAGTGGGTGAGATGTTGAAGGGTTATAGGGATGATCACTCAGTTGGTTCACGACACACAATTAATAGATACAACTGTTCAAACGTCACTCTTTGATCCAGATCCTACATAGTAATTTATTTATGCCCCCACGGATTTAAATATCACTGTAGGCCTGGTTCACAAGGCAGGATTTTTAAATTGTCGAAAGATCTTCAAAACATGAGAGACCCCACACATGGCGATTAAAAATCACAGATATAACAGTTTCAGTCCAACAATATGTGGTGTGCAGCCACACCACACAAACCAATTTCGCTCCCAAACATTCCCAGACGGGAAATCTCGAGAAACCTCTCGGGATCAAGCGTGACTACGGAGTAAAGAATTTGACAGCTGTTTTGATTTTGGATTCCCCTCACTCCATGCAGCATGCTTCTGTCACCTTGCTTTCTGATTGGCTACACGTCACATTCAACAGGCAGCACCCATGTTAGTCCTCGGGAAGCACCACACGCTGCAATCAAATGTGTTGAATTTTGTGATCGGAGCAGTCCCAATGTCCTTCCGAGAAGACCAAAACACTTCTAACACACCACACACAAGCGGGAATATCTGATAAGATTATCTTGAGATCCATAATGATTATTCTTAACATTGTCGGAGAGGAAGAATCAGGTCAAAAGTCTGAATAATTATCTTGCTGCACCAGGTGCTAAAATCGGTGTGTAAAGTGTCCTCTTATTTTCATTCAGATCCATCCGTAGAAGTGTGCAAAGTATGATCTGAAAAGCTGCACAAAACATTGTAATGTATTGATTTTGCAATATGAACCCGCTATCAATATTGCAAGGGCTTTCAATACAACACACACTCTAACTGCATGCAGAAAAAAACATATTTGGCAAGCAGATGGAGCCCCTCTGCCCTCAATGGCCACAGCTCGTTTTACTAATATCATGCAGCCCTGCTGAAATCTAAGTTTACTGGATCTTAATAGATTATTATATGAGAAGTAAAACTTTAGGTGGAAAGTTTACTAGCATTGGTTCTATTTATGTCATGCATACTTCCTTTGCAGCCTATACACAAAACTGTCTACTAGCCATACGAAATTAGATCTTCTAGCTCGTATCTGAGCTTTAAAAGTTTACAGAGATTCTAGTATTGCTATTTTGGGTGTGAGATGTGAGCCAGGAGTTTAAAAAAAAACAAATCAAAAGATAGAAAAAACTTCAAACAAGACCTTTGCGTTTACCCTCAAACAATATAAGTATTGGCGTGATTGTGTTTGCATTATAGAATAGTTACAAAGAACTGAGGTGTTCTTGGATTCAGCTCAGCCTTTTGGGCTGGACATGAAATCCCCAGTCCAGACTGTGACAAACAGAGAAGAGAAGGTTTGCATTCTCTTCTATCAGTGATATCACATGCAAGTCACGACACTCATCCCATAAAAACACTAGGACTGGCTTTTACAAACAAGTATAACTGTGGAGATGGATTTCTCTTCTGTACGCGTTAGAAGGATGGATGTAAAGAAAGAATAACTGGAACAACTATGTTTTGGTGGTATGTGTTTCTTTTTGAATTTCACCATAATTTCCTGGATCATTATGAGTCTCCTTCCTATTTGTCCCATACCCAACCCCCCTAGCTCCTTTTTCTATACTCCTCCATAGATGGAGAATTTATGGAACAGAGTTTGAACCCATCCTCACCTTTCCTCTCGTTGTCTCTGAGCAGATCAGTGTGGCATTCTCTCTCTCTCTCTGTGTGTGTGTGTGTGTTTTCCTCCCTAGTCAACTAGATATCATGTATGATTTTTGGCACGCACATCTCTGTCCAGAGCAGCGGGGAGTAGTGGCGGTGTTATGAATGCCATAAGCGTTTTAGGGTCATAAGCTGATAATCTGTTTTGGTGAGTCCAGCAGATACAGGATACCGCTGGTCTACATCTGTGTGTCACTTTGCGTCTTTGTTTTGACGCCACAACACGGAGAACAGATGGGTGAGACTCCCAGGGCCAGCTGTCCTGACAGTTTTCCTCGTGGTAATAAGTCAGACATGTGTCTGAGCTCCAATCAGACCTGTCTCCCCTCGTTTGTTTAATACAGCTGTTCTCCTGAGTTTAACTCTGCTTCTTACTCAGAATATAAGGCACAGTTTCGACCTAAACTTCTGGAGAACATGGTGGTGTTTTTTTTATAATGAAGTTGAGCTTTGAAGACATCAGGAAGTAGGTGTTTCTATTTCCCAGCAGCCCCGGGGTAGATGTTACCCACGGCTGTGTGATGACAGGTACTGAGAAGAAGTGTATAAAGTACCATGCTGATCCTTCATCATCAGCTGAGACGTGAGGAGGAGGAATGCTCATTTTGGTAGGTTATAATGTTTTTGCCTGTTCCTGCATGTGACAAAATATCTCTTGAACCACTGGATGTATTTTAATGACACTATAAGAAACCAACAGTTGGATAAACATCTAGAACTAATTAACTTTTTGAATCAACCTGATTAAAAATGGCTGCCACAGCTAATCAATAATAGCAAATACAAAAGTGAGTACAACTTCTCTGTAATTCAGTTTTGTGATGAAGAGAACTCTCCTGAGGTAAATGTAACTGTGTCAACATTTTATACAAAATGCTTTGAACATTACTTTGTGAACTTCTTGAATAACCACAAAACTAGTCTGAGATGGTTATTTATTTAACAAAAAAAAAAAAAAAAAAAGATCCAAACTCATAAATCAACTAATATCCAGTGCTAAAAAGTGTTCACCTTTAATGGTATTTGCTGAAGCATCTCTAGAACAGAAATAACATTTAGTTTCTGCCCACGGAGCACAGAGAGTGTTTGAGCTGCTCTTGACCTTTCCTGCATGTTCTTGTCTCTCCTTCTCATCTTTTCTGTCTGAATCTTTTTATATTTAAGAGAAGAGCTTATCACCCTATATAGAATGATAAATAACAGGACCAGGTGTTTGTGTGCAGACACATGATGTTGCCTCTTCCAACAAAATATCAAAATTACATTAAGGATTCTCAAGCTGGTGCAAACCTCGATTGTGCGCTTTTAAATTTCCAGTCCTTCATAATAAGTGCTTGAGTGGCTCCTCTTCACCCTTCTCCCCGCTGAGCTTTGACTCCGAGCAGCTCAATAATCTCTAGAGATGGATTGTAATATGTACCAGTGAAACTAAAGCTCTGATAAAAAGGAACAACTGTCCCCTCCAGTGAGTTTCTCTGCCAGTCGTCGGTTATTTCTTGCTTCTCCGGTTTTTCCGCAGCTTGGTAAATTGTTATGCTGTTGTTATTATGGAAATGGTGTTGCAGGAGAAAATGAGAGAAACATAAATCCACCATGACCGCTTCGTAAAATTGCACCCAGTGTTGAATGAGTTACTGGTGAGATGGTGCTCAGTGTATAAACGTGGAATAAATATAAGCAGAAAGCATGCGATGCATGAATGTAGGAACATTAAATGATCCACTGCTGTAGCAAATGAATTTAATGGGCTAAACAAGCATGTTTTTTTTTTTTTTTTTGTAAAGTAGCTTCTTTAGTTTGCGTTAATCTTTTCATTTCTGTCACACTTTTATTTTCTCAAAGCTAGATGAACGCTGATGAACTCTGCAGCAGACTTTGGCTTTATTTCATGCACATTTAGCTACATGAGCTGGTGTTGTCACAACTATCAGCGAGGAGACTGTTGTCTTTTAATGCTAAAAATAACCGATGAGGCTGAAACAGCCGGCGCTGTCCGGTCTGTGTGGCAGCTGCATTCCAGAACCACAGCAGCAGCAAAGAGGTCGTTTTCTATCAGTTCCTTAGAATAAACCAAACCAGCGCGTTCTCATCCTAAACAACATATCAGGAATGACATCAGAGCAATGTTTATCTCTTACTGTAAAGAGATTTTCATCAATACATCATTTAGCAACTTCTAGCAACTTGTTTAAGTTTGTTTTCCTTAAATACGCTGCGTCTTCCTTTATGCTATATAATTTATTTAAGGTGTATTTGTCGTGTACTGTCTTGTGCATAGATGTAAACCGATCTCAGAGACCATTATTTGATGTGCATTCACTGGTATAACTTACAGTTCTCCAGAGTGATTACATGCTGCACTTTATAGCTGAAATGTCAACGACAGCTGCCTGAATGGAACCTCAGCCCAGACACGCCTGACTTAATCTGGTCATCTGTCCATTTAAATGCCACTCTGCATCCCGGGCTTCATTTTTCTCTGCCTCACGAGAATACAGATAACCTATAATTAGAACAGAGTGACTATAATCACATCTTAATGATATGAGGGGAAGTCTAACTGCTCTTACACACCCAGTAAGGCTCCAAAAGAGCCACTGGAGGCATTTAAACTCCTGGAAAATGTCACTGAGATGGTCGGAAACGTTAAAGGAAGAATGTAAAGATTTCACCTGCACAGACTGAGGTATGACGATCTGAAATACCTGATATTTCACCAGTATTTTCTATTCCATGCAATTGAGCTGCTGGCCTCTTTTCAGATTCACAAACACAGAAATGTTTGAGACTTTCAGCACATGCAGTTCTTAGTGTGAGACTGTTAAAGCGACTGTCAGCTGATTCTTATTTTTGTTTTTCTAAACTGGCTTAATGGAGACCTGATGCAGCTTTAGTTGTTTATTTAGTCAACTAATTACCATGGGAAGAAACTTTAGTATCTGGGACTGAACGATTCCAGGCAGATTTATGATTTTTGGTCTGAGAAGTAAAAGAAACAATCATTCAGTGTTGGTGTTTTGACTGATGGCACCTTCCTATTTTCATGATCATAACTCAAGTCAGTCTGAGGACTATAAATATGCAGGATGCTACCCTTTGAGCAGTTACTCACATGGACAAAAACTGCACAACAACATTCAGACACCAGACAGAAATCATCACAACAATCTGAAGAAAAGCTCTTATTTAAGTTGCTAATCATCGTTTTATGACCAAACAAGTTGTTTGTTGGGAGCTGAACATCAAGATCAGCTGGTGCTTTTCTGCCAGGGGAAAAAAAACAAAACCCATTGCAGACACACACCGTTAATATTTTATGCTTCCACCTGTTGTGTAACTTTGCGACTAACTTGTAAATTGGGTCATTACTTGTTTTTGTCAAACATCTGCCACTGTGATCATTACAAGTTTCTTTCACGTTTGCATGTATCTCATGAGTCTTTAAAACATAACTTGAGGTAAAAAATGTTGTAGTTTTTGCAGCAGATGTGAGTCAAACATGTTCAGCGTTTGTAGGAACGCCTCCTGTCAGCCTGCTGTTTTTACAGCATCTTCTCTGTTCTGGTTACAGATATGTTTTCAGACTGGAAGTCACAGAAATATCAGTGTAAAGTGCCAGGAGTTCTTAGATCTTGTTCTGACATGTTTGTATATAATGTAGGTGAAGTAGTACATGTATATTATTGATCTAGGGTTTAGAATCAAAGATGAGACTTGTTTTGACTGTTTTTGATGGGTAAAATAGTTATCTTTTTACTGTATGATCAGACATTCACTTCTTTTATACGTTTAGTTGTTATTAGTGATTTGATGCATATAAAACATTGCATCTTGAGCGTTCAATTTCTGGTTCCAAAAAGACAAATGGCAGCACCCATTAAGGGGATATCAGTGGAGGTAGATGGAAACGTGTCGGCCATCTTTATTTATGTTCATGATTAGAATGTAGCTGGATAAAGGCAAATTACTACTATTAATACTACTAGTACTTTATTTTTGATCATGTCACCAAGACGCACATAAATCTATATGTCTGCAGAATGTTCCCATGGCGATCCTAGTCCCACAGTCACACCCCGCGATGGGCTGGCAGGACCCTCGGACCACATTAGGATGCAGCCAAACCTTATACACTTTCACATGACACACACCTGAAGACATCACTAAGCCCTTGCAGTCATAGATCCTTTGTGTTGCACAAATTGCATTATTCTTTATAAAAGGAATTCTAATGTAACTTTTACCAGATAGGTCCTTGTTCAGCTTTCCTTTTCCACCTGCCACTTTTTCCTGCTCCACAGTCATTTTAAAGCATTTTCCTTCTTGGATTTTAGCAATTTATGAGAAGCTTTTTAAGTAAAGATGAATAAAAGCTCAGTCCACACAGCAAGAATTTTCAGCTCTGAGCAGCGTGATGCTCCCTGTTCTTTAAGACAGTTTTCTCTGCAAACGCAGCTATAAATGGACAAATCCTGAATGCGATTAGGAAGCAGTATCATCTAGCTGTTTGCTCTTTATGAGAGTAAATTTCACATCTGCGTACGGTTCTGTGTCTCTGCTCTGGTGGTTCCTCCACAGTCATAGCCTTCCTGATGATTATGCATGCTCTGCAGATTTGTCAGTGTCATGTTCTTTACCTGCAGTGAAAACGTAGGATTTAAAACCTGTTCTGAGTAGGATTGCCTGTAGGTTAGTGTGATGAAAGAAGGGTTAAAACACAGTGACTGTTACACCAGAGCGAATTAGTTCACACGATATGCATGTAGAAAATCTCATCTAAAACTTTTAGGATTAGGGTTAGACTGAAACTAGCTTTATATTTGTGTACTTTTGTCATCTCCTCCTCAACGTATTAGTTTGACTGATTTTAGAGCCACATCTGTTAATATTAAGGACCAATACATCTAAATGAACAAGTTCAGTGAAACAGTTCATGACTTTGTAGACATTTAACGTAACATCTGTAAAACATCTGAGTTTTAATTTAATAAAACTTTTTTCCTCCCTAATATTAAGGTTTTGGAGCTTTATAAGCATCAGCCCTGTAACATGAGGGTGTGTGTGTGTGTGTGTGTGTGTGTCCTACTTCTCAGCCGTTGGCTCATAAGCGTTGTTTTACGTAACGCTCTTCATCCCATTTTGTCTGCTGTTGCCATGGCAAGGCTAATTTATACAGGCATTAAGAATTAGACTTCTCTTGTTAACATGCGCTGCGGGCCGATGCTAATTTTTTTCCTTTTTTTTCCAAAGCAGACTCAAACAGACTCTGAGAGGAGTTAAATGTTGAGGCGTGTGGAGTTGTTTGGAGGAGGAGAGTGAATTGGTGACTTGTCAGATGTGTGTGTGTGTGTGCGCGTGTGTGTGTTATGCAGTAATGTTCAGCAGCAGACAAAGTGCTCGGAGCGGTTAATGTGATTATTAGTGTGAATCATTTAGAAGCACAGCAGGGTTTGTTTACATTCAGTTGATGCTGAAGCTGAGCTGCAGCCTGTTCTCTATAATAGATGTTCTTAAGCTGTTATGTATTGGCTTTTGACTGGATTCATCCCATCGGTGTTTGGATGAAACTGTCTATATGTTGGTTTCCCAGTCCACATGTGTTTACAGGGTCACTTTTAAGGGCTATCTGGTTTCTCAAACTTGTTCCCAGTGCATGGAAGTGTGCCAGGGCTGCTCATTGTTTTTAATCCTGTTTTTGGTGTTCGTGGACCCAGTCTTAAGGCGTAGCCATGGTGATGAGGATGTCCTGTTTGGGAACCTCAGTGTATCGTTTCTGTTTTTTTTGCAGATGATGTGGTTCTGTTCCTCAAGCCTTGACCTTTAGCCTGCACTGGGATGGTTTGCAACCAGTAAAAGTGGAATGTTATCTCCTTGTTGGAAGTGAGTCTTTGCCTTAAGCTGAGGAGTTAAGATGGTCTCGTTCATGAGAGTTGGCCAATGGATCAGATTACCATCTGTGGTAATAAGGGCATTTTTCCAGTTTGAAATTTGGATACTAACAGAGCTCCCGAATACCAGTAGCTAAAATAATCTTCCTCCATAGGGTGTCCAGGCTCAGTCTTAGAGACAAGGCAGGGCTCTAGACTAACTTTCTGCACTGGTCACACTGCTGCACCTAAATTTTTCCTTAGGTGCACCGGTACAAAAGTTAGACAAACCCAAATTTTCAACTGGGTTGCATTTAACATAGCAGGTTTACTGTTTTAAAATCACTGTCCATATAGACAGTATTGACTTGTAAATGATTGTTTAACAATCTAGTAAACAAAAAGTTCTTTATCTGAAGCAGATTTGTACAGGATGGGTAACCTACTGAAAAAGGGTTTAAAGTGCTTCAATGAGCTGAAATTAAAACTTAAAAGCATTTCAAGATACGTTCAAATGTTTTAACTTCATGAGAAACATTAACATCTCAAACTGAACATGTCATGATGTCTAAATGTCCTATTATGAACTATCCTCCATTGTAGCCACATGCCCCTCAGATGGACACCTGCTGTAGTTTGGCCTCTAGGTCTTCGGCCTTGGCTATTTATTGTAATATTGAAGGAAATGTTAAAGTTGATCATCATCTCTGCTTTGTCTGATGATCAGCTTCCTGCTGAAGAAGGAAGGATGCATGGATGGATGGATGGATGGATGGAAAGAAAGAAATACATTAGAACTGAAATGAGCTGTTTCCAAGGTTTGTACAGACTCAAAAAGGACAAAAGCTGTGTCACTGTACAAACACACACAAATCAATTTGTAACAAACTGACAAAATAAGAAGCTGAAGGTAGGATGTGGAGTGACATTGGGAACAAAAGATAAAGAAGAAGGGAAAGAATGGGAAAGTGAGTCACGCTGTGACTGAGGAAAAGGACATCTGTGGGAGAAGTGGAGAAAAAATAAAAGACATCTGAGTCATCTCTGTGTAGTTTGAATGAATGGAGACTCTGCTGTATGTTTGAAGCTGGCTGCTGAAGTGCAGAGTGGGGAAATGATGATGTTGAGTGTCTTTGCATAATTTTTTTTTTTCAGTGATGATGACGGAAATAACCAAGTGCATTGAGGGATGTGATTGGACAATTGAGGAAAAATACGCAGCAGAACTTTTTATTTCAACTTTATTTTATTTTATTAAACCAACAGAAAATATGCTTTCTAAATTAGCTTTCAGTCCCATCTAAAATATTGCATCAGGATGTTTCATTAAAAAAAAAAGAAAAAAACTTTTTACTTCATCAGTCTTTATGCAAACCCCTCAGACATCCTAAAGATAATACCTAGGCTTCGTGGCTATCCCCACCTTGCAGATTAAATCTTTCTATCAAAATATTCTCGTGTCTTTCCAGTCAGTTTCTGTTATTGTTTTTGGCTGAGTTCCATTTGTTAGTGTTAGCCCAATTGCTAAACTTTCTTCTACCCCTAATATGAAGTTACAAAGGGGTCAAAATAATCCCCTGCCAAATGAAACAACCTTTAATGTTTTAGGCGGTTGACATGCTCTCATTGTCACAAATAATTTTTACTTAAACAGATGCAATGTCAATATGCCCATATTTGGTGTTAGCTATCTAGCTAGCAACTGATGAAGATTAGTGCTGCTTTCAAATTTCTACAAAGGTAACTCAAATCTGGAAATTACATCAGACTCAACTTCACAGTGGTCCAGTTGCAAGTCAAAAAACTAGTAGCAACCAGGCTAACTACCATTAGCCAAACAGGGCGATGAATTGTATTTCTCTGCATTCAGTCATCGACGTAGCTGCATGTCTACTAAGTAATGTTTGTGATTGAAATTACAGAGATACAAACCAAAATAACTTAAAATATGTTTGTTTTTATCCCTGTGACCTATCACAGCTCTCCATTCATGAGGTAGCCATATTGGATTTTGAGGTCAGAAATCTCTTCCTTTCCAGGTCAGAATTCTGACTTTAGCAGTGTTCAGTTCATTTTTCCCTAATTGAAATGTTAAAATTCTGACTTCCAAGTACAAACCAAATCCCTCATAATAGTCATGTAACATGTTGGAATAAATCTAACTAGACGTTACACTGGTGGTTGTGGCAATAAAATGTTTTAAATGGAGAAAATTCTTACATTTGTTATGTTCTTCATAATATACCCCTTTGTTTGACGGATGCTCCTGCAAAGTTTGTAGAGCCAGATAGCCTCACTCTTTCACCTATCCTCTACATGAGAATAAGTGGGACATCGCTAGTGAAAATAAAGAATGTCTGGAAAACCTTAAACAGGAATCAATCTTCATCTAATTCATCTCAGATCAGACCCTTTCTCTCCTTCTTATTTCAAGTAGATTTCTCTCTCGTATGCACTTAACCAGGCTGTCCCAAGCTCACACAGACCCCGTCAAGGGCAGGGCTAATGCATTAATGCACACGGACCTCGAAGAACAAACAGCAGATTGATCTTACAACAGGTGTCTTCCTCTCTCCTGCCTTCTCCCATTTGCTAATTGCATATTTGTCATTTAGCTGCTCCTGCTGAGCTGCAGCTCAGCATACCGATCAATCTAATGCTAACAGACTGCAAAAAAAAGAAAAAAAAAAGAAAACAAGTAAAACCAACACACACAACACTTACGGGAGCATTTAAGGCCAGCGGAGTGGTTCAGCTTTGGTATAAACTAGAACAAAAACTAAATGGAAAGCAGTTTAAACCAGTTACATACCAATACGTCTCACAAGTTCACTTTAAAAGGATTTTAATATAATCCCCAAACTGACTAAGATGTTGTGAATCAACCATCTTTTATTGTTGCTTCTAGCAGCTGAATAAACTCTCACAGCAGGAGTGTGCTCACATGGTGATCTATATTTAAAACACAGATATTATCTTTGTTTCTTGGGGCAGAAAGATGATTATCTTCTTATAAAGTAGAAGAGCCCGGGCGGGCCCCTGCAACAAATGTAGGCCAAACCGTCTCCAGTAAACTGCAAAGTGAAGCTTTTTATTCTGTTTGGTGTGTGTGTGTGTGTGTGTGTGTGTGTGTGTGTGTGTGTGTGTGTGTGTGTGTGTGTGTGTGTGTGTGTGTGTGTGTGTGTGTGTGTGTGTGTGTGTGTGTGTGTGTTTACGGGAAAAAGTCCCCATTCCCCTGGGTACTCATCATGAGCTGTGTGTACGATTTGGGAACATGAGGGTCTCACGAGGGACCTGAGAGTGAGGCGCTCATCCGATCAGCTATCGTTGTGTACAGAGGCTGGGTTTTAAGTGTCCACATCTTCTCTTTTTTTTTTTTTTTTTTTTTAGATGAGAGACAGGAAGGAAATGACAGAGTGTCCATTATGTTCTGCTATTACCCAAAGTGCATTAGGTAACAAGCTGTAACATCATTTCACTCCCACTGCTCTTCTTTTAGAGGACTGAGTCAGAAAACAAACATGGAACACCAAAAGAAGCCAGAACTGTGGTGTTGAACAACCAGGGAGCAAAATGGGTCGAATGCTGCAGAGGAGAGGAGCAGATTGTTCTGTTGTTCACTCTGGTTGGAGGAGAGTGGTAATGTAATCTGGAGACACAACCACCCTGAGTTGTTTGACAGTCTTGATATCCAAAGGAATATTTTTTAAAAAACAGAAGTTGCTCAGGTTTTTGTTTAGCAGACATGAAATGTTTGGACTCTGTTGAACATCGGGATCGTTCTTAAAGTTCAAACAGCTTATTGCTCAGTGTCATGAGCACAAAAAATAAAGATGCACCGATTCTGGTTTTGAGGGCTGATACTATTTGATTTTTGTACAGTTCTGACCTGCAGATTCTGATTTATCTCAGAGGATTTTTAATAACAAGATTATGTGTTCTATATTTCTGATCAACTTGAAAACTATGATTCTGACAGTAAACATTTCTGTTTTTTCCAGACAGTTTTGTATTCCTCTAATACAAAACAGTTTCCACCGTTGCCTCACAATAAGAAAGTCACAGGTTCAGTTACGGATGTTCGATTGATCAGCCACCGATCAAAATCGGCCGGTTTCCGTGAAAAAAAACGTGATTGGCAAATTCTGATAAACTTCTTTCAGTGCTGATCATACCAGCTGATCAATGGCTCCTAAATCAGAGGTCACTAAGTGCACAGCAAATCTGCGGAGCTACCGCGACTTCGATGCGCACCTGGGACTTCCCCTGAACGGACCGAACCCTTGGTTGGGCGATGAGGTACTCGCACACCGCAATGCTGCGTTCCCTCTCGCAGCTCCAGCAGGAGAGTCTGTTGCTGCTGCTGCAGGTACGTTACGCAACACCCCACCCCCGGTGATCGGCAGCAAAAACTGTGATCGGAGCGTCCCTAAGTTCAATGCCTGACTGGAATCTTTCTGAGTGGAGTTGCTGTGTTCTCTCCATGGATGTGTGGGTTTTCTTCAAGTACTCTGGTTTATTCCAGACCAAAAACATGGTTTGTGGGCCCGTGATGGACCAGCGACCTGTCCAGGTGTATCCTACATGAGAATAGTGAGGATATCTTTAAAACTAATAAAACTCTTGAACTCTTCGAATACCATTTATTTCCTTAACAATACCTAGCAGTGGATGCTATAAATTTAGCAACCACTGAGAAAGGTTGGCAATGTGACCCAAAACTGGGATAAGTCAAATTTACAATGAAATCCTTACATGATATGTTGTTTTGTGTATTAAGACGAGGTTCAAACAGACCCAAATTGCAGCATTGTGAGTAAAGAGATTCCCCATATTGCTTACATACAATCTAGCTTACCTTGATTTGTCAAATGTGTTTAGGAATATTTTAGGATAATTTAAAATTTTTGCAAATTTTCTAGACTAATAAAACTCATGGAAGCAATAAATGATGAGTTGCTTAATGTGACAATAGTACTAACTTTTATTAATTATTCATCTCTGTGAACATTTGGATTTGCACAGATTGATTTATGTACAGAATAAAGCAGGATTAGGTTTTAGCTCTGTCTGATTAGCCGGCTCCACATACAGCCATTGTTCATCCAACCATTGATCATGATGGTTCGCCTGATGAGTCACCAACCAGTGTGGTCCTCTGGGTTCAAGTGATCTGGCTGCTATTATTAGCTGGAGCAGAATCAGTCTGGAGTCTTTTGTTCCTCCCTGCTGGAGAACAAGGAGCTTGTCTTTCCGGGGCCCTCGTGTCGAGTCACTCTGCCTGCTGCACAGCACAGAACTAATGTGATGAGATCTGGTTGCTGCCCTGAACCGTTGTAAAGCTGTAGATGGAGACAGTAGAGACATAAAGAAAGGAGAAAACGGTTATATACAAAACCTGAAGGATCTTATTTTTCTGCTGCATTATTTGAAATGTGGTCTAACTGGTAACTCTGGAATTATTTATCTAGTTTTTGTCCCAACAAGAAAATGACTCTGAGAAGGAGAGGGATTATTAGTACGCCGTCTGATTGAACTTTCTTCTCTGAAATGTTGCTGTTATCAAGTTTTTAACAGATTTTCTGTCCATTTCAAGAATTGATTGCCTCTCAGCAGCAGATGAAACCTTGACTATTTGTCCTGACGAGCGTTTTCTAGTAGCGTACAATCCAGAAAAGCTTTTAAACACTCGCTGAAACATTTGTCCTGCTTTTTGAGTTCATATTCCCACCTGCTGTTACTAGCAGCAGGGTCTGAGCAGGAACTCGTTCTAACCGAGCTGTGATTCGCTTGTCTCTGTCGAATCCTCCCTTTAGGCTCTCGATCTTTGCCACTTCATTATCTGATGGCTATATTTGGATGTTTCTCTGACTATTTTCAGCTTACTCCCCAAGTGCCCACGTCAGTCACGTTGCATCCTGCGTTTCCGGCTTTTAAAAAAAAGGTCAAAATCTGACAGGCTGCTGCTGTTAAATATAGATATAAAGACATCTTAACTCCAGAAGGACTGATTAGATAACTCGGTTTTTAAACGACTAAATGAAGGAAGCGGTCTTTAAGGCTTTCTAAACAGTTGTCAGTTTGATGAACTGCAGATGTACAAACTGTTTTAGCTCAGATGTGAAATATTTGCACGCTTGTTGAAAAGTGACTCAAGTTGTGACACCTGCCTGAGGTGTAACAGGTGAGGTATGCTCGGCGGTGACAAATAGTCCAGAGGAGTCGAGACGTGTTAGCGCAGGCTGCTGAATGCTGCTGATCCACATGGCAAACATCACCAACAGGGCCTGCTTTGTGCATTCTGGTTAACCTGTCTGACACACTGGGGTTCATGTTTTATTCAAACTTCTTCTGTTAATATATTTTTTGTTATTAAAATTGTCTGCTCTTTTGTTTAAAATAGATTTGTGTGTTGATTTAACCTCCAGGAGTGTCATCTCGTGTCCCAGAGATCATGGCGGCCGGCACCCACTCCCCCGGTGGGCCTAATGGGATCATACGGAGTCAGTCCTTTGCAGGCTTCAGCACTTTGCAGGAGCGACGCTCACGGTAGGAGCAAGTCTTTAAATGATCAGTAAAAATATGCATTTTACATTAAAAGTTGCTGATCAAATGGCAAATAGAAGAGGATTTTCTTTAAAAAGCATGAACTTTATTGATTTTTCTACTATTCTGCTGAGCACTAAACATCTAAACTGTCCATGGACAGGCTAAAGGTAGGTGGCATTTATTCAAAAAGGAAATCTAAATCTTATAGACATCTTCATTCAGTCCAGATTGGCAAGTAGCATTTAGCACTCTTTGTTAGCATCCAACTCAAAATCTGTGCACATGGGCTCAGCCAGAACGTTCTCAAAGGGCGGCCAACAATTGGCCCACCCATAATTTCAGGATGAGAACCCCAAACCAAAATCCAAACAGATTTTTTGGAGTTTTGTGATGTCGTTGTTATATTTATTGGGTATTTAAGGAAATATAGGGAGATTGGGAGCTATTAGAAGACTCTCCAAATTTACGGAGTTTTCACGATGTGGCGCTGACGTTTCCTGTGGGACCCAGGCTTTAGGGGCTCTAGTGAGCTAACATGGTCTGTTAATGATCTTTTTGTAGCATTCATGAAAGTCCAAATGCCTCTTTTTGTTAGGATGTCTCAGATCTTGTAGTCGGAGCACAGCCAGTGGAGTTTAATATTAAATACATTTAGATCTTAATTTATATGTGTGTCCACCAGTAAATGTTTAAATATATCTTCATATTAATCTCCATTATCGTATGTTTTTCCAGCTTTCATCTGCTTAATGAAGAGATTGTTTAGAGTCACATTTAACCAGTTGGGCTAAATGCACAGAGGTGTTAGAGCTAATTGAGGTCTACGATGAGAGTCAGTGAGCACCTTTTGACATTGTATCTGTTGCTCAGTGTGTTGCTAATATGTGAGCCTTTGATAATTAGTGATAAATTAAAGCTGGAAGAGACTAGAGCAGGATGGGTTAAAACCTGATTGTTTTTTCTTCAGATTTTGATTCCATGTACTCCTTTTTCTTCTCATTACTAATCAAAATCAAGAAAATCCCTGTAGGGTGGCTGTTTGAATTTTTCTATTGCAATAAAAGGTTTAAGAATCTCAAAAAATGTTGATTAGTGGAGCTACATCAAGAAGAAACAGACTGATAAGGCAGCGACATCGTGACCTAAAAAACCAATTCGTTTAGAAATGGTCTGCCGCTCACTTTGCTCTAGTTTTGTTTGGTTGTTTTGCAACTGGTTGTGAATTTCTTAAATTCTTGTAACATGGATTAGCAGAAGGCATGTCTGTCTCTGCATGCGTCTCCACGGCTCATTAATGAGGTAGAGTCGTGTTCTCAAATAACATCAAACCTGTCAGGAAAGATTTCTGCAACCATTGGAAAAGGAAACGAAGTTTACCGCTGTGTTGACATCATTACTGAAAGAACACATATGCATATGTTGCATGTTTTATCAAAAAGAGAAAAATAAAACCAGACAGTCATGGCAGATCATTGTTTTCCCTATAAAAGTTATTTTTTGTAGGATTGTTTGCTGTTATGTGCGTATGTTTGAAGTAATCTAATCTTGGATTTAAATATTTTTTTAAACAATCCTATGCCTAATAAAAGCTTTATAGAATCAAAACTTTAAATTCACTTCTGGATCTTAGGGAGCTGATGAATCTGATCTCGCTCAGGACCAGCTGGAGGTCTCAGAAAATGTTTTGAACATTCTCATAATAGGGAATTGCAGTAATCAAGTCAGGAAGTAAAGAATGCCTCTTTGACTCGTTGTTCTCGACAAAGCAAAACTCCATCCCAGATATCTCTTTTGCCTGTCAGCGTCTGGTTGTCTTCAGCTGCCCCTGTCCTGCTGAGAGAGCCCATTTGAAGTTGCTGCTGCCCTCTTTTCTGTCTCTGCTCAGACGGTGAACGGTATGATTAGTTGGAATGACTCAAGCGTGGGGGCGATGGGCAGCGACAGACGAGTTACAGTCTGATAATGAGCGAAGTGGAAAGCTGCAGAGATAAGGCTTGTGATGCCACTGGAGTGTGTCACTGTGTTTGTGGTTCAGTCAGTGTTAATCCATGCATGTGCTTTATTGACTTTGTGCACACTTTCATGTTACATGCATTGCAGTTTGTCTGCAGGGACACAGAATTAAAATTACTAGGCTGTGCAAAAAGTGGCGGTACGTAATTCTGCTCCGTCTCCATCAGGAACCTCCAGTGCGCTTTAGCTCACATGATGACCCCCAGGCCTCACCGTGCTTTTATTCAGCGCTGGCCTACATTTGTGGCAGCTTAGCTTGAATTTGTGCAGCTGCAAGACACGACACGTTCCAACTTGTCCAATCCCAGAAGTTTTTATGTCCCTCATGTGACTTTCAGATGATTTCATTAAAACTGAGGAAATGTCATTAATCAGCTGAATCTTTAAAGTGGGGGATGGGCAGGAAGCTACTTACATGAGGAGGTCAGTGTTTAGAATTTTGACAGTAAATTGACAAAATTACCACACACTACCACTTTATTTTTTATCTTGATTTTAACATAGAAAATAAGGAAAACAAGTAACAGATTTTTGAATAAATAAAGCAATAATTTACACTTCAATATCTTTTAAAAAGCATACAAAAATATCAGGATGTTGGTTATATAAACGTCCTTAAAAACCCATCATCCATCCATCCATCTTCATCCGCTTATCCAAGACCAGGTTGTGGAGGTAACAGGTCCAGGAAAAAGCCCAGACATCCCTCTCCCCAGTGACACTCCCCAGTCAGGTCAATCTGGGGGACTTCAAGGCGTTCCCAAGCCAAAGAGGTTAAATAATCCCTCCAGCGAGTCCTGGGTCTCCTCCCAGTTGGACGTGCCTGGAGAACCTCCAAAGGGAGGTGCAGCCCAGGAGGAATCCTGAACAGATGCACGAACCACCTCACTCCTATTGATGCAGAGGAGCAGCGGCTCCACTCCGAACATCCTCCATGGAGGAAGCTCCCTTCACCACAACACCCTCATTACTGAAGATGAAGTAAAATCAATTATCCCCAAGAATAATTTGTCATCTTTTACTGAAACACTTCTACTTTACTTGTAATTTGTTGAAAATATGTTTAAATTTTTTTTATTTTCTGGGAGATTTGGAGAAAAACTGCAGTGTGTGTGTCAGAAAGTTGCATAGAGAGCAACGCCGTCAAATAAAAAGTAAAAACTTGAATCATTTGTCGTTATTTCTGGCATTAAAACGGTGGGACGCTGTGTAAACTGTGTTTATAATAATTAATGCAACCATTCTCTTTCAAAACTGAGTTCACACAGTCAGTCCACCTGCTAGGAATACTATTAGTCGCTCCGCTGTAGAAGTTTCACACACATATTGGTGAAACTGCTGAACCTCCATTTTCTTAATAATTTGTTAATTTTAAATAAAGTAGGAGACACTTAAAGAAGAGCCAGAGAGCCGTCTGCACACACCAGACAAACCCAGGTGGAATAAACTCCTGCTCTTATTAGTATTAATGTGTGTGTGCAGGTGTAACTCCTTCATGGGGAATGCTGTGGTGCAGAAGAAGCCGCAGTCCAAGCCAAAGAAGCCCCACCTGTCAGGCCACAAGGGAGGCAGCAGCTCCAGAGAGCCACAACCCAAAAGGCTGGAGGAGATTTACACAGCGCTCAAACAAGGCTTAGAGTGAGTAACTCCTGCACCTCAGTGTCATCCTGAATTTCCAACAAAAAGGGAACAAAAACACACACAACCACAGGTGTGGTCAATAAAAGCTACAAATTGTGAAGCAAGACAATGCTGCACAGTTTTCCACTAAATAACATATTTAGATAAGATGTCTTGAAGCAAGTTTAAATGCCTGTCTGCTGATTTTTCTTGCGCTTGACATTAAAGTTCGCTGCTGAATTTGTATAAAACGTTAAATATTTTCCTTTTTTTTTATAGTGAATATCTAGAAGTTCATCAAACGGAGCTCGACAAACTGACATCTCTGATGAAGGACATGAAGAGAAACTCTCGCCTGGTGAGAAAAATCTCAAACACGTTGATTTGAAATATTCATGAAAACATTATGCAGAGTTTAGACCGCCACTTAAAAAATGACTTCTTTAATCTTTAGGTAAACAGTTTGTTTTTTCTCTCCCTCTCTCTCTCTCTGTAGGGGGTGCTGTACGATCTGGACAAGGTGAGTTTACAGAGGGGGAAGAATGGATGAGAAAACAGAAACAATAGAGAAAATAAAGTCCACGAGATCGGCTGTGACAAAATAATGTTTATAAAACTTTTTAAAGTAAGGATTTTCTTACCTGTCAAGGGACGTGTTTTTGATAAAGTAGATGTAGCAGAGATGTTCAAGCTGGTGTTTTTCAAAGTAAAAGCATCCTTTACACCCCACATGCATCCATGATCCACTGCCTACAGTTCTTTCCACGCCACCTGTTAGTGGTGCACTATCTTCAGCATTTAGTTTTATTAGTCAGTCATGTGTTGCTGATTGTGTTTCCTGTTATTTTGCAGCAAATTAAAAGCATTGAGAGGTACATGAGACGACTGGAGTTTCACATTAGCAAGGTAAGGATTTCACATATACTCTGAATGGATTCGTAATAGTTTAGAAATGAATCTTCCTCCTTATTGGTTACTTTCTAGTCTCCTTTTTGCCAGTTGGGGACATTAATCCCCTACAAGGTTTTATGACTCCTTGACTTTTCATCAACATCCCCTTTTGTAGTCCAGTCTGAATCTCCCTTGCTGTGCATCAAATCAGACACGACAGCAGGTAATCGGAACACACACGCCCAAACAACTGGGCATATCTAAAGGTAACTATGGTTACCTGAAGACAGCCTTTGAAGTCCTCAGGGGGACCCAAAGAAGTCCTCTACTGGGGCATGTTAACCCTTGACATTCACAGATGCACTCTGATAATGTATTAGGTTAAAACGGTACTACAACAGAGAATAGGACCAAGTATTCCTAAAGACTAAAACCAGGAGTAGACATCAGACTTAAAATGTTTTTAATGATAAAAAACCTGAAAAGGGAAGTTAATTAAAAATGGCTCAAGATTCAGAGCATGCTTGTACAGCTAACTCTACTTTAACAACAAAACAAAACTACTATAATGAAAGTGGAGTTGATGCTGGTTCTGTCTTGTAAAGTTGTTGCAGGATGCTGTTAAACAAACACGTTCTCAACGCCTTTCTACTCGCCATCCAACATGATTTGGAAGCTCCTCTGTTCTCGGAGACTGTGGCAAAAAATAGATTTGAGTGCATCAGTAAATATTTGAAAAAGTGAAGAAGTGTCTGATTTATTTTGTCAGGCAGGTTAAAAAAAAAAAACCTCAGTCTCATGTCGAGTTAAATTTAGAACTCAGTGTTTTTTCTGTTGTTCTTCACAGCAGCTGCTTTGATAAATCCCGCAGTTTCACTCACTTAATATATGCATTGTCAATGTGAAAGACTGAATTCACAAAAGTTTTATTATATAAAACTGTCCTATTTTTGTTTTTCTTCCTGTGGAAAAAACCCTCAGTACTCGCGTCAAAATGACAAAGATGCAGGACATAAAACTGAAGCTAGACTCCACCAGCACACACGCTTTAAAAAAGATCAGCCATACGATCGGGGTTTCAGCAGCTGTGAGCTTCGCTGAGTGTCAACGTGCTTGTCAGTGTTCATATCTGAGCTCAGGCGTGTCTTTTTGTGCTGGACAGCTGCCGTGAGGGACGACTCGACAATCATCCATCAGCAGGTTGTTAGTTTGTGACTCACATCAGCCCGTTCTTTTGTTCCTGTGCCGCCTGCTCTGTAATTGGCATGCATGGAGGAGGCAGGTGGCACAATACAACCTCTGTGATGTCCTGCATGGGACAGGGTCTGTGTCTCACGTGTGTGTGTGTTACTGCTGGACACTGGTATCAGCAGGGCATCATTAAAGAGACGAGTGACACAGCTGCTGGGTACCTCTGCTTCCTCTGAGAGAGGGTGTGTGTTTACATTAACCACATGCTAAATTCAGTCCAGAATGAGTGTGAGCACTTTGGATGTGATATTTTTTTTTCTAATAAAAAGCATTTTCTAAACCCCCCCAAAAAACCACCCCTTCCCTTGATTCTAATCTCAACATAAACACACACACACATCTCCAGAGACGGGTTCGGGTGTTTGATGTTGTTTGGTGTGTCCCGCCTCTTTTAATCTGCTTATAATCACTTGCCCCCCAGACATTAAGAGTGTGTGTCTGCGTGCACACACACCATTATCCTGGATAAAGTCCATTTCTTAAGAGGATTTCTGCCAAATCCTAAAGAATTGTTGTTCAAATTTAAAATTTCACGGCTTAGAGAGATGGATATTTAACGAATGCAAAACCCCGAGTTATTAAAACTAACTGCATGACATCACTAAATTAATATTGTTGGAATCATATTAAAAGCACAACGTCAATTATGGAAGCACATATGGATGTTTTGTCACTTTTCATAAATGCTAATAAATTGTTCTCCCTGCTCAGCAACCCTTATGTTTCCCATAATTCCTCACTTTTTTTTTATTGGTTCAAGTTATTTTGAAGCTCTGAGCTGTAATTGCTGACTGAATTTAGGATATGTTTATATTGAACAAGGTGTGGTTTCTGTTAGATTAATTTTTGTTTTGTTTTTTATTGAAATTTGCACATTATTGAGTAAAAAAAACCTCTACGTTTGTGATGGTTGTTGTTTAGTTTAGTGGATTTATCCACAGCTTCTAGGTAATTTGATTTTGAGACATGTTTCGTTCTCAGCCATCTGTCCGCCTGTCTTCCCTCAGGTTTCTGTCTTTTCTTTGTTTGTTTTGCCTTTCATGTCCCTTGTTTTCTGGGCCCGAGGCTCAGCAATATGCTGATGGACGCCCTCTTGAGTCGAGCCTGGCTGACCTTCAAACGCATGTGCTCTTAAGGCGGCGAGCGGTCATCGTAATTGGGGGAAAAATTAGCTTCGTTAGCTGATAATGATACGATAATGACTGTTCATCAGCTGCAGATACAGAAGGCCTATTTTTCTTGCAGACGAACATAATTTTCTTTAAATTATTAACTCATTATAGTTACTAACCTGAGTCTAGTGAAATTATATGCTTCAGTTTGACGGGTGCAAAAGTTGACTCTGAACTTTATGTCAGATGGCTGAACAAAGCTGGGGTTGGTTGTTTTATAGCTGCTCAGCTGCTGCAGCCTCACCACATAACACAGACAGACGGGCGGGTCGGCCCGGGGGGGGGGTGCTGAGGGCCGATGGTTTAAGGTGGAGCTGGTGGGCTTTGTGTGTCTTTGTGTTGGGATAAGTTATTAAAACATATTCAGCCCTCAGTAATCAACTTTCATGTTTTACCATGATGGATTAAGCATGTTCTCTGTTACATGCGCTCGTCTCAAACAGAAACACCAACAAACAGCAGCTATTAGGACGACGGGAGCCACAGTGGCACACTTTCTCCTGCTTCTCCCTAATGATTCCCATAAAGGAGCACTCGCATCAGACAGGAAGCTATAACTCCCTCTAATGTGGCGTTTTATTTTTGCCTGCCTGTCACTTTGATCATATGTGAATTTTAGGAAAGACAAAAAGTTTAATAAGTTCAACTTTTGAGTTTTTTGTGAACTGAATTTGAAAAAGAAGTTAAAGAAGCAAACTGTTTAATTTGGTTTTGATTACTTTCTTAACACTGTAAATAGTTTGTTTTCTTATGTTATATTATAGTTTAATCCTGCTTTTTGGGATCTTCCCAGGAGTTTTTGGAGAAGTTGAGACACCAAACTGTTAAATGGAACTTTAAATAGCCTCTTTCAATATGTCATAACATTGAGTTTTAACTTAGTTTTGCATTTTTTTAAGTATTATACAAGAAAACATCAGAGTGAAACTAACAAACACAAGGGAGAAAGGTTTAGTACAAAGATCTATTAAATATAACAGGTCAGAATTAGTTTTGTTACACACATACTTCCTAATTGGCATCTATTAGTTTGTTTTTATTGGCTAAAAAAGACTAGAATAACATTAAGAGGCAATCAGCGTTGATAAATGAATGTCAAACCCACTTTGCTCATTTAGACATTCCATTTTTGTCAGGTAATATTTTAAATTTGGACATTTAAAATTAATTTATGGTCCCGTTGGGAGTGACATGATAAATTGACGAGACGAAAATAGATTTATGTTTAGACCACACAGGCTCTACCATGTTTGGTCTGACAGAAGAAAAACATTTTTGCAACATCATCTTATCTGGGTTTGATCACAGTGAGTCAGCAGGACGTTGGTGGATTCTTTCTCTGTTAAAGTGATAATTATTTATTAAGTGATTAAGTGATAATAATGATAATAGTGATAATTAAGTGATAATTAATAATAATATTTGGGGGTTATATTTAAACAAAAATCAGGAGGAGTTTTATAGCAGTGGCTGTAACCTCTCACCTGAAACAGCAACACTGTTGGGCTTGTTTTTGGCACTCAGACATTATTCTGTTTGCTTCACAGCCGGACAGGACACGGGGTTAAAAAAAAAAAAAAAAGGGATAATATGCAACTTTTTCATATTTTTAAAGGGACATGAGGGAGCTTTTGAAGAAAAGTAATAATTGCATGTTCAGTTTATTTAGGTTAATAAGTGATGAAGCATTTTAAATCAAAAAGAATGAGGCCACCCATGTATCATTCCATTATCTTGAACAGGCTGTGAGCTGTAAAATGTTCTGCAATTCGGGGTCCGAATTTCCCGCGCTGTCCTACGGATGTGACGTCAACTGACGCTTCTGCGCGTTCTCGGGCTAAAAAAGTAATAATAAATGTATATCCAGTAGGTGGCAGTATTGCACCTTTGTGTAGTGTTGCTAGTCAATGGTGGACTTCCTTATCTAAACCAGTGGTTTTACTCATAAAACTGGTGTTATTTGGCAGTGTTTATAGAGCTGAAAACCTCTCTGATGGATTATAGGGTTTCACAGAGCTAAAGGTGCTGTTATAGGCGACCGCACAGCAATCTGTCGATGTTTATGTATGCGGCACTGTAGGCCGCAAATCCCGGACTGTTTCCTAGACCTCAGTCCGCTTACAGTGCATCTAAGGCGGCTCTGCTGCGCACGGACCTCCGGGTGCTACGGAGCTCCACTCCGTGATGTGAATTTGAGAAATCTAGGGTAATATATGCGGCAGGGCATGATTCTATCACGCTAGATTTCTCAAATTCTCCTCCGGGTGTCCGAGAACACCGGCTGATTAAAGCTTTTAGCAATACAGGCAGCAGTGGAAGCTGGAACATAGCGGCTAGCGAGATTAGCTCTGTTAGATCGGCTCCCTCAGTCTGATCATGTGTGTGTGCGTCGCGGGGCATTGTTTTACTATATTTCCTTTTGTATTAATAAAATGTATTTTTATTTATGGAATCATGCCTCCGGCTGCCTTTGGTTGAACCCTTATGAACTAGTGAGAAATTTGTGCACGCTCCCGCTAAAAGCTGCAGTTATTCGCAGCGCCAGGCGCGGCGCTCATGAGGTTTGTTTTTCAAAGCTCCCTCATGTCCCTTTAAATCTTTTCCTTGAGCCAGTATGTGCTAATATGACCCTTTACAGGGTTTATGAAAAGTCACTTAGCCCCATCTGGTGATTAGATCCGGAATACCATGATTGCAAGATCTCCGTTGCCGTCACGGTACCCAGGAAGTCACGTGTCTCACGAGGGTTAGGCTAACCCAAAGTGGCTAGCTGTTATGCTAATGCTGGAGTGTTTTTATCTCACGATTCCTGATTTTTTTCAATCTCTCCCTGCTTGAACACAGCTGATTTCATTGAAGGAGTAAATAACCGCTCCTGTAGAAAACTATGAAGGCTGAGGAGACATTTCAACAGGTAGATATTGGCGTTTAGAAGCTGAAACGATCTGGTAACTTTATAATGCAGTGATTTAAAACGGACACCAGAGGGCGCCCAAAACAAGCAAAACTGCATATTATCACTTTAAGATCAGGCGAATGCTGCAAACTGAAATCTTCCCCAGATGAGCTCTAAAGCTTCGTCTCAGCTGATCCTTTCATTCTGTCATTAGTACAGTTATCTTTCTGTATGTATATCCATAATTTAATAGCTCATTTTTAAAACATTTTAGCTCTTTTGTAAACCTAAATCCTTGAATTTTTGTATAATTTTGAAGTTATAAAGTGCTTATAACATTGTAGGAGCCAAAGTTACCGCCCACACTTTGGTTGTTATGGTTGCACAGGTGTTTTTTGTTATGCGTTTTCACCTGGGGTAATGGCATTAAGGGGGGCATGGTTGCACACATTTGGGAGTACCTGCACGCTCGACAAACGTCGGCTGAAAGTGATGTTTTGTAACTTTTTCTGTTGACCGTCATTTTTGACTGTCACTATTTTCAAATAAATAACAAGTCTACAAGCCATCAGTATGGATTATTGGAGACGCGTCACAGAACAAAATCGCCTCAGCCAGCCAGCGGCTACAAGTGGATAGAAGTTCTTGAAACTATATTTACATTGCTTTCATAGTAAGTTGCTATGTGTATATGCAGGCCTGCACATAACCAGTCCGCAGGCCTGCACATAACCAGTCTGCAGGCCTGCACATAACCAGTCCGCAGGTCCGCTAGAGAACCGGATTTCATTCATGCATACCAGAACCGCCTGCCCGAATGCACCTTTGCGGACCAGCGCTTCTGCTTCCCTTTAATAATTGGTGAGTTTGCGTTTGTTTTCTCTCAGGTGGACGAGCTGTACGAGGCTTTCTGTATCCAGAGCCGTTTGAGGGACGGAGCCAGCCGGATGAAGCAGGCCTTCTCCTCCTCTCCCTCCACTAAAGGCACCAAAGAGAGCATAGCAGAGGTCAACCGGCGGTACAAAGAGTACACCGAGGTGCTGACGAGGCTAATGCACTCAGAAAAGTTTTATAAACTTAGCAGAGTCTTAAGTCATCTTAAGTAGTCTTGTGCTGCATAATATTTATAGATGATATTTGAATAAATAACTGTTTACATTAAACATGGAGTCACTTCCACGATAAAGAACAAATGACTGTTTACTCTAATTTGTAAACTCTTGCATGGAGACCTTTAAATCCCCGCAGCACACACACCTGTATCCTCACCTGTCCTTAAAGGCTCATAGCAGCCTTCCTGGCTCCTCTGTAGTTTAGTGTTGACTCAGGCTGATTTCTTCTTGTCCTCCGTCGGGATGCTCGTCTGACCTGTTTTATCTCCTTCATGGTTCAGAACATGAGCGCGTTTGAGAGCGAGCTGGAGAATCTGCTCGGGGAGTTTCACATCAAAATGAAAGGTGGGGTTATAAAAAAAGGTTGTTTTAAATCTCAAACAAGAACCTTTACAGGAAATGATTATATTTAGATGTCAGAGTGACCCTAAAACTGACAAAAGTGCATGTTTGAATGTAGAAAATTCTGGAATTATGACATAGAAAATGTATTCATCTTTCCTTATCTCTTTCTTAATTTATGACATTTTTTTCCCCGACAGGATTGGCAGGATTTGCTCGACTTTGTCCTGGAGACCAGTACGAGGCAAGTTTGGCTTTTGTTTTCAATCTCAAACATTCGGAGAGGCCGTTATTTCACTTTGAGTCTGAATTCATCACACGGCGACGGTTCAGTCACAGCAGGTTTTATTTTCACTGACAATAATCTCTAAAGCTGCTCCCTCTCAGCTCCAACTTAAAGCGTGTGTTTGCAGTTCATTAACTTAGATAAATGGGATCGAATCAGATTAAATTGGATTATAATTGGATTAAATGGGGCTGTATTTAAATTGTGTGCTTTTCCCTTAAATGACTCTTGATTAGATTTGTTTCTATGTAAATAAACTGAATTGAATCTTACTTTGATTAAATTAAGTTACTCAACAAACATTTTTTTCTTGAATAAACCTGCTTTAAAGCAGAGATCCATGTTGAAAATGTGAAATTTCACCAGTTATATACATTAAAATACAGTTTTTTTTCTTTACATTGAATCTTCTTGTGAAACATGACTGTTTTACAAAAAATGAGCTTAATCTAGAGAGCATCTGATATTTATTTTCCACTTCCTTTTAGAGAACTAGATCACTCCATCTGCTGGCTGTTGCTTAGTAACTTTATCTCTTACATAATTTACTGTAGAATGTAGACGTTTACTTACCAGCTGCACAAAAACTTGATGGGAAAACAGAACACAAACCCAAAAACACCACATGACTCACTCCTCCCCACGCACTGCAAGCAAAGGCTCCGCTTTTCAGGCCATGTGATGGATAGATGGGGGGGGGGGGGTTCAGATCAATCAAAGTGCGGTTTATGAGGGTCTGGGGAAAGGTCACGCAGAAGCTTGACCCCTAAATGTGATCAAGTGTGACAATCTGCGTTCAGACGCGTGTCACAGACATTATCCAGTCAATATTCATTTACATAGAAATGTGTTTTGAGAACACATTTGAACTTGTCGACCGATTTCTCCCCCCCGCTGAGGGGTTTACGCAACAAACTATCTGCATCTAAATCAAGGCTGAGTCACAAACAGGCACAGGTTTTTTAAAAAATACTAGAATGAACTGAGATCAGAGAAAAAAGGGAGGAAAAGGCAACATTTTTTATAATAGATTGAGGAAGCTGGATGTTATTACTGTAGAGACTGTTATTATTTATCTTAAAGGATTAATGGACTGTGACTTTTCTTCCTTGCTGCCTTGTCAATCAAGTTTGATAAGCTGTGGCATTTTCATGACTTCTGATTTCTGTCCTCACACCAGATCTTCATGCGGTACGGTCGTCAGCGGTGGAAGCTAAAGGGGAGGATTGAGGTGAACTCCAGACAGAGCTGGGACGGAGATGAGATGGTCTTCATGCCTCTCATCTCTGACCTCATTAACATCAAGGTGCTGCAGAACAACATGCATCTGAAACCCTAAAGCGACTTAAGGATGTTTTTAAGAACCGCGTCTCTGTGTTTACCAGGTGACCGAGCTGAAGGGTTTGGCCACTCACATGCTGGTGGGCAGCGTCATCTGCGAGACCAAGGAGCTGTTCACGGCCATGCCTCAGGTGGTGGCTGTGGACGTCAACGACCTGGGAACGATCAAACTCAACCTGGAGGTGACTTGGTAGTAAGTACAAACTTATAAGCACATCTCATAATAAAACATTAAGAGTCTTATCGATTTTATTGAAGAATTTTTGCAAAATTTGATGTTTCTCCACCATTTTTTAAAAGAAATGTCAGTGAAGTGAGTCATTCATCCTCAGCATATGGAACACATTTCTGGTTAGCTGAGTTGAGATGCAGCCAATGTCTATTTTGATCTTTGTGGAGTCTGTTACTGGACTGGCCATATGTTCTGCTCAACACCCCCAACTGTTGCTTAGCTGCAGATTCAGCTTCTGTACTTGTTGTGTTTTCCTGCCACCTGGTGGTGAGACCTTGTCTTTACAAGTTTTAGCTGTTGGGTGAGTTTGATCACGTGTGTGAAATCCATTATTTTCAGCCCCTTTGATGTTGAAGACCTGACTTTATCATCTGGAAACTTGAGCAAAGCCGCAGCCCTCCAGAGACGAGTGTCGGTCTACAGTCAGGGCACACCGGAGACACCCACCTTCCAGGAAAACTCCTTCTTTGTGAGTCCAACACACGTGTTTTTTAGTCTTGTGCCAGTTAGATGTTATATTTTATTTTGTTATCATTTTCTGTGATTCATTCTAAGCACCTGACTATGTTGTTTGGGTGTGTATTATGATTTATTTAACCACTAACCTCCGTCCACATTATAACCCGTTGGCCTGCACCCTGTCCCTTTTCATTTCATCCCCTCTTATTTAAACCCCCGACACCCCATCCTATATGCATTGTGCAAACAAGTGGCAGCCATATCCTGTTGAGCGCCAGCGCCTCTCCTTCCTCCAAATGCTCAGAGAGACGCTGATAGAGAAGCTAAGGCGCAGTCGCTCTTTTGGTGACCTGGCCTCGCTCCGGCCGAGGCCCAAATCCAGTCTGGAGGTCTATGTGAGTGTCGAGGGCCCAGAAGCCCCTCTAACCTGTGTGTGCCTCTCTGACACGATGAAGGTGTCGGTCTCTGCTGGTGTGGAAACATCTGGGTTTGTTCAGCCTTGCTAAATGGGCTGCAGAACACCACATGTGGCCGTTTGCATGGATTCTTGCATGGTTACCTTAACTGTGTGTCCAAAAATAAATGAGTGGAGTTTGAGTTTCTTTTCTTGGTAAGTTTTCTTGCATTTTGTTGCAAACACTGATGTTCTTTCTCATCGTTTCAGTCCACTCTACCAGATGATGTCTTTGAGAATGGAGGCTGCGGTGTGGCAGAGTGCAAGCGACTCTCCTTCACCTTCTCCGACAGCTCCGGCTCCACGCCTAGCCCCGCTCAGAGCTCCTTCTCCCAAAGCCAGTCCAACCCCGAGATCACCGTCACTCCTCCAGAAACGGAATCCTTCCACACACAAATCCTCCAAACGAGAGAGGACTCTATTGCCGAGGAGCATCTAGTGGAGGAAGAAGAGGAGGAGGAGGAGTATGAAGAGGAAGGGGAGACGGGTAGCAGAGGGAGCAGAACGAGTGCCAGCTTTGCCAGCGATGAAGCAGATGTCGCAGAAGACTCGGAGTGGGAGCGCACAGAGTCCCAGCGTAATTCTAGCTACAACTGCGGCTCAGCCGCTCCGTCCCTGTGTTCAGACGGACACCTGACCACTGTGGCTCCCGAGGACGTGTTCCTGGATCCTGCTGATGAGCTGAAGCCTGTGGAGCTGGACACAGAGGAACCAGGCAGCCTGACTAGGCAACTTGTGAAGAGGCTGACTTCTTCAGAAATTGTCCCATCTGGTGAAAGCTTCGTTGAAGGGGAAGGAAGCTTAAGCTGGGCGGGAGAGGGGAGCAGGGCTTTCCTGGAGAGCAGCCTGGAGGAGGCAATCAACAGCCTGCTGACCAAACTGGAGTCACTGACTCATCGCTGCAGAGAGCTGCAGGACCTGGAGCAGGAAGTAATGCGGCTGGAGGACCTCCTCAAGGTGAGTTAAAAGGTGTATTAATCTAAAATGAATAATTATGTCAAGTATTCTGAGGGGAAGTATGCTGAGAATCATCTGATACGGGAAGTGTAAATCCTCAAGTAGATGCTAATGTGTCAAGTGGTGGAAAATGACTCGCCTCCTAAGTGATGCTGAAGCATCAGCAGCAGATTTAAAGACCAGTTCAACTATTTAAACATTAAATAAACTGCGTGTTTCCTCAGTGCCGTCTACCGGGTCACAGGAGTCGCTCCTCCAGCCTCAGTCTGACGGTGGAGAGCGCCCTGGAGAGCTTTGACTTCCTCAACACCTCTGACTTTGATGATGACGACACAGGAGATGATAACGCCGGCATCAACAGCCCCCCGCAGAAGTCTCCACTGTTTGATACAGATGGAGAGAGGATTGAGTGAGCTATCACAAAAAACATTGACAGATCAGGATAACTGAACATTTTGACATTATCTTAAGTGATTTAGCTTCATCTCCAGACATGAGTGCTGTTTGTGTGTTTCTGCTGCCACCATGTGATCATTCTTCATCTATTCTGCTCAGGAGCCAGCACCCAGAGGCCAGAGGTCACCTGAGTGAAGCCCTGACAGAGGACACTGGGGTGGGCAACAGCGTAGCAGGAAGTCCCATGCCTCTCACTACTGGAAATGAAAACCTGGACGTGGCCATCGTCATCCATCTTCAGTACTGTAATCACCTCATACAGGTAGAGCTCCTTCTCATGTCTGTGGTCGTAGGGTTTAACCCACCCACTCATCTCACCTGTATTTGTTTCTAAACGTCCTGGCAGCTGCTGATGAGCGGGGTCGGGGTGTGGCAGCGTCGCTGTCTGCTCCTCAAACTGTCCGGACAAACCCAGCTGCTGGAGGAGCTCGCAGAGATCAGTGTGGACCGACTGGGAGCAGTCACCTCTGCAGCTGATGGTAAGCACCACCAAAAAAAATCCCACAAAACATCAAGCTTTTGATTTGAAAAATTGCAGCGTTTGCGTTCTGTGACGATCCCGCAGTCCTCCCGAGCCTCGCCGAGCGCCCTCAGCTGATGACGCTGTGGTCCGAGTGCAGCGGGTCTGCAGGACTTTTTCACACCACGCTGGACCGAGTGTTCAAACACATGAAGCAGAGCTACACGACGGCGCTGCAGGACAGACACCCACACAGTGCCGACACAGGTCAGAACACCCCTCTAGTCTTGTTTTTGTTTGTTTTTCTCTGCAAACAGATGATGCTAATTTCTGTTTTTGCTGGAAACACAACCCTGTTTATCATAAGTTTACCTCATAAATAGGACTGTGTTTATGAAGGGGGGGGGGCAAAAAAATAAAGAGGGAATTAAAATACTAAGAATAGTACACTTTTTCCCTTTAATGCATTACTATAGAATATTATAAACGACTATAAACAACTTCTCAGAATGTTTAGTGTTTTGTTTTTTGCTGCAGTGATCAGCATGGTGGTGGGAGAGATGGTGGACAGGAGGGACCTGGCTGCAGCACTCACTCCTCCTCATCCTGCTGCTGATGCGCTCTCCCAGGACGTCCTGACGGTGTTTCAGTTCCACAGCTACATCTTAGAACATGAAGTTCAGGACATGGAGACTCACCTGCTGCACCTGGCAAGAGAGGGTGAGCCAATTATGATTTTTTTTTTTTACCTTTTTTGCATTCAGATTAGGTGCTAAACTTGTTTGCAGAGCTTGGCACATCTGAGACGCATCTTGTTTGATTTTTGTGCTTCAGAGCGGTTTGCAGAGATCCTGTGCAGCGGGGATTCTTCTCTGTGTCTAGCAGAGCTGGAGGAGGTTTCTTTGTCGACTCTCTGGCCTCGAAACATCACCCTGAGGGCGCTGGCCGCCCTGCTCACCGCGGAGGACCCTCAGGTCAACAAGGCTGCAGCTGACTACCTCTCATCTGGAGCATCAAACAGGCACTTCAGGATGAGAGTGAGCCGTGCTTCAGATAACAAGAAATCTCATCATGAGAGTCATTTAGCAGAAACAACATTTGAATGTTGTGTGTGTTGTCTGCAGGCGGTGGAGTGTTACACTCAGGCTCTGTCAGAGGCTGGAGTCCAGAGTCAGAGGGCAGCCTGCTCGGCTCTCAGCTGTCTGCAGGTAAGTGTCTCCTCCTGTTATCTACTTAAGGACAAAACACAACAACAGTGTATGATAGATGACAAAAAAGTGTTCATAGAAAGAAAAATGTAAAGAAATAATAAAATGAGAGCAATGCATATTAACAGCCTCTCTAAAACGGTCTTTATTTTCCTGTCTGTAGGCAGTGGAGAGTATCAAAGCGGTCATATCACTGTGTGATTCAGCCGATGAGGAGCTTCGCCACGTCGCCATAGAAACCCTGCTCACATTTGGTGAGTGGACCTCTAAATTCATACAAATCAAATCAAAACTTCTAAGGATAGTTTCTGAATTACACATTCTTGGAAATAGTATTCACACGTGTCCTCAGCCTTTTGGTGTCCGGACAAATTGTTAAAAAGTCTATTTTTTTTCTGCCATTACATGAAAACGTTTTGAAGCAGCGCGTTTCTAATAAACTCCTGTTGCAGGTGACGAGGGGCAGCTGGCCTATGAGCAGCTGGACACGGTGGTGGGGGAAATGATCCGTCTGGGCACGAGACGAGGAAACGCCGTCACCACCGCCTTCTGAGCCGTTACGCCACTTAAAAACACAACAGACACCAACCAGTCAGAGGAGGGATTCACCCCCACTCCGCTCCCCTCTGGAGGCTGGTTTGATTTGAACCTGCTGGCACAGTTGACTCCTGTTTTTACTCCAACTGCCTCTTGAAAAAGAAGCATCTTAACACACAACCTGTACCCCTCCTGCATACAGACCCATCGTTCCTCCACCTTTACCCTGCTTTCTGAGCCAGAAAAGACCGATCAGGTTAAACTGGAAGTGGAAACTGGAATTCGACTGGACCTGAAACTGCTGCAGAGACCGTGGACATCCTCGTTTAACAAGCTAACCACTGCATACCCTCACTGATTGTCTTGATTGGTAGTCACTTGTTCTGTTTTTGTATTATTCCTGCAGCATGTTTTAGTTGGTGATTTTGCAAATGAGGCTTTTTTCTTTCAGAAGATTGATCGCACTTGCTGTAAATAAGGCACCCTTTACACAGCCGGTGTAACGCACGTGGCTCAAACCTTAACTCTTGTTTTCTAGAGCGTTCCATTTGAGTTTCAGGAATTCCTCTGTGGGCGAAAGATGCACATTGGTGTTTTTTTAGGAGAACATTTATGATTTCACGTGAAGAATTGAAGGTCTATGATGGTGTCCCGGCAGTTTATATTGGACTTTTCTCATGCTTGCAGTTTATCAAGTGCAATTCTTTTGTACATATTTAAATTTGTTTGCACCTGGTGAGGAAACCTGTCAGATTTTTGACCACCTGAGCCTTGATCTGGTTGATACTTGTTGTAAATATATTTTTCTAACTAGATCAGGAGCCAACGCGGGGTAATCAATCCGGTTTGGGATTTCCTCACGTGTCTGTACGGAGAGAAGGATCTAGAGTATTAATGTAGCCTCGGTTTGGGCTAACTGCACATTCATGCAACATGTGAGCTAACGACAGGAGCAGAAACGGTATCATGAAAACTGCTTTCATCATTTCTTACAGTAACTGTACTACTGAGTCTAGTGCTGATGCACAGTGATAAAAACAACATATAAGCCCAAATCCTTATTTATTATTTACTCCTTTTAAATCTAATCTGTTTGACTTATACAGTGGTAGAGCAAATTAAATTGTTCTGTGAATTACTTGTATATTTATGCTCTAATATTTGAAATATTGTCATTTTTTTTTACCATATCGTATGCTTAATTTTAATTGGGAGTTTATTTTAAAGGAAATATATTAGATGAGTTATTTTGGAGATATGCTAACACTGTAAGTATCAGATTTCCAGAGGTTTTGAAATTATTTGGACTTCCATGTGTTTATAGATGTTACTTTATTGAGATTTATTTTAACCAAAGGAAATTTTGATTTGACTATTTTTAAAGAGCTCATTCAGGAGAATGTATTTTCAATAATCAATAGTTCAATAATAAATCAGCATTAAGACAGAACACTCAGACCTAAAGAGAAAAGCACAAATTTAAGATTGAATTAACCCTGAGATTGATCCTGTTACATTTAACGTAACAGTTCAGTCTAATTCAAAGCCATATTATTAATAGGTGGTAGTATTTTTATTACTCTTATGTATTATAATCTGTAAATGTGTGAATTTAGTAATAATAAAATTGTCATTTTTTTTTCTATAAAGCCTTTTTGCAAAACATGCTCCAAACTTTAACCAAATGTTTTTTTTTCTTCCATGTTCAAAGCGGTTCAGTATTTTAGCATCCAAATTAACCCACTCTGTATGCAGCAATACTTGTGAGACATTCTTGTATTTGACCAGTGTTTTGATTAGTGGGCCATGGGAGTCCTAACCACTGTAAAATACAAGCTGTGCACACGAACATTTAAACATTTGTTTTGGGGAAATTGAAATTAATCTGTGGTCCATCGCTTCAGCACTGATTCATCTAAAGACATACTCTAGTGTGGTCAGCAGTATTTCTTGTGCTCAAATGTTGGAATAAAGTTTATTTTTGCATAATTAAAATTAATGTTCTGGATTTTTAAAATTATATATATATAGCTAGATACATTAAATTCCTTTATGAAAATTGTAATTCACACAAATACTGAACTGTGGATTTGATTTTAAATTTTCTAACTAAACTCTGGATTGTTCAAATGTATTCTAATCAAAACACTTCTGTAACAGTATTTAATGCTTAAACATTCTACAGCATTGAAAAGTTTTACCCTTAAAAATATTAATCTTTAACAGTGTAGTTGTCAGTGTTTTGCTGTAGATAACATCCAGTCATCCTGAAATGTGCTAAAGCAGCCAAAAATATCCATGACAAAAAGTTTCTATAACATTTATTGTACACAACGGTGTCACAGCTTAGATAGCGATGTGCCTCTTGTCACATTCAGCAAATGTGACCCACTCTTGCAGATCAACACCAGCATATCACACAGTGGAGGAACCACTGGATGTAATCAGTTCCAGTTCTGACTTGATTAGGAAAACACCCCAGAGCTCCTTAGTCATAGCTGACCATGATTAGTTGTGGGTTTTCCAGTAACTGGTTTGTGTCCCCAAAAAAAAAAAAAAAAAAAAAAGCTTACACTGGTTGATTTTGTTTCTTCCTTTAATAAAAGTAAAATATTGAGAAATTTAAAAAGAAAAAATAAATAAGAAAATTTAAAATGACTGGGGATTTAAAAAAAAATTAATCGTAAACATCTTCAAATAGACTACTTCCTGCAGTTAGAACTTTCTCCAATTAATCTTGCTCTCCTGATGGTCCAGCTTGTTCCTGGTCCAACGTCTCCTCATATTCTGTGTCACTCAAACTGAAGTCAGGCTCTTCTTCCTCATCCTCACTTTGATCTGCATCTTCATCTTCTGCCTTCTCATCTTCCACATCAAGAGCGATGTCCTTCATTTCCTCCAGATTGTCTGGACCTTTCCCAGTCAGCCTCTACAAAAGACAGGATTCATCGGTAACCAAGTAGATCAAACATTTTACTTAAAGTCTATTAAAAACTACATTTTGGATATCCAAAAAAAGGAAAGAAAACATTTACCGTAATTTCCGGACTATAAGCCGCTACTTTTTTCCCTTGCTTTGGACCCTGCGCCTTAAACAACGGTGCGGCTTATCTGTGGCTCAGCTAACGGCTACCAAGGGGGCGCTATCAAAGCACCAGCGCACAACAAAGTATGTTTTGAAAAACTGGACTGCTGCGTGATGATGATGAAGAGTAAGAGATGACTGTTTGGGAACTGCTGTATCAAAATAAGCAGCCTACCTTGATATGTCTTCCTCCTCCTGCGTGCTAAAACCATCAAAATCCTCTTTGTCAGTGTCAGAAATGAACAGGCCCAGAATCGCCTCATCAGCCAGTCTCTCTCCTTTGTTGTCGCTCTGAAAACCAATAAAATCCTCTTCCTCTTTGTCAGTGTCTGAATCAAACAGCCTCCGAACGGCTCAATCAGCTATTGCGCAATCCACTTCTATGGCCGTGTGTCGCGTTTGCGCATGTGCACGTAATTTACGTGACCGCGATTCACAAAGCTTTTGCGTGTTTTACGTACGTGCGTTTACCTCGCAGTCACGTTCATTACGTGCGCATGCACAAACGCGACGCGCGGCCATAGAAGAGGATTACGCAATAGCTTATGGAGCCCTTGTTTGGAGGCTGTTTTACTCCGAAACTGAGGAAGAGGATTTTATTGGTTTTTAGAGGGACAACAAAGGAGAGAGACTGGCTGAGGGGGCGATTCTGGACCTGTTCATTTCTGACACTGACGATGAGGATTTTGGTGGTTTTAGTACGCAGGAGGAGGAAGACGATGATACGGTAGGCTGCTTATTTTTGATACAATAGTTCCCAAACAGTCATCTCTGTCCCAACAATCCCCTCTGTGGTAGCAGGAACTCATATATAGAGTAATTAAACATTAAGGAACAGTGAGGCCAGCTAGTGCTGCTGGAACCGGTTGGGCCGCTCCGGCTTTCTCTCAGTTCAAGCAGCAATCAGTAGCTGCCCAAGGTGGTAAAACATTTACATACGAACAGTAGGCTGTGTCCTCAGAGCAGACAACAACCGTATTCACATACAAACAGACAAAGGTATGTGGGTGTGAGAGTAGCCTCTAAGTGGCCTCCCACACACACATACATATGGTAATTAAACATTAAAACACCCGCGGCTTATAGTTAGGTGCGGCTTATGTGTGGACAAATCTGCAATTTCCCCCAAATTTGGCTGCTGCGGCTTATATTCAGGTGCGCCTTATAGCCCGGAAATTACGGTAAATAAAATTGCTTGCAATAAACAGCAATTAAAACATCAAAAGGTTCAAATTTGAACACACCTGTTTCTATGTTATTGTACTTTTTGACAGCAATCATTAAGGTGAAACACTTCAAAATTATTAGTCATTAATACTTCAAGTCTATTTCAGTCATTTCATTGTGACCAGAAATCAGATCAAGCTTAAAAGAAAAAAATCCTCAAACCAGATGTCAAGATATCAATTCTGCACGATAAGACAAAAGTTTAATATTGGCAAAACACATTTATGCATCCATCACAGTATTATCAGAAAAGGTTCATACCTCAATCATATCGGCCATGTACTGCACATGTTGAGCCAGCTCCTGGAGCTCTTCATTTTCACTCTGAAGGGTTTTAATCTGCTCATCTCTGGCCTCAATGTCTTTATGTAGCTGGGTTTAATGGGACGAAAATTTTTTTTTATAAGATTTAATTCAGGGGAAAAAAGGAAAATTGTTACAATGCAAGTTACATACATAATACAATCTTGATGACATATGTCTGAATATTAAAACCAGGTGGGTGCAATTGTAGAAAAACACCGTCTTTAGGTGCAGTCAGAGTTACTTTAAAATGATTAACTGCCAGCTGGACTGGGGCCCACAAAGGTCATGTCAGAGAGGGCGTGGGAACAGTTTGAACAGCTAAACATTAGCAGATCATTAGTGATTAACTCACCTTCTCATTCTCCTGTAGGACATTGTACAACGCCTTCCGTCGCTCCTCAGCCACTTCTTTCCAGTAAGAGGAAGGCGGCGTTTCTACAATAACAACAGAAGTTTAAAACAAAGCCAAGCAATTTGAGTTTACAAAGCTTCATGTAAAGACTGCACCTTTGACCATAAGATCATATGCTTCACTGGACATTCCATCTGGTAAACAAATGGCTTCTTCTGTTTGTGTGGATTTAACCTCCATCTTCACCCTCTTGGGACCTCTTGCTTGCTCAGGTATCCATTGTTTCCGCTTTGGAATCACCTGTCCCAATTATTTAAGAAGAAAAATCTGCTTCAACCATTTGTGTCAGACTAAAATCTGACATCTTACTGATAATTAATTTAAGTCAGTTCCTTGAAAAATGCATCACATACCTGATGAGACTTCAAACTTGTGTTTACTGCAGAGGATTGGAGAACCTGCAAACTCTGCCTGGGCTGTCCCATTTTTGTTTGCGATGGTACAAAAAAGCTCTGAAAAGCAAAACAAAAATTATAAAATTTATCTCAAGCACCAACACTGAGATTCAACCCTATAGCAGTCTGTAAACATTTAGCATTGTGTCCCACGGGAACCTAGTTTGACCCATGTTCTCATTTTCAAAGCCACTATTCAGCAGAGCTTAGCATCATTTCACAAGCTTCAGTTACACTGTCACTATGGTAGAGGGCATAAGTGAAATGTCTCAACAGGGCTGCCATGTGCAGCAGGACCACAGGTGTGTGAAAAGGGGGCAGAGCTCTGCTCTTAAAAGCCGTGGGAAAGTTTCTCCTGAACACAAATTAGAGAGCAACCAACAACAAAGCCCAGTTAATATTTGGCTGGGCCTTAACTGTGTTATTGTTTGAGACAGAGAAAATGTCTTGTTTTTTAACAGTTCACTGACCCTGAAACTAATAGTTCTATATCTAAATGAAAATACGTTGTTATATTATTGATCTTTGATCTACAAAACCTCTGCAGAAAAAGACTGACTTGTCACGTGAAAACAGGTCAATTAGCATTCAATGCCCCAGTGTTTGCGTTTAAACTGCCAGTCACTCATTTTTATCAACTCAATTTAAATAAATGATCACTTCTTCAAAACCTTCCAGTATAAAAACCATAAATGTGATAAAGATTTGAAATTCTGTAACAATTCCAAGCACAAAAACGATTTTCTACTCGCTTTTCAACCTCTGTCCACACTTATCACCAACACTAACATTGATCCTTTTTTTTTTTTTAAGTACACGTTTTAAAATCAACAAACTTACCTTTATATTCTCGTTGGACTTCTGAGTCTGTTTTACTTTTCCCGCTGAACTCATTTTCTTTATGGAGATCTAATAAGACACACAAAGCGATCTTAACATGACACACAGATTGGATTCAGGTTATTAGTTAACTCATTGGATACGTCATTTTAGTCACGTTGGTGGTAAAACAGTCACGGCAAACAAATTTGCTAATGCTAATACACGAGCAAAACGAAGTTAGCTCCGTGTGTTGAGTCACGCAGCGCCACCAAACAGCTATAAAAACCGTTCAAGTCGATGTTTTATCTTCAACTCTTATCATAAGTATCACAGAATTGAATTAACCCGAAGCATTATTTTCGTTACTTAAAATAAACCCATTAACTCACCTTATCACAACGACAATGGAATGTTTGTATCTTTTCCCTGAGTAAGGATCTCGCGCCAGGGACTTAAATACGCCTATTCGACCACGTGGTAAAGGGACCAATCGCTTTTACTCTCGGGTAGTCACATGTCCACATTCATCACGTCATTGTAGCTGTCTGGCTGCGCAGCCATTTTGGGGAGGCTGTGGACCGTCGAGCTTGTTTGTGCTGTTGTTAGCCGCCTCGAAAACATACAATAAACCAAACGGAAACACGTCGGGACGACACGTCGTTAACTATGGGCCCACCGGGAGACAGAACACGCTACATGTCGATTAAAAGAACGGAGGATTCCCGCTGGATTGTCGATTTATCTTGACATGGCATGCGGCAGGGCGAGCCGGAGGTTGTGACGACTGAAGAAAAGAAGAGAAAGAACAAGCAAACAGCTCGAAACTTCAGACGTGAAAGGGAGAGATTTCGTTTAGCGTTTGTTTTTCGCCACGCAGCGTTTTTTTTCTTGTCGGTTGCCTACTGATTCATGGGCTGTTTTTTCCCGTCGAAAAATGTTGACAAGACACGACTAAAGGCGAATTTTTGTCGAGCTGAAATGCTGAGAGCAGCTAAACAGTGAAGTCTCTCGACTCATAACAGCGCTGGTAGCCACATTGAACCGAGCGAGAAAATGTAAACACGTGAGAAGATGAATGACAGCACATGAGCCTCAATTAAATCGATCTTTAAAAAGAAATGAATAAGATGTAGCTTTGTCGTTAGCAATGAATACCTAGCTCACTTTAACTAGTGTGCTAAAAATACGCCCACACCATGACTATCAGCTGTGGCGACACCGCGGGCCTTGGGCCGAACGAGTGACGGCAATTAAGTTGAGGAAATGTCGCGTGACTTTCGCAGTAGTCTTTGATGTTATCCGGTGCCAATATCTCCTGGCATCTGTGTTTACCTGCCATGTTTGTCTGTAAGCTCAGTCCGTCTATAACACGCTCATAACGCAGTCTCTAGAGAGAAACAAACAGTACAACAGCCATGGATGAGGGACTTTGAAATGACCCCGTTAATACAACATGTGTCTGCTTGCTATAGTTCACAATCTCACTAGTAAAAAATATTACCGGTTTGTGTTTTTGTAGTGGCGACCGCTTTTGTTGGTTTTAATCACATTTATATGTTAAAAAGTCTCATTTGAGTTCCTATTCCATTGAAATCTGTTGTAACCATTTAGTGGCAGGTTGAAAAAAAATTTGGCTGGAAAGTCATGTCTTAAAACATGAGTTTTTGATCAAATATCAAGGAGATGTAGTCTTAGCTTGTTGACAGTTCCCCTTTCTCAATGCTGCCCGTTACAAAATAAAAAAATTGAGATGACTTAGTTTTTGTATTGATTTACTGATCATTTCAGTTTGTTAGTATTTAGGTGATCTAGTTTAGAGTTTTAATGCATCGTTAGCTCCATCCTTTATCAAACGTATAAAATATAAGACTAGAGAGTGTCACTAAAGTATTCAACTAAAGGGAAAAAGACACTACCAGCAAAATCTTAACTATGGGGGACCCAACTTCACGAAGAAACCAAACAAGAAACCGTCTTCGAGCTCAACTTCGAAAGAAAAGGGAATCATTGGCTGATCAGTTTGACTTCAAGATATATATAGCCTTTGTTTTTAAGGAAAAGGTTTGTCAGTGCATCAAAGATGTAATAATTCAAATCGAACTGTAAACATTACAAGCTGTTTTTGATTTTGACCATGCCAAACTGACGTCCTTTTGTTCTTTATTTACAGAAGAAGAAGTCGGCTCTTTTCGAGGTAGCTGAAGTGGTGCCTGTGATGACCAACAACTATGAAGAAAACATCCTACGAGGTGTGCGCGATTCAAGCTTCTCTCTTGAAAGTTCAATAGAACTCCTGCAAAAAGATGTTGTGCAACTACATGCCCCCAGATACCAGTCGATGAGAAGGGTAAGGTCAAACCATCTTGGGTTGGACAATAAAAATGGTTGAGTTCTGGTTATGGATTGTCTTGTTTTTCATGTAGGACGTGATAGGCTGCACGCAGGAAATGGATTTTATCCTTTGGCCACGCAACGACATTGAGAAGGTTGTTTGTCTGCTGTTCTCCAGATGGAAGGGGGCTGAGGATGAACCCTTTAGGCCTGTTCAGGTCAGACACTGGCGCTTGGCCGATCATACCGTCATTGTCACACGTAATTGTGTGTTTTACCATTATGCATGTAACAAATCTTTCATCTCACAGGCCAAGTTTGAATTTCATCACGGAGACTACGAGAAGCAGTGTTTGCATGCTTTGGGTCGTAAAGACAAGGCTGGAATGGTCATGAACAACCCAACTCAGTCTGTGTTCCTGTTCATGGACAGACAACACTTGCAGGTAAGCAAGTCCAGGGAATTAAAAGAAAAAAGTACTTAAAAGTTGTGCAAAATGCAAACAGTCTCCTAACTTATTTGTCCACAAATATTCTCTTGGTGACCATTTCAGACTCCTAAGACCAAGGCCACCGTTTTCAAGTTGTGCAGCCTGTGCCTGTACTTGCCCCAGGACCAGCTGACCTGCTGGGGTGTGGGAGACATCGAGGATCACCTCCGCCCGTACATGCCTGATTAAGGCTTCTTGCTTCACCCAGCCACACAGAGACAAGCCTTTCCCCTTCTTCCCTGCCTAAGCCTTCAGAAGCAAATTGATGTAGTCATCTCCCCCTTTTCCCTTTAAAAGATTTGAACTTATGCTTGGATCTCTTTTTTTTTTTTTTTGTTCCCCACTCATTTTCCTCTCCTGACCTGCAGCTGATTCCATTCCCATCCTTTTTATTTTGTCCCCTTCACACTGCCAGGTATTTCCCAGTTCTTTAAGCATTTTTTTTAAACTTCCTCTTCATTCCCCCCTCCTCCTTCTCACTCACTCATTCATATTTTTTCATTTTGTTTTAAACCTGCACGAACATTGATTTTGAGTGGTTGGTTGTTCTCTTGGAGCCGCACTGTCAACAGCACCGGTCACTGAATGAACTCTTTATGTTGCATCAAAACAGGAACAAACAACACACAGATCTTCACGGTGTTTGAGATGGACATGTCTTTTATCCTTGTCATAAAAAAGGATTGGTAAAGCTTGTTTGTAATGTCGCTGGGATTTCCAAAACAACTTTATACAATCTTCTGACCAGGGATAGGATGAAGAGGTCTTAAAACACCTCTATAAGCAAAGATTAACAAGATGAACAGTATTTGTCAAATCATATGGTGTAGGTATTGCTTCTTATAAACCGCCTTAGTTATTTTGCTGGACTTATAAAAGATGTTTTTGTGTCATTTGCTTTTCTCTGAAACTAGGCAGGCCTTTGCTTAAATCTCAAGTGTCTCGAAAGGCATCGTGCACAAAGTTGAGATGTTGGTTTAGATGTTGAACTGTTCAAACTGTTCATGCACTAATTAATTTAGGCTACTGAAATCTGGTGTTTTACGCTTTGTTTTTTGGGGTGTATGGGTTGGTGAGAAATTTAAAATGTTAAGATTGTTTAACATACTTACTGGAAGCTAACTGATCTTTGTTTAATTTGATCTACTAAAATTAAGATAATTTGCTGCCAAGCTAATCGAATTAAAATTGGGTTTTACAGGCTTGCTTATTTAAAAATAGATGGTACATCCAGATTTGACCCTTGTTGATTGTGTGTTCATTTGAAAGGGTGTATGGCATGTAACTTCAGGGTTTTGTTTTTCTGTTGGTTCTCAAATCAATACTGCTGAGCATATCCCAATACAGCGCAAATTCTGAAAGCCTAATTCTTTGTCCAGTTTCTTTATTACATTTGCATGAATGTTAGTGTTGTTACATTTAACAACAAATACATACCAGCAGAAGATGAGGTTGTAGCACCGGACACATTCAAATACACATTTTATTTTGTTCTGCAAACTTATTCACATAGACAAACCAGTGTACATCCTCAGAGTCCCAAGTTTCAACAGAAATGATACAAATCTGATTTTCAGACGTAAAGTTGTGACGTTAGCTGCTGCCGAGGTGTTTAGTGTGCCTTCCCTGTGCAAGGATCTTTCCAGTAGCCTTGTTGGTGAGATCTACAGTGGCAAACGCAAGTGTCCGCCCTTGTTTGAGGACTTGAGCAGTGATCAGGACATCTTCTCCCATCTTGGCAGCACTCATGTACCTGTAACATATTGACAAAAATGTCCACATAGTTTGTAATTTATGAAGTTAATTTTCAATCTTTTGACAAAAGAACACTTGATGTTGCTGCTATGTGGGGGAGAGGACTTTTGAATTTATACAATACTTTTGGGAAAATTTTAATGCATAAATCCATTCACTGAATACTAGATGAGTTTTTAAGAGTTCTAGTTAATTAAAATCTTGAAGACACAAGAGATACTCCTTACCCAGGAGGAAATTTAAAAGATTTTACCAATTCTAAACCAAATGAATTACTTAAAAGAGTACATAAATACTAAGATTGACATTAATTAGGGCCTCACGTGATGTTCATGTCCACGCTGACCCCTGGAGCTCCCCTCTCACTGTTCATGATGGCCACCGTGGAGATGACATCCACCAGAGTGGCAGTCAGGCCGCCGTGCAGCGTCCCACCCCGGTTAGTGTGCTCCTCATCGACCCGCATCTCACACACCAACTTCCCCGGGCTGACAGACAAAACGTTCACCTAAAAGAAACAAACTGCTGTTAGTAGCATTGGGCGGAAAACTATAATACGATTGCTACTGTTCACCTGTGCACACGTTTAGTCATTTAACACGTTCGGTCTGCTACAGGTTAGATAAAATAAGAAAATATTTACCTTGTTTAAAACTCTGTCGAAGCCTGGGTTATCTACAATTGCTCTCATTATTTGTTTTAATGAATTCAAAGTTAGCGAGCCCATGTTTAAGAAGAGAGCTGCCTGAAACCAGTCACACTGTTTACCTCATACCGGAAACGAGTGCGTTTCATAAGTCGTCCGGCTGGACCAGTTTAACTGATGTTTTGTTGAAATATCTAGGAAGGTAAATAAAACGGCATATTAGCCCCAGGGAAGAAAAACATAACACGAAGTTATAAGATTAAATTGAAAATGTCAAGAAATAAGCGGGAAAACTATTTCCAAAAATAAGTCAAAGAGTTGAGAAAAAAGTTGCCTTAGGCAACTATTCACAGTTGAAATGTCAAAATAGACAAACCTTCCCATGTACTGCTAAACATCTGACACTTGTGCAATAGTTTAATAATATTGTTCTTCAGTAAAACTCAAACCACGTTCATTTTCGAAATAACCTTTTAGATATTTTTTCTTGCATTTAAACATTTTTCCCTCACATTTTGACCTTAACTTATTCTCCTAATTATTCCTTCTGCAGTGACACTATGCCATCACAGTTAAAGGACTCAAACATTATAATATGTGTGTATTGACAGAAATAAATTACTGAGAAATTTTGATATTTTAAACAAAAAATTTAACAATAATTGTTTTCTTAAAATCAAACAGGTCTACATATATTTCATTCTTTTCATTTATTGTTTTATTAGTCTTTTACAAACAGCCAACTAGACAGTCAAGGTGCTTTACAAACATAATAGAAAACAAAAATAAAGCCTTCCTGAATAAAAAAAAAAAGTCTTAAGATTGGATTTAAAAAGGACTTGGTCAGCGTAAATCCAATGAAAGTTGGTTCCAAAAACAGCTGCAACCAAGAGCATGGTCACTCCAGTGTCTATATTTGATTCTTGGAACATTCAAAAGGAACTGGAACAAAGGATTTAGCACTGGCACAAAAACTCAATGAATCAGAGAGGATGAAGCCAAGACATTATTAAAAACCATATATTAATATATTATTAAAAACAATCAATAGGAGTTTAAAATTTATTTGGAAATGGACAGGCAGTCAGTGGAGGGAGGACAAAATGGGAGTGATCTGCTCACATTCAGCTGCTTTTTGGATCAAGTGAAGCCTGTTGAGGGAGGACTTAGAGACACCATAATAAAGTGCATTAGAGTAATCAGTTCTAGAGCTGATAAAAGCATGCGTAGCCTTCTCAAAATCAGCATTATTTAAAAAAGCATAACTTTAGCTAAAAGACAGAGGTGGCAAAAGTTGACAACTAAATCAACTTGTTTACAAAACTTTAATTTCTTATCAACAATCACCCCCAGATTTATTGCAGGCGTCACTAAACTGGCATTCTCACCAAACAAGATGTATTCACTCTTTTGTTCATTCAAAAACAAGAAATTAAATAGAAAGAATGGAACCCTGAGCACTAGATGCTCAACCAAGCTGGTCCTCCTTTTGAATTTGATATGGGACAAAGAAGCAAGGAAAATTAAAGACAAATGTATGGGCAGAAACGATTGAGCTGGATTTTTCTCAGGACCCGGATGTGTGGCACAGAAAAGTGAATTTAAGTTTTGAAATTGAATTGTAAAACTGAATCTGAACGGTGGGAACTGAAACAGAAACTATTGAAACTGAATTTTCACTTGAATTAAATGCAGTTTCAAAGCAAATGAAATCAGTTTCAAAACATTAAATTCAGTTTCAATTTAGTGAAAGTCTTTTCCAAACAAATAAATTGAATTTCAAATTAGTAATTCAGATTCATTTTTTCAAAGCATTTATTCAAGTTGAACAATTCAGATTCAATCCGAGCAATACATATTCAAATATAACTAATTCAAATTCAGTTTCTGATGGCACAAGTTTCTGCCCATACAAATATTGTATCATTTTTTATAAATAAAACTTCGCATAATTTTAAATCCTATATACAATAAATTTTCTAAAGCATGTCCAAATCTATGCTTAAGCTAACTAAATAAATATGTATAAATATAATTGATGTAGTCCATAAACTTTGGTCTCTGGTGGTCATTACAACTGAATCTGGTTTTTACCCGGACGACTTTCACCGTTGCACCAGGCTGGGATAACTTGCTAAGAAGTGAATAATAGACAAAAACTGTTTTTAAACTCTCTTGGTACATTTCTCTCTGTAAACATAGTGCCTTCAATAGATGGCTTCCACATCCGACTCCGATAAACCGTCTGTTTCTGACGTAGAAAAGCAAAGGACTCGACTATGCGACGAGTTTGCTGCTGTAGCGGGATGCGATAGCGCCGTGGCTCAGTGCTACCTGGCTGAGAACGACTGGCAGATGGAGGTACAGTAAACACATCACTGGTAGAAAGGCATTACTATAGAGACCAGTTTTGCACAGCTGCATCTCATCTCACTGATTAGGTTAAGGGTCTGTAGGCTAATAATACTAAAAACCGTCAATTACATAGAGAAATAGCGACAATAACATTAAAAAACTGAATCCTGTGCTTTTCTTCCAGAGAGCTTTGAACTCATTCTTTGAGGCAGACATGGAGAAAATATTTGAAGAAGATTTTGAAGACGAAAACCCTCCAAAAAAGAAGCAGAAAGTTGATCAAAGTGAAAACCCTCCAAAAATGAAGCAGAAAGTTGATAAAAGCGAAAACCCTCCAAAAAAGAAACAGAAAGTTAATAAAAGCCCTCCAGAAGAATGGTAAGTGTTGTTTTCATCTTAATGTCGAAATGATTTCACTTGATTCAACCAGCATGACTTTAATAACTCAGTAACAGTTACTGAAAACATTTCCAGCATAGATTTGACTGGAAGCAGCCCCGCTGCACAGAAACCCTCAGATGAAGACGACAGCAAACTGTCCCTGATGTCCTGGAATGTGGACGGACTCGATACAGACAACCTTGCAGAACGAGCCAGAGGCCTGTGCTCCTATTTAGTATTGTAAGTACGTTTGTCTAAAAAAGGTCATTTAATTTATTTCACACCTGACAAAAATCAGGCAATATCCTAATAACAAAATGTCTCATGACCAAAAAGAACAAAATGACTCGGCTCACATTTGCAAAAAAAGAAACATCTTGATGATCCCCCAGACAGTTGGAACAATAGTCCACCGATGAGACGAAAGTGGAACTTTTTGGAAGGTGTGTCCTGTTCAATCAATACTATTCTGTAAAGAAGAGTGGGACAAAATTCCTCCACAGTGATGTGGGAGACTCATTAGTAGTTATCACAAAAACTTTATTGTAGTAATTTTCACCAGGAGTGTTACAACAGTTATTAATAACTTAATATTAATAATAAATGAATAACTTTTTCACATAAGGCCACTTTGGTTTTCATAGATTTTTTTCCCACCACTGTATGTATATTTTATACTTCTAAAATGTTTTATGTATTTTTGGAATACTCACTTCTAACCAGCTTGCTGAGTTATTAGATGAAAGCGAGGTAGATAATACTTTTTGTGATGCTTCATCTTACACAGATACACTCCTGACGTGGTGTTCCTACAGGAGCTCATCCCACCTTACGTCCAGTACCTGAAGAAACGAGCTGTTAGTTACCTGATCATTGAAGGTAAAGTGTGTTCAGAAGGCTTTTTTTCCCTAAATACACTGCGATACAACAGATTAGTTGTGTTTAGTCTGTGTTTTATCTGTATTATAACAGCAGTCAGAGTAATCTCTGTTTGGAGAATCTGGGATTTCTGGACACATTATGCAGCCATCATGTAGGAAAGGATTTTTTTTAGCAACACAGCTGTTTGGTTATTTCTCCGAGTCACTCTTCCTCCCTGATTCTCCAAACTGAGATCGCACTGACTGCTCTCTACTGCAGCTAGAATGCTGTCAAGTCATCGGTAATTAACACAATACCTCTTTTTTAAAAATGAAAAACTTTCCTTAATAAAATTTTCTCTCTGAATTTGTTCCTTGCAGGCAGTGAAGATGATTACTTTGTTGGAATGATGCTGAAGAAGTCACGGGTCAAATTCCTGGAGAGTGAGATAGTAACTTACCCCACAACACAGATGATGAGGAATCTACTTGTAGCTCAGGTTTGAACTCCATCTTTTATACAAATTTTATTTTTTTATTAACTTTAACCAGGATTTGAGATTCAGAATCTCTTTTACAAGGGAGTCCTGGACCCTATCAGGCATGTTATGATTTGTGGGGGAAAACCCATGCATGGCTTGCATAGGGAGAACATGCTAACTCCACGCAGAAAGGTCACAGCCGGGATTCAAGCCTGCGACCTTTCTGCTGCGAGGCAACAGTGCTAACCACTGCACCACCATGCAGCACCATTTAACATGTGTAAATCCATAAGTGTATTTCATTGTTTGTTTTAAAATCAGGTAACTTTTAAAGATCAGAAGCTTTGCCTGATGACCTCTCACCTTGAAAGTTGTAAAGGCCACGCAGAAGAGAGGATGAAACAGCTGAGGCTAGTGATGCAGAGGATGAAAGATGCTCCTGATGACGTCAACATCCTGTTTGGAGGAGACACAAACCTGAGGGACACTGAGGTCAGTCGCTTGTCTTTCTGGTAAACCTATTTGTGTCCAAACATGTAGCCTAAGTCCTTTGTTGCTCTCAGGTGGCCAGGGTGGGCCTGCCTTCGAGTGTGTGTGACGTGTGGGAGCGACTGGGTAAACAGGAGCACTGCCGCTACACCTGGGACACCAAAGCTAACAACAACAAGAAAGTTCCTTATGTCAGCCGCTGCCGCTTTGACCGCATCTTCCTCCGGCCAGCTACCAAGGAAGGAGTTCAACGTCTGGCCCCCGATCACATGGCCCTGGTGGGGCTGGAGAAGCTGGACTGTGCCCGTTACACCAGTGATCACTGGGGGATTTACTGCAGCTTCACTGCTGAATAGAGACAAAACAGACCTCAGCTCAGGTTCAGTTCGAGCAATAATGTTGTATTAATTATTGATTTTTTTTTCTTGTTTTAATTTCACTTAGAAAAATGTGACAATATTAATAAATAAAAATGTTTGCACTGTTTGGAAATTTGTCACAGTTGAGATTCAAATCTAAACTTTATTTTTAGTTTTTTCTACATAACCTTTCTCTACAAGTGAAGCTTTAAATGTATTTTTTTATGTTGAAGGTCTGAATATTCAGTTACTCTAAAGGTGAGACTGAAAAATATTAACATCTGGAAAGTTTTATCATCTTTATATTTTGATCATGAGATGGTTTCAGTCCCACCAAAGGTGTGAAAGTGACTCATGATCATTTCTATTTATATTTTTCATGCTAGTTGTAAAACAGCACCTCATTTAAGAAAAAGTGCATTGTTCTTTTAGTGTTTGAACCGTCCACTAGAGGGCGGTAAAAGGTTAGGCAATTTTTTGAGTATCAATGAAAAAGATGATCAACTGGGAAGTGAGTTTTGTGATTCAGTAACTAGCAGACAAAATGTGTTACATAAAAACAAAAATGTGCAGATTAGATTAGAAAAATCTAAGGGTCTTGTTATGAATCTCACCTAAAAATTAGCAGATAAATATCAATACAATAATATGCAAGTATTTGTAATAGTCACAATTAAATTCAAGAGAAAAATAATCAATTTTAAAAAGGTTTGGTTTACAGTAATAGATACATTTTGAAATTGCTTAAAAAATTAGAGTTGAACTGAATTTTAACATCTATGGTATTTCAAAGTTTTGTCTACTGTATAGAAAATTGTCTAAATGTAGATTTAAATAGCAGAAGGCAGAGATTCTTGTGTTGCCGTATATGTGTGTGTGAACATCATAATTAGGTTTAAAAATGCTCAGACAAGCAAAGAACATCATATACAAATAAAAAATGTAGTTATTTAAATAGTCTGAAATTTGAGATGATTATAAAGATGGCCCGTGTGTAAAAGAAAAAACAAAATGAAGCGATCCTAACAAGACTGCTTTTGCTCATTGTGAAAATTATGTTTCTTTTTTTTGTGTTCTGAAGACAAAAGAACATAGGAACTTTCTTTAATGTGCTGCCAACAGTTTATAACCTCAAAATCAACAGCTAAATTGTCTGAAATCAGCCCCAAAACACCTCACAAATAAAACAAATGTAGCCAAATCTTTTAAAACAAATATTAACCTAGCTTAGAAAAAGCAGTTTTACTTCTCAGTTACAGAAAACCTAAGAAGTTTTGACCTTCAAGGAGACAAAACCATAAAGCTTCTTTGTGGTCTGATGACAAAATGAGAATAAATGGACTCACTGAAATAAATTTAATTTCATTACAGACACATATGACTTGAAAATTCCAAACACTGCTGCCAACTGAAATGAAAATATGTCTTTAATGCTTATGAGTCCAAACAACATCACTGTCATTAGTTGTTGGAAAAGTCCCTCCAGGAAATCAAACTTTTAACCTTCTTTTAATTTTCAGAGCTCCTTTAGGCCACATGAAACCTCACCCTCACAATCTCTGCCAATATGCATTCACAAAATCTTTCTCTCCTCTTCACCAGGTCTGTTTTTGTGTTGTTCAGTGAGCAGACAGTGCTGTTTTTACACCTCCATCACCCAGGGTGAAGGAGCGCTGACCTTAGGAGAGGACAAACCAACGTGACTCCTCACAGGGAGCAGATTCATCGACTAAAGCTGCTGTTAAAGTAGAGAACATCCTGTTTGATTGTGGCATAATGTGTGGTTTTATTCTCCAGATTCCTCAGAGCCTGATCTTTATTAATAGCTGCATTTTAAAAAATGTACTAATTTCCATTTTTCCAGTTTATGTGATTTGGTTTCTAAAACCTCCAGGAGGAGGAGGATTATTACTGAGTAACGTTCATGCCGTTTTGTTTTGTGTCTAATGTAGAGCTTTGTCACAAATCAGGGTCATCTGATCCCACAGAGATAAGGAGCAGGTCATAGAGGATACAGCTGTCTGAGCCCAGACTGATCATGTGATTCATCTTTCAGCCAGAGGTTTTTCACCGCTTTCCTCCTCCTCAAACTCACTCACCAGAAGTTCCCCCACAGAGATCTGGCCGGCTGCATGGACGTGCTCCAAGATCGTCTCATTTGCCTCTTTTATAATATCGCTTTCCATGTTGCCGAGCACCATCAGCCTCACAGATGTACTTTAAGCCTTCAGTGGAGACTTCAGCTTTCATTTCAGGCCCGTCAGAACGAATAGACTTGGCTTTGTGCGAACGCGTCCATGTGCTGACGGGGAGCCTCTGGGATGAGGTTTGTCCTTTGAGGAGGTGTTGAGTGATACATATCTGAACCCAGCCCAGGAAAGATCAGCCAATTGTGCACAGAGTCTGTGCTGAAGGAATGAGATTGAAGAGGACTCCAGATTGGGATTTCTTTTTTATTTTCCTCTATGTCACCGTGTATTCACAATCCATCTAACCCATCCACTCTTTCAAACAGCCTTTCTACATCACAGGCAGGGTGAGGGCAAGCTTAAGTGGTGCTCCAATCTTCAGCACCATAACTGCATCCATCACCGCTTCACTTCTAAATCGCTGTGACAAACTGCCCTAGAAGCCAGTATTATTTCTGGTGATACAGTGCTGCTGCAGAGGCTGCTGAATATTTGAGTAGTGACCACTATTTAAGGGGGTCTGCAAGATCAGGCAGTGAGTCTGAGCTGCTTTATTTGAAATAATAGGTTGAGACAGTTTAATGACAGGAAACAAGGTCCTAATTCACCATTAAATGAAGAAAACAAGAAAATAAACCTATGTTTTAGGATTAAGTTGGCTAACAAAAACCTATCAGGCTACTTTTTTAACTTAAGAGGCAGATTTTCTGTCAAGAATGAAATGTGAAGAACAAACAGAACAAAGGATGTAACAAATCTGACAAGTTTTATTGTCTCTTTCATAAATAACACTGAACAAGCATCATACAGTGATAAATAATATTTATACACTGTAAAACTCTCTGTATTACAAAATACAGTATATGTGTAATGCACTTGATACAGATTGGGAAGTATTGTATTTCACAGCACCGAACATGACCCTATTTTTGTTTGTTTTAAATTTAATCCCAACATCGTTTGGGTGTGCAGTTAGAATCAGGTCTGTGGGTGTCGGTGAAATATACTTCCCTTAGGAATCAGTTGTTGCATAACTATATCTAAGATAAGTAGAGCCCGCCTAGGAAGAACCAAAGCCTGTAAAAGTATTTCAATGATTTTTCCAACAATCTTTAAAGTCCCAGCTGAGAGACTGAAATCTCAAATGCGTGGCCAATCAAGTTTCATGTCAACAATTTTAAATTAAATATATTATTTCCACCTCTGATCAGAAACATCTCTTGAATCACACTTTGTTTTGAGAGTCTTTTCAACCATTTTTCATGCTTTTAATAAAAAAAGAAGTGAAAAATAGGTCAGTCTAAATATCCATGTTAGTCTTGTTTTTCATTAAATATGAAATCATCGTTTAGGACTGAGGTTGAAGATGTTCATGCAGCAGTGGTGAGAAGCTGATAAACATCCTTGGGTGATCGATAAGTTTTTTTTTTTCTTTAGAAACTCTCCAAACAAAGTTCTACAAAACAGTGCTGTCGTGTTTTGTCGTCTCGTGGCATGCCCTTCACATCGTAGGCAGCAGAAATGTCCACCAGAGGCAGCAAGAGGTTTAAAACAATAAAAATAACAAAGGCAGACTCAACACAAGCTTAAAAATAGTGACAATCATTCATTACAGTGAAAAAACAACACTAGGAACGAACAATTCCAGATTCCAGACACTTGGCAAGAGATTTTACAGATAAACACTTTGTTTTTAATTGTTTCTGTTGACTGTGAAACGTTATTGCTAAATTTAAACAGGAAGGGGATCTTAAACCAACGCTTAACATGAGAACCTAACAGCTTATCAGAGGACTGACAGCGTGGAATGTGTTTGGAAAAAGAAATGAAATAATAACATAGAAGCCCTTATAAATCCTCTACCAGACTTTGTCCGAGGAGCAGCATCATCATCATAAAATAAAAACGTAGTACCACATTCATCATGAAATGTCTGTGTTCTGTTTGATTGTCAGCTTCCAGTTTTCCATTTGATCAACCAAATTTCCTCTTAGTTTAAACGCCTCTGTATGAAAATAATGTTTTATTGCAGCGGACTGTGCAAAGAAGACTACAGCATGAGAACTCTGAAGACTTAAAACACAGAAACCCTTCACAGGTCATGTCTGCATCGCCATTTTTAAAATAACAAAATAAGAATTATTTCCATTTATTTATGGCTCATAAAAATAAAAGCCTTTTAATGTCAGTTTTGTTTAATCATTTAAAAGTGAAACCAATTAAACCCTACCCATTTCTTTGAATACGACATAGTTTCTGATTAGCTCGGTGTTAGCACATTCATGCTCCTTCATCACCGTTTTAACACATATTGCACTAAAATTATTCAATATCAAACAAAACATGGATTTATCCTTAACCGATAACCTCACACCCAAAAACAAAAAGTAGAACCAGGTAGATGTTAAATCTAAATTCATCTAAAGGTTTAACAGGACGTCTCACTTCAACGTGGGAATCCCTCTGTAGCTCCGTACTTAAAACTTCTTGGAAGAAGCATTCCTGAGTTTTCTGCTGTGAAACCGGCTCTTCTTCTTCCCAGAATCATCTCTAGGTACCGTAAATCAGCTGATGTGGTCATAACCAGGCAGAAATCACACAGTCAGAGAGGCCTGGAATGCTCTCTTCTCCTTAAAGTTAAAAAATAAGACACTTAGAAAAATTACACAAAATAAACAGCTAAATTATCTAAACGTGTTATTAATGCCCTTATTTTGTTTGCTCTAAATGAGCACCGAATGTAGACAAAGTTTCCTGAAATCAAACCAAAACAGAAGGAACGGTATGAAATAAAGGTGCATAGGTTGGCAACAGAAAATCAATTCCTTGGTTCTCTAGAAAGCTCCAGATTGCACATTCATAACAAAGATAGCAGGCAGTTAAACCCCTGCTATAACCTATGATATTTTACTAAACATCATCATTTCATTGACATCTCCTGTAACAGCAGATATTAAGAAATATGTCAACGAAAATTCCCCAAAATTCCTGCGACGATGTACCGCAAAGCAAATGTCACTGCAGCGTTTTAACAAACGTACGTGGTCCCGCGTGTCTAAAACTACAAAGAACGAAAGAAGTTTTAGGGTTCTCCCACATGGCTGATCAGAATATAACCTCATGAAGGGAAAACTGCACCTCCAGCATGCTCCTTCTGAACTCCATTTTAGTCTGATGAGTGTCCGAGCCGTGGGAGCTGCTGGCACATGCAGTTAGCTGAAGTCAGACCACGTTGACGCAGGCTGTGCCTCCAGCTGTCGCCCTCTTGCTGCAGTAGGAGAAGCCGCTGTGATTGGAGGCAGAGCCATTCATGTACGACGACTTCAGCTCCATCTGGCAGGCGGCGATGGCTGCGTTCAGCTCAACCTGAGCCCGATGGACAACGTAGAACATCAGGCCGATGCTGATGATGATCTGCAGACGGAGATGGCACAGACGCTTTGATTTCTCTTTAAAATTAAACCACCCATTACTCCAGAGTAAATGTGAGAAGTAAACAATAATTTAGTAGAAAAGGTCTGCACAATCTATTCCCCTCTATATTACAGAAGTTCTTGTATATATTTTGCATAGCTCCCACCATATGCGGTTATCATTTGACTATTTAAATACCAGCATCAGGTTCTACACGAGAACGTTTTTAATCTGTAGAATAAACAGGCTCTGTCTGTCATTTTCTAATAAATACAATCTGAAATACATGGATTTGAAGCTTTGATACATTTAGGGGTTGAACTTTTTAAAAATGTATTTCGTTATTCATTAAAATGACTAAAATGTTTGTTTATAGTGCAATTTGAATGTACAGCCTTTTAACACATTTTTCTTTTGCTGTTCACAGTATGAGCTACTGTACACGTTTCAATGAAACTTCCAAAACGATGTTATTGGATTTACAGCTACAACTGATTACCTTCAGTCAATCAAATTCAAGACGGCCACCATAGACAACTGACCTTATAAACAGGGGTACACATACTTTTTTCACTGAGGTACTCAGGAGATAACTTAGCGATGATGTTTGGTGCGCGCTCCATCTCGCCGTGAGATTTCGGCTATATGACCGCTCCTTCACAGCACCACAACTGGATGTGAAGTTTGTCCGTGTCTGATGATCAAAGGCTGCACAATCAGGACGGTAAAAGCACCGGTCTACAAAGGTCGGGTAGAGGGATCAGGTACGCACACATGATATCTGGTGCTCATGCGCACTGGCGTTCCAGTTATGTGCACCCCTGCTTATAATTTTTAAAAAGGCTATAAATCAAAATGTTTTACTGATATCAAGCTAAAACTTGCATTTTAATCTAATTTGTTTAATGAAGATAATCAGATAATATATTATAGGTCCTTAATATTTTCAGGATCTGTCCTCTTTCTTTACAGTTCAACACCTAGGTCAGGTGGTTTTGCAACAAGTCATTTATTTATCCTGAGGCAGTGGAATTTTAATACTGAAAGAACATATTCAATAAGTTTTTGTTAAAAACTGTAATATAATGAAATAGGCTAGGTTACAGAGCTGAACACCACAGTTGGGGTTTGGTTTCAAACCAAATGAAAAAGCAGTTTCCACCAACCAACCTGTTGGAGACGATTTGTTTGACTTGCAACAGAACAGCTGACAGTACAGAATCATCACTGTACGATAAAAGGTAAACATGCATCATGACCTCACTCTATTAAACTCTGTTCAACCTAAAACTGCATCTAAGAAGGAAACGAAGCGCTGATCCAATAACAAAAAGGCCTACGTCATTTTCAAGGTGTGGTCCAGAGCTGTAAAGGCTTAACCTTCAAGTTAAAAGCACTCCAGTTTCATGCATCACTGCTATATAAATAGTCTTCACAGAAGAGGGGAACAGGTGTGTCTCCTGCTGTCTCTCAGTGCTTGGAATAACCATCATCACCATAATCTCTCAAAAATGCAAAAACAGAACTAGAATAGTGGGGCAACGTCTTCAAAATGCATCGTTAGAAGCTGCTGGTGGAAACTATGTTACAGTGGAGTCAGGCTATTTGAATAAAACATAAAATATAGTTATTCTCAAACATCCTGAAGCCTTGACACACAACTTCAAACACAACAAACCTCTTTGGGGTCAGCACACAGAGCGCACCAACTAAAGACCTCTACTCAAATGTTTTTTAATGTTTAGAAGTAAAATATTTCCGCTTGAAATAGAACAAAATTAAATTAACTGACAGCTAATGATATCCAGGTCACTCAAGGGCTTATTTTGAACTATTAGACTGAGCGTTCGTGTGTGTGAATAAAAACAAGATTGATGTGAAACTAGCAAAGTCGCCTGGGAGCTTTTGCAAATACAAATAATAAAGAACGACGATAAAGAGACTTAGTGAATGGAGTTCACAGGGGTCTAAACCACACGTCCTCTTTTATCTCTTTTTATCCCACACAAACTCACCTGCAGGCTAAACACAAAGTAGCCGCTGATGCTCTGCTCGGCGATGACGTCCTCCATGGTGCGTAGCGTGGTGCCCAGGTAGGAGTTGAGAAGCTGTGTGGGCAGCAGACCCACCGAGGAGGCCACCAGGTAGTTTGGCAAGGACACATCTGTGATCTTAAAACAGAAATATGTTTTAAAGCTGTACCATTAACACCATAAGAACACAGAATTTAACTTTATATACCCACTTTAGTATGAGAATGAGAGACACATGAATAGATGATCATTTATATATTATTTGTGTGTTTTAGGCTCCATTCTGTCTTCGTTCAAAATGGTTTCATTTATATTCTTGGTGCAAACTTTACATTAAAACATGAGGGTGAGCTGTCATACTTAGAAATAAAATTATGGACTCAAAGTTTTTCATTTCATGATCCTTTAATAAGAAGAAAAATAAAAGACTCTAGATTTGATACATTTAGAAAAATTTAAACTAGAAAAACAAACTCTCACCTAAAAACCTTTGTTTCCCCTTTTATTTTGAAAATTACATAAAAATAAATATATTGTTCTGATTTAAAAAAAAAAATTCTGTTAAAAGTAAAGGTTACTTCTGAAAGAATCCATAATAATATATGTTCACTGGCAAATAAATAAAAAACAACCAAAAAATGTTTAATCCGAGTTTATATTATAAAGATTTATACATCTTGATGCTTGGTGGTTATGGGAAACTGAGTCTCCTTTAATTTGTGGCACAATAATAAAATCATCAGGATCTCTGCTGTGCTGTGAAACAAATTCCAAGAACCATCTGGAGCAACTGAAACACGTCAGCAGACATCCTGCTCGGTATTTAGCTTCATATCTCCACACAACCATCTAAATATAAACAAATGTCTGCGTTTGTGTCACCCTTGATCCCTTGATTAAGTGATGACATAAGCTGCAGCATGACCGTGCTGCTTGTGTGTGTGTGTGACCTTGGCTCTGTGTGCTTTGTGACTAGACTGTGGCTGATAGCAGTGTGTCGTGGGGCTTTAGTATGATGCAGCCTGTGCCAAACGCGCTATCATCGGAGCTTTAAAACACCAATGTTTGATCCAGCTCGAGTGTCTCACTGCAGCAATAAATCCTAAATCACCTCTTATGACAACACACAATGATAAGAGCCAGGCTTATTCTTTATAGACAACTCATATTATCACAACACCTAGCTAATCCCGTTGTCAGGTTGGTTGTTTGTTGTTTAAACGTCTCCCTGAGATATCCACGAGAAGACCGTACCATGTGTGGAAAAATGTAAAGCAAAAGTTGTCATTTTCTTAATAATCTAGGCATTTTGCATATGCAGCTGTGTCCCATGTGAACAGCTAGCCTTTGGTATTTTTATAACCGTGATGAGAATTCCCTCTGAACCTCCTACTTTGCGTCTGTATCAAGATAATCTGGAAATTCAAGTGAAGAAATGCTTCATCCTGTGCTTGACCTGATTCATTCAGGAGAAGCAGCCGTGCAGGTCTGGTTTTGTGCTCAAAAACACAACAGTAAGCGCGACGCCTCGACAAATGTGGCAAATTTTAGCAACTGTGACACTTTTATCGTTTTAGTCTGAAGACGTTAATGAAAAATGACTCACGCAGGCTGATTTAAACTTGCAGATCATGTTCGCTTGCGCTGACGATCCTATAAATCAAAAAGATGATCGTCCTAATTCCTTTATTAGCTCATTGTGACAGTGACGAATGGAAACGGGCTAGCAAACAGCAGCGAGATGTCAAACTCTAATAAAGCACACATGAACAGCTGAATATGTCCACTTGGTCCTCGCAAACATTTTTCCTGAGCTGTCTCAATATTTTGCTAACTGCTGCAGTCTCTGGGTCGTCTTAGGTTACCCATTATAATATAGCACCATCCACTTCAGCAAAAACAAGCGGGGGGCACGGTGAAATGTAGCCTCACCCACAAAAAGTGCTTACCAAGGGTAGAGCAGACGCGGCGTATTTCCACCATGAGCCAGCGTGAGCCTATAAGTACCCACTCAGAGTTCTGTTTTTACATCACTGAGGATGCGACTGGAAGTTTGTAAGAAGCTTCCAAGTGAGATGAATTATAAGATGTAGGGCGAGGATTGAAAGCCCTTTGAACAGGGAGGTGAAAGTATTAGAGGAAGCGGGCGGAGAGTCGGATTCATCTTATTAACCTTATTCCAGCAAATCTTGTTTAACTCCCTAGTGAAAGCCCCACAGTGACATTTACAAGCCCAACTGGAACAAAAGAGCTTTGAGCTCAGTCTGATCTTTCTCCATTCATCCCACTTTGAATATTGGCTTAGTTATTATATTATTAATGTAAATCCAGAGTGTAACACGACTATAGGGATTACGCAGAAGCATCTGCCTCCCTTTGAATTATTTGCAGCCATTGTAGACCATAAAACTGTTCATATTTTGGTGATTTTAAAGCACATGTGGAACTTTTTTAGAACCTCCTGCAAACATGCATCTGTATTATGTTTCAATCCAATATCTTTAAGTAATTTTATGTTTTGTATCTTTTTGCTCTTTAATGCATCGATTTCTTTACCAGAGAGTGGACAACTGTCCATGAAGTTTAGGAAACCAGTATGAACTAAAACATTAAATTTCTGGAGGCCGGTTGGATACAGATCTGGGCTATAGACCCATGTATTTGCTAAATACAAACTATTTCATAAAAACATCTCATTAACTTTTAAGAACTCCTCTGACTTTTCTCACCTCAGTTTACCAGGGCACTTTTCAGAGTGTTCTAAATCTGTTTCACTTCCTGTTGCCACTGGTATGGCAACAGGAAGTGACTCTGAGATGTGTTAAAATGGATGTAAAAGGTTTTTACGTCTCTCTTTAAAGTCAATAACTAAGAAGAGATGTCAGGAAAAAAAGCCCTTGGTATTGTGAAAATCCCTCTCAACCTGCACACAAGCAGTAAGAAAGACTGAATTATGTGTCTGTTTGTCTGCAGTGTTGGATGGATGGATGGATTTTTAAACTCTCAGAAAGTAACTAATGGATGTATATCTACACCTTTACTTTTGGAGTCAACCCCATTTAAGACGACTGCCACAGCTAATCAACATAGCCAACACAAAATGACTACGTATAACTCAGCCAATTTTACAAATAATGAGCTAAAATTTGATGTAGCAGCAGCTAAGTCATTCACAACACATGGTCAGAAAGTGGGGAAAAAAGAGAGACAAATTTGGGAAGGGTTGGTGATCAATTCGCAAATAAAATTTGGATAAATTTCAAACAAATTGAGACACACAATTAGAACAATTTCTAACTAAATTGCAATAAGGAACTTTACACGACAGATAGTATGTACCATAATATGCCTCATGACATATAGAAAACTTCAAGCAGGTGTTGTATGTACCTATTCAGCGTCATGTTAACTCAAAATGTACATATTTTCCTGTCAACAGTCACAGCCCAGCAGCTACAGCTCAGTCAGTTTACTGATTGAGCTCAAATTTGGTGTGGTAATAGTTGAGTCATTCACAACTCTGAGTGCTAACAGAGCATTTGGGATATTGTGCTATTGAATGAGATGGCTTACATCACCATCATTTTTCAAGGCAAGTTTATCTAATTTAAAACCAACATGAGAGAAGCCACATTCTGTATGTTTACATGGCTAATAAACCTGATTCTAATCATTTTGAAATGTAAAATAGTTTAATTTATTTTGAGTGAAAAGCATGTGCTAAACTAAATGATGCCACACTAAAAGAGGTGCATTTGAATGCAACATTGTCCAAACATTAAAAACTATATTATGTTAACCTAAAAGGGAACTGAAATGTCAGGACACTGAGTCAAGAGGACTGACAATTTCAAAGACACACTGCTCAGATAATCTAAAACCAAAAACAGTCAAATGTGACCCAATTTTGTGGCAGTCCAGCTATTTTAAATTCGCCCAACATAAGCTCTAAATCCGCATTTTGCATTTCTGTTGAATCACCTTGGAATTTTACTCAAACAAACATGAAGTAAACAAATTATTCAAGTCAGAGTGACATCCTACTATCACCTTTGTACAGGAGTTAATGCTGCAACTGAGGTCAGAGTGTCATGACTGATCCTGACACGAAAAGGGCACTTCAACCTTTGGATCTCCAAATACAGAATGTCGCAACTATTCAGCCTGATTTCTGAACCAATGAAAAACAGATGCTATTTAGATCAGTCAAGCACAAGAAAACCATCTGCTCAGTTTTCAATCCTGTTCACCAATGTCTGTTGTTGGGTAAAGTGCTGATCGGACCGCCAATGTTGTCACAAAGTCGCAATCCAAGCACTGGAGAGTGAAACATCAGTCGATGTGCAAGTAAAACACAAAGGTTTAGTCTTAAACCTGCAGGTGACATAGTTATTATCATTTAACCATTTAAAGCCTGAAATGTGAAATAATAATTCTATTTAGTGGATAATATTAAACTAATAATTATATATTTATCTGATTAATTTATTATGTATTTAACTTTATAAAAGCAAAGGGAAAAAATTGTCTATTGTCACAAGACCAATTCAAATCATGCATCAGTTTCTATGAAACGGTCATCATCTTCCCCTTTTTTTGCCTTTTCCTGCCTCCTCCTTGATGCTGCAAGCTATAAATGTCTTTAAAGGACACCAAACTAGACTTACTTTGATTTTTTTTTTAACGCTACTGGGGGTTTCTGTTCTAAACACATTTTCTTCTCTCCAAAAATTTAAATCTATGTTAAAAATTCTTCATTAGCTTAAGATTTAAACTGAAAAAATGATTCCTGACACTAACTTTAAAATGTGGATTCTGCTTCAAAATAATGCAATTAAAAGTCATTTTGAAGTGTTTTCTTGTGTAAAAGATATAAATAATTACTGTCTTAGCTGTTGTAGATCGCACCTGAACAGCCTCTGCTCAGAAAAATAAAGTCTACATTCTGAAAAGGTGTGCATTGTGAATAAGTACAAGAACAAATGTGAGACTGGAGTCAAATTTCTTGAGGGCTACATACTTGGCAAAATAAATATGATTCAGATTCGACAGGACTGATGAGCCAACGGCTAGTCTGAGCTCAGAAAAATCCAAAGTGTATTGTTGCCATCTTAAAATGACACCAATCTTCTAAACAATGTAATGCTAAATTGATGGCAGTGTAAATGGTCTATGAAATAATGTTGATTAATTTAAGAAATCTGCGTCATTTTAAGGTGGCAGCAACACACTTTGGTTTAGATTAGCTGTTATCTCATCAGTTCTAAAGACCTAAAGACTATTTCTCCAAACAGAGGCTGTTCAGGAAGCCATCTACAACAGGTAAAATAGTATTTACGAGGTTCATCATGTGTCTTTTATTTTTTCTCGAAGACCACAGCCTGTTGGTTGAAACATGTCAAGCAAAATGTAAATAAAAACTTAATGACTTTTACATATCTGAAAGAAAAATAGCCCTAATAATCATCAAAATTATAGGTAATAATTTAGAATTTTTATACAGAAACACACCTGAATTGTGTTAAAAGTCCATTTAATGTTTCTTATTTGTTAGAAAAAAACTACTAATATCAGTAAATTTTAAGTAAAGCTTCTTCAAAATGACCGATACATGTATTACTGCCAATACAATAAGTTTACTCTTCAACAAAATTAGTTTATACTTTTTGTATTTGATTTTTAACTGTAACACTGCAGTAATGTGCTTATGTATTCAGGATAAACAGTTTATAATCAATATTTGTCTATAACAATAACTATAATCAAATATTCTGAACTATTTAACCCCAAAACTTTTAAATGACCAATATTTTGTCTTATTGATATGAAACTACAAAGCAAAAGGTAAAGTGACACTTCTTAGACATCTAAAAAAAAAATTTGTAAAGACACTGTTTGACTTGAACAGCTATGTAGTCAAGATCATCTCTCAGGTCATCAAACTCCATTTGTAGAAATGTTTTCCAGGCTGACTGGCGTTAACCAGTTAGTATTTTACAATGCAGCAACTGATCCTTCAAGGTTCTTTTTACCATTTCAAGGAATTAAGGTATGAGTTGGCTGAGAAGAGTGATCAGTGGTCATAAATTATTCATGCAATGTATGAAGGTCGATGCCTCAGGTTGGTGAGAGGGCAAAGTAAAGCAATAATTTGACATTGATCATTGTTTCACCTGATCACTTTGTTTACATGTTTAAAAATACAAATAAAAAAACTTTTTTCCAAATATCTAAAATGAGAAAAAAAGTTTTGAAATGAGAGGGCTCATTTCGTTGGAGTATTTTTTTTCCCCTCTAACAAAATAAAGGAAAGAGTCTCGTGTCTCTGGAAGCTGGCCTTATCCTTCAGTTCTACTTTTAGACTGTGGCCTGCCTTGAGCAGCAAAATGTCATGAAAACTACTAAGTTTAATGTCTGCAGTTCCCTGCTATTATAATGGTTGTGGCTGTTCTCCTCTAAGTTTTGGCTGGTCATGATTTCCCCTGAGCATCAGCTGGTCTAGCAATAAGCTTTTCACTTCGTTTCTTTCTAAAATGAAGAAGGTCAGAGATTTAATTGTCAGAACCATAAGTGATTTGTTGAATCACCCTCCAGTGAGATAATGAGCTCTCCTCCAGGCGAGCCCTCAGCTATGACCTTTATATTAAAACCCACAAGTTCACATGAATGATGATGTTTTAATATGAAGAGAAGAATCTGGTGATTGTTTTTTAATACTCACCGAAAAAACTGCATTTTGGAGCCCAAATGGTATCGGGGTGAGTCTTGCTAAGGCCACAATTTTGAGTCCACTTCCTCCTTCCACCACTCGTATAACAGCGCTGAGCTGGTCACTGTTCCCAACTTTACTCAGTACCCAGTCACTCAATAACCTTTTGCACACCAGGTGTGCTACAAATGTCCCTATTAAAACTCCCACCATAACGAGTCCCATGCCCAGCACAAAGCCGTAGAGATACCCAGCTGCCACATTAAGAACAATATATCCCCATCCGCATGGAAACGACACAATAATCAAACCAACTATGAAGAGCATGGCTCCAACAAAGCTGTCCAGGCTTTCCACCCAGAGCAGGAGGTCCTTGAGGTATTGTCGCACAAGGGCAACGGAGGAGAAGCACACAGCTGTCAGGATACAGGCCAGCAGGGCGCTCTTGAAGCAGAAGGTGGTGATGCAACAAGGGTGTCTAAACTCTCCAATGCTGGTGAAGGTCGCCCCTCCAGTGTCAGTGGTCACCTCAGGGTCTCCATCTGATTTCCCTGCACCAGCCCCTTTCTCGTCGAAGGCACTGCACACCAGGATATCAATTTTGTCACAGTCATCTGTAGCAGTCCTCTGCAGCCAGCGGTTCAGATGAATCTGTGTCTTCCCCACTGCATGCTTGACAAGCTTGGTGAACAGCTGAATGGTCGTGGCCCCAGACACCGACATGTTGGCCCTGAAGTATGCTCTGGGGACCAGCAGTAGGTCTCAGATGACCTGGAGACAGCTGTGATGGTAGATCTTTCCAGACAGCTTTTACATCCAGCTTCAATAGTGCTGATCTGTTAAGCTTCGATACAGGAAAGTCTTTATATTTTTATATGATGTAGATTTCAGCAGTTGAAGCCCACTGCTGTGCTACTTTGACAGTAAATAAGACATAGAGATGAAGTAAATCGCTTCTTGGTCATTTCACAAGTTATCCAACGTGGGAATGCTTATCTTGGGTAAACTAGTTGGGTAATGTACCAGTCCAGGGACTGAAGAGAGCAAGTTTTGCTGTCGTCTCTAACACTCGCCATATTCAGAGTTGTCATCCGGACGAGGTTGTGTAAACACAAAGAAAAATCAGCTACCGATGAAAGACGAGCTGAAAAAAAACATTAAACGAATAGAATTCGCATCCCCATTTAGCCAAAAATACTAGCACAAATCAATGCAGGGCTAACTTACTACCGTCGTTTAGCTATCCAGACGTTTCGGGGATAAAGTCCACCGTTGAACCTCAGACACTGAAACCGCACTCAGTTGGCCCTCAGCTCCACTTCTCTCGAATACCAAACACACAAGCCATAAAACGGGAGTAGAAAAGCTTTGTCCCCTTGGAAACTGCTTGTTTGTCTCGTCGCCTTCACTCCTTCAGTGGCTGCTGCTGCTGTTGTTGTCGCTCTTAATCGTACCGACCACTGTTTGTGTCCCAGAATGCCAAGTAACCTCAACACACGAGCGACCCTTTCACATTTTAAACCAATCACAGAGCTACGAATGTCATCGCGAGAGTTTGCGATATTTCAACCCAAGTGTTTTGTTTTTTTTATGGTCAGCTCTATGGCGCTGGGTCAGCTACTTTGCTGCTGCCACATAAACACAGTGAGCTCATTATACTGTTCTCCGGTCAGATTATATATTTGATGATTTATTTTCCTACTTTAAAATAAAACCAAATTGCAGTTTACTTTTTGTTTTCATTCTGACGTAATGATCAAATTAGTATCTCTTGTTTGTCATCAAAACTTTGCCATTTTAAAACAAGAACTAACATAAAATCCCTATTGTAGGACTCAAATTAATTCTAGTAAATAGATTAATAAATAATTTTATTTTATATGCATCTTTGAACGTACCATCCTTGTGTACAAATGTCTATCGCATCATGCAATAAACCCTTAGAATTAAAATACTAACACAGGTGTGCAGCCAGTGTTACCTGATGGTGCTCTAGATGCAACAAGTGTCACCAGGTGCTTTTCTTGCTGCTCTGATTAGGACTGGAGTTCATAAATAGTTGAGGGCGTGAAGTGTTTGTCAAAGGATGCCTGTGATGACAAAAGGCTCTCTGTGGGATAAAACAGTTTGTAAAGTTGGTGAGATACTTTACATTGCTCTTGTTGAGCTGTTACGGGAGCTATGTAGATACCACTTTTAATATTTATGTTTTGAATATTAAATATTTGAATATTGCCACACAGAGGCATCATATTCAGTCTGCTGTGTGTGTAAAGATTGATGCATCAGGTGTTCTTAGGAAGTAAATCAAGAAGTTGGATGAGTAGTGTTTTTAATGGTTTAAGCTTGTATCTACAAGTGTTTATTGTGACTATTTTTGACTTGCAGTTTCAGAGCACTGTTCCTGCTGTCCTTTTGATGAACTTGTATTAGTTAGTCCAGATGACCTGTGGACAAATAGTTTTTTTTCTAATGGGAGTTCCTGCTTCTGTTTAAAAATTTTGAGTCATTCATATTTTTATTACAATTTGCAGACTTAACTCATTGTGCAAGGCTGGATCAGCCTCTCCACATCATATGCAGGTGGCACAAAATGTTGCACGTTAACTTTTAACCAGAACAAGGAAATGGCAACACACAACACTGGCTGGCTTCACTATGTTGGCTTCCAGTCTGTAACTGGCTTTATATTAACAAATTTAATGTTGGTTTTCAAAGCTTGATCTGCCCCAGGAAATTTAACAACACCACTCTTATCTACAGCGAGTCAAATAACCAGATGCTAGATGTTCCAAGATCCAAACTTGAAAGTAAAGGTAATCATGCTTTTGCAGGTGGTGCACTTATAGTCTACCTCCATAGCTGCTCAAGGTTGGGGACACTTTAAGGTGACATTAGAAGAGAAGGTCCTGGCTTGACTAAAGACCCACTTCTACTCTCTTGGATTCAAGTAAAGCCGGAGAACTGGATTTGCCTGTTCTTGCATTTTATGGGATGATTATTTTTGTGCTCTTAAATATAAATTGATATACCGATACTTAATAAAAAAAATTGAATTGGCTGATCTTGGTGGTGACAGCACATAAATAAATTTAAAAAAAACCCAGCAGAATATGCCCCTAAAGGTCAGCTTCTTGTCTGTCTTAATATACTGTATGTATTTAAATATCACCAATATGGCAGAAAAACAATAAATTAAAAGCAATTTGTTTTCTCTTTCATTCAAGTATCACCTGCTTCATAATACCTAATGGAGAGTCTTCATCTGGTGCTGTGTATTGCCACAGTGTGTTTGCTCCATCGTGTCACCGATGATGGAAAGCTGCAGGTCAAGTAGCAGAAGGTGAAGTTTCTCATGATGCTGCAGCAATGAGGAGCTTCTGCATGATAAAACTGGTAAAAAAGGATCTTCATCCATCTGGTCTGGTTAAACTGTATTCCATTATAGATCATTTCTGTGCAAGAAATTTATTTTAAACCAGAAAAAGAAATTAAATGTGGAAGCCAGTTTCTGCCATTTTGAGGAAAAATAAAATGTAGATAAAGTTATGACTCGATCTACTTTTGGTGGTAGAAATGAAGCAGATATATTTTGCCAGAAAATAAAATGTTCATTTACATGCAGTATGTCCTCAAATTAAAATTGTTTTTTTTAGCAAGCTTGCTGTACTTTTAGTGCATTACCTAATCTAACCACTAGATGGTAGTGTTGTCCAATTTTCGGCTGGTCAGATTAGGTTTTCCTCAACGCAAATAAAGTTTGAAGATTGATCTTTCACACAGTTAATTTATTTTGAAAAGTCATTTGAATTAGTATTTTGTAGATGTATAATTCTATTTTAAAGTGAATTTACAATATTGTCCTATAAAATGTAGCCTATTGGTTTTATCTAATGCGGTCTAACATATAGTTAATTTCAAAATAAACAGTAAAAATCTTGACTTTTTTGGTTTAAGATCCTATAATAATGCAACCAAAATGAACTTGGAAGCAAAAAATTGGGAAAGAATCACACATTTCAAACGTCAGAACTTAGAACAAAAAATTAGTCAGAACTTCTGACTAATTATTTTCTCCTTTCAAAAGTGCCTCTAAGAATTAATTCACATTAAAAACACAAGACCAAAGAGGGAATGTCTAAGAACAGTTTTATTCGAGCTAAGTCGACCTCTCTTGAGGTGTTTGTACCCTCTACAAAAACTTTGCTATATATAGCGCTCCTGTCTTGACATATTTGTGCTGCTCAATTGACCGCAAAGTGGACATCAAATTCTAAAATCGGTTTTTGAAATTATTTTAAATACTGTAGTTGAAACAGATATATGTAGTTTAACATCTATTAATCTATGCGCCGCAATGTTAAAGTTTAAAACTGAGTGAAATCGTCAGCTGAGCCCCGCTGAGTAAAGTTAGAGAAATTAGTCATTTTCAGCTCAACACCGGAAGTGTGTCAAAATAAAAGCACAACCTTCGACTAAAGCCTTGGAGTTTGTGGAACTAAAAGGTAAACAAACTCATTGTTTACTATAAAACAAAACATGATAATAGTTTATATGCAAAAATAGGATAAAACATAAAGTTATACTCGAATGAAACGTGGCACGGTAAACCGGAAGTGGTGACAGAATCTGTTTCACTTGACAGTTTTTCCTCCAGCAGGCGCAGAGATCAGTGAGACTCAGACATTCCTCTGCTGTTTACACCTGAAGCATCGCTGCTGCTGCTGCTGCTGATGATGATGGATTGTTCAGAGGAGGTTCCGTCTGTGACAGAGGAGTCCAGCGCTCAAATGGAGCTCAAAAAGGGAATGTCCATTTTTATTGACGTAAGTATCCATTTCTATTCATTATTTTAAAAACTGAAATTGATTTTAAACTGCAGCAACTTAAATAAGGTTGGTTTTTATAGATTTTTGCATGAATCTACATATGGAAATATCATCTAAAAGAAATAAAGTGTTTGCTTTTTTGCAAGGCAAAATATTTGTTTTATTCACACACTTTTCACATTTGGGTGTATTCGGGCATTTTATTGATTCCTGTATGCAGGAAGAGTTTGTTTTTAACAAAATAAATCAATTGGCTGCATTTAAGGGTTTAGGCTGGAATCAATTCATCTAAATGCAGTTTTGTTAATCACATTGGCTACAATTAAAATGACAAATCTATTAATTTAATCTTTAAGGCTGAGTTTAGTTTCTTAGAGACGTTGAGGAATTAACATTTAAAAAATGAGCAGATGATCTTCTCCCAGGAGCTTCACCCTCACTTCAGCCGTTCTTCACCTCTTCATCACCTCATTATATTCCACTCTTCCTCCAGGCTTTGACTCACCTCTGAGGTTTCCTAGAGAAACCTGCTGGCTTTTTTTTTTTGCTGTTGGAGAACGCAAGAGTGTCAATGCAAATAACTACATTATTTTGACTTCAAAGCAAAGGTGTCACCATGTGGTGTCAAACAGATCTTCTGACTCTGAGATACAGAGAACAAAACCTGCTTTCTTAGGTGAGCTGACTGAAAGTGTGCTGAGTTTTACTCAGTCTGAGTTTAGAGTGATGTGTTTGACTGAAATTGCTTCTCTTCTACTTGTTGATGTTTTTCTGTTGGAGGGAACTCAATTTTTTACATTAATTTTTATTTAGAGAGAAAAACTGTAACCTGGTTTAGTAAATGTGCAAAATAATAGAGATTAATTAAAGCTTGGGTATAAAATAGGATTAGATAATGGGCCAGAAATGACTTTTAATGTATTAATACATTTTATTTAGAAGAACTATCTCCCAAATCTTCACTAATAAACTTTTGAAATACGGGTGTTCAAAATCTATAAATGTTTTGGTTTTTAAACAGACTTATGTATACTATTTTTGTCAGAAGGCAGTGATTTATTAACAGTTAAAAGTAGAAAAAGCTATAAATCTACATTGGTTTTGCCCCGGTATATGAAAAAGCAACATGTTAAGCAACGAAGTAAGTTGGCGGTTGGCACGCAACGTTGAGGTGGCATTACTGCACCTACCGCATACATTTCCTTCTGGTTTTAAAGCTATCGAGGACACACACAAGCAGTGTCAGTTCACGTCACATCCGTAGGACAGCGAAAGAAATTCGGGCCTGAATTGCAGCGTATTTTACAACACACAGCCTGCTCAAGAGAATGGAACGATAGGTGGCCTCATTCTTTTTAGTTTAAAACGGTTCATCACACATTAACTTAAAAAACTGAACATGCATGCTTTTTTTGGGGTACAAATCCTGCTTCTAGTCCCTTTAAAGCTAGAAAAGGTCTTGTAAAAATAATTTAGTTTTAATAATAATAATGGATTGGATTCATATAGCGCCTTTCAAGACACCCAAAGCGCTTTGACAGAAGCTCCATTATTCATTCATGCACACATTTACACCGGTGGTGGAGACGTCTGTAGTCACAGCTGCCCTGGGGCAGTCTGACAGAGGCGAGGCTGCCATTCTGCGCCATCGGCCCTTCTGACCACCACCAACATTCACACACAGTCACACAGGCAAGGTGGGTGAACGACAATCTAACCCAGACAGAGCTGGGGATCGAACCAGCGACCAGACCGGCCACTCAACCAACTGAGCTATATGCCGCCCCACTGCTCTCACAACTGCTTGAACACTTGACACAAAGTGGTGAATTATTTGACTTTAATTCACCATCATTTATACAGGTAATCCCATTGAAACACGATGTCTCATTCTCTTAAAGATCTGTTTCTAGTATAATGAGAACACAAGTTATACTGTGCTGTAAATTTAAAATAAACCAAAGATCAAATCTGCTCAATTCTTCTTATCCTTAATTTTCTGTTGATCTGATGAGTTTAAAATCATTTAGTAGATTTTAATGTCACAGTTTGAGATCTTGTAACTTATTAAGAAGAAGGTCCAAAAGTTTAGATTGTGGACAAGAACTTGTGAAATTAAATGCAAATGAGAAAAGACTACAGCTAAAACATGGTGGATGTAGATCTTTTAAAGGATTTATCATTTATTTGTAGGTGTGAGTTGCACAGCTTAACAGAGAAAATCCAACAATTGAAGGATATTTTTTGTTTGGATTTCATTTTTAAACACTTTGCAGATTTTTTTTCTAACATGGCCTGTTCAGATTCTCTGCAAGTGAAAGTGTGGCTTGATAGAAAAAGTGGGTAACCCTATTTATAGTTTGGTGGTTTGATCAGTTTAAGGCTGATGTGGTCATTGCCAGCCTCTCTTTCATCTCCTGTGGACTCTGGGACAGCGCGATCAATAATTCAACGACATGCCACTTTTGCAAGTGTGATCAATGATCTCCACACGCACTCTCTCTCACACACATTTTAACTTTGAAGAAGTGTCATGTTTTTTTGACATCCCTCTCTTCCTCCTTTCTCGTTACAGATTTTGCGGAGAGCCGATAAAAATGGTACGTATAACTTCCAGACTTCACAACAAACAAGTCTCGAGTACTTCCACCATTTTTTTTTTTGATGTGTGAAAACAGATGTACTTCCTCAGTGAAATTCTGATCATGACTCTCTGCTGATACTCCCATCAGTTACCATGGAAACAGGAAACTGACCATGCCTGTTGAGGTTCTGCTTCTGTGCATTAATGAAGAAAAACATTACAAAATTTGGACAAATTGAGGCCTTTTTGTCATAGTATCTGATTAGCTGGATGTTTGAGGCATAACTTGATTTAAATAGATGTGCAGTGTGTTAATCTGAGAAGGGTTAAGCACACAAAACACAGTGGTTATGTTCTTTTTTTTTTTTTTTTTTAACCCCATGTCCTGCCCGGCTGTGGAGCAAACAGAATAATGTCTGAGTGCCAAAAACAAGCCCAACAGTGTTGCTGTTTCAGGTGAGAGGTTACAGCCACTGCTATAAAACTCCTCCTGATTTTTGTTTAAATATAACCCCCAAAATCTTTATTAGAATGTTTTTATGGTTGATTGGACACGGAGCCTGAAAGTGAAGGGAAGGGTACAGAAAGAGGGATGGGGGAGAAAGTAAACAGAAAAAGAAGAGAACAAGAGACGTGAAGAGTCCACTTCTAGACCTGTAAATAAAGCACAAACAAACAAGCAAACAAAACAGGAGAAAAGATACAACAGCAACAAACAGCATATGAATATACAACAGTTGTGATATTCTTCAAATGTATACGTATACACCAGTTCAAGAGAGTTCAGTGTCAACCACAGCCCCAGTTAATGTGTCTGAAAACACCTGAGTCCGTCTTTATGTGAGCACCTTGTGAGCACCTGTGTGTATATATGCGCGCTTGTTTATGTAAGGTTTCTCTATTGAAACATTCAATAATAAGTTCGAGGAGCCACAGACCCGCCCCCAAGGCCCACGGAGGACGCGGAGGAGGTCCAGGCCCCAGACGTCCAGAGGCCACCCAGGGCACGGACACCCCAGGGAGATCGCCGTCAGGGCAGTCGCTAAACTCTCCCCCAGAGGGCGCAGAGGCTCACCCCACGTGGGCCCCCCAGCAGTCGCCGCGCTAGAGCCCCTGGGGGGTCGCGGCTAGGAGCTCACAGGCACCGCCTGCAGCCAGCCATCCAGGGTAGATCCAGCCGTAACTAGAGACCCGAGACCCAGGAGCGAACCAGCCCCAGCAGAGGCCCGACCACCCCCGGGGGCCCAGATCCCACCAGGCAGCCACAGGAAGAAGAGCAGGCAGACGCCCCCAGCACCCAGACCCAGACCCCGAGACACCCCAGCACGCCACTGGAGAAAGGCACCACCAATGCCGAGGCGCCGCCAGGGAGGATAGTCTCTGCCGAGGAGGGCCTAGTATGTCACAGAGAGGGGGGGGGGGGACGAAACCTGACAGAAAAACAGACACACACAGACACAATCACGCTCCCTCCGTCATGCGTGCACACACACATTCCTGCAAACATACCAAGACACACAATAGACGCTATACACCCACTCTCGCTCCCCATGCACACTCTATGTTCAGGACCAGGGACCAGCGCCCTAAGGGTGAAGCCGGCCCTGAAATCCAGAAGATGGTCCCTCCCTTACTGAAGTGGGGATAAGCAGACCACCGCGCACCCCGCCGCAGCCGAGCAGCCCCCCACTGCAGACCCCGACCAGACGGCCCGCTCCACTCCAGGCCCCAGGCAGCAAGCAAAGAACAGGGGTGTGTGAAGACCCCAAGTCTCCCCCCACCTGCTCCAATGTGGTGTTGATGCGTGTTGTAGTAAGATGCTTTTAAAAAGAGTGGGGGGCAGCCCGCCATCCCCCGCCCTGGATCCTAAGTGTCTAAATGCGTTGAGATGGGTAATGACACCGGAGGAGAGGTTAGCCGGCTAGACCTCCCTCCCCCCCGGTATTACTGGGTGTAATTAATCACAGTGGTTATGTTCAAATTAATGAGGGAGCTGCAAACAATGAAACACAAAGGCAAAAACGTACAAAACGAGGCGAAACGGCTCAGTGAATCTCAAGCTGTTACCTGTTTAACTAACTAAAAACTCAACAGGGATCCTCCTGAATATGACCTCATCACCGACATTTGCAGGGGAATTGTATTGTAACGTTACAAGTTAGTAGAACTGCACATCGCCTTAATAAATCATGGGAACATGGTAAAGAATCTGTGACCTCATTTTGATATTGATGCAAATTAAAAGGAAAACACTTCCATGGGAAATATAAGGATAAACAGAAAGTTGTCTGGAAATAGTCTGCCTCTTTGTTTTGTGCTTAAAATAAAATCTGCAGAACCCAACTCCATAAAGAAATGAAAGTAAAAAATGAGAGAATATTCTTTAGATTTCTTGTTGTGTGCAAAAAAAAAGTGTCTAAAATACCTTGAAAACAGAATTAGATGATCTGTTTTATTATTTAAAACCGGCACAAAGATTTAAAAAAAAAAAAAAAATCACATTCATTCCTCACAGGAAATGCTCTGCACCCAGCAGCAGGAATAACAGGAATAACTACAAAATATCGTCTCGTCTCGTCTTCTTCCGCTTATCCGGGTCCGGGTCGCGGGGGCAGCATCCCAATTAGGGAGCTCCAGACGATCTTCTCCCCAGCCACTTCTACCAGCTCCTCCGGCAGGATCCCAAGGCGCTCCAGGGCCAAACCAAAGATATATTTCCTCCAGCGTGTCCTGGGTCGACCCGGGGGCCTCCTGCCGGCAGGACATGCCTGAAACACCTCCCTGGGGAGGCGTCCAGGGGGCATCCTAACAAGATGCCCGAACCACCTCAACTGGCTCCTTTCGACATGGAGGAGCAGCGGCTCTACTCCGAGTCTCTCCCGGATGTCCGAGCTCCTCACCCTATCCCTAAGGCTGAGCCCGGCCACCCTGCGGAGAAAACTCATTTCGGCCGCTTGTATCCGCGATCTCGTTCTTTCGGTCATTACCCAAAGCTCATGACCATAGGTGAGGATTGGGAGGTAGATCGACCGGTAAATCGAGAGCCTTGCTTTCCGGCTCAGCTCCTTCTTCACCACAACAGACCGGTTCAGCGTCCGCATCACTGCAGACGCTGCCCCAATCCGCCTGTCGATCTCCCGCTCCCTCCTTCCCTCACTCGTGAACAAGACCCCGAGATACTTGAACTCCTCCACTTGAGGCAGGACCTCTCTCCCGACCTG
>SSNR01000058.1:2157322-2179803 GCA_006937965.1 Callopanchax toddi | reverse complement strand
GCTGGAATGAGGATCAGCACCTCCAAGTCTGAGCTGTAGGTCAGAGCCTGATGAAGCTAGGAGGACCACATCATCTGCAAAAAGCAGAGACGAGATTCTCCTGTCACCAAACTCGACACCCTCCACACCACGGCTGCGCCTAGAAATCCTGTCCATAAAGGTTATGAACAGGACCGGTGACAAAGGGCAGCCCTGGCGGAGTCCAACCCTCACTGGGAACAGGTCCGACTTACTGCCGGCTATGCGGACCAGACTCACACTCCTCTGGTACAGGGACTGAATGGCCCTTAACAAAAGACCATCCACCCCATACTCCTGGAGCGTCCCCCACAGGGTGTCCCTGGGGACACGGTCATAAGCCTTCTCCAAATCCACAAAACACATGTGGATTGGTTGGACAAACTCCCATGACCCCTCCATCACCCTAGCGAGGGTAAAGAGCTGGTCCACAGTTCCACGACCAGGACGAAAACCACATTGCTCCTCTTCTATCTGAGGTTCAACTATCGACCGGACCCTCCTCTCCAGTACCCTGGAGTAGACCTTTCCAGGGAGGCTGAGGAGTGTGATCCCCCTATAGTTGGAACACACCCTCTGGTCCCCCTTCTTAAAAATGGGAACCACCACCCCGGTCTGCCACTCAACAGGACCTGCCCCCGATGACCACGCAATGTTGCAGAGACGTGTCAACCACGACAGTCCTACAACATCCATAGCCTTGAGATACCCAGGTCGGATCTCATCCACCCCCGGGGCTCCGCCACTGCATAGTTTTTTGACTACCTCAGTGACTTCTGCCCCAGAGATTGGACAGTCCGTCCCCAGGTCTCCCAGCTCTGGTTCCTCATAGGAATGGGTGTCGGTGGGATTGAGGAGCTCCTCAAAGTATTCCTTCCACCGCCCGACTATAGCCCCAGTTGACGTCAGCAGCTCCCCGTCCCCACTGTAAACAGTGTGAGCGAGTTGCCGCCTTCCTCCCCTGAGGCGCCGGATGGTTTGCCAGAACCTTTTTGGAGCCGACCGATAGTCTTTCTCCATGGTCTCACCAAACTCCTCCCATGCCCGAGATTTTGCCTCGGAAACTGCCACTGCTGCACTCCGCTTGGCCCTCCGATACCTATCTGCTGCCTCTGGAGACCCACAGACCAGCCACGCCCTGTAGGCCTCCTTCTTCAGCCTGACGGCTCCCCTAACCTCTGGTGTCCACCAGCGGGTACGGGGGTTACCGCCACGATTGGCACCGGCTACCTTGCAACCACAGCTAGCAACAGCCGCCTCAACAATCGGAGAGCGGAACAAGGCCCATTCGGACTCAATGTCCCCCACTGCTCTCGGGACGCGGTCGAAGCTCTGCCGGAGGTGGGAGTTGAAGACCATCTTGACAGGCTCTTCTGCCAGGCGTTCCCAGCAGACCCTCACTATACGTTTGGGTCTACCAGGTCTGCGTAGCATCTTCCCCTGCCACCTGATCCAACTCACCACCAGGTGGTGATCAGTTGACAGCTCCGCTCCTCTCTTCACCCGAGTGTCCAAAACATACGGTCTCAGGTCAGATGATACAACTATAAAGTCAATCATCGACCTGTAACCTAGGCTGCCCTGGTACCAGGTGTACTGGTGGGCATCCTTATGTTTGAACATGGTGTTTGTTATGGCCAAACTGCGACTTGCACAGAAGTCCAAAAACAGAACACCACTCGAGTTCAGATTGGGCGGGCCGTTCCTCCCAATCACGCCCCTCCAGGTCACGCTGTCATTGCCCACGTGAGCGTTGAAGTCTCCCAGCAGGACTATGGAGTCCCCAGTAGGAGCGCTATCCAGCACTCGTCCCAGGGACTCCAAAAAGGGTGGGTACTCTGAGCTGCTATTTGGTGCATAAGCACAAACAACAGTCAGGACCCGTTCCCCAACCCGAAGGCGCAGGGAAGCTGCCCTTTCATCCCCCGGAGAAAACCCCAACATACAGGCAGAGAGTCTTGGGGCTAACAGAAAGCCCACCCCAGCCCTCCGCCTCTCACCCGGAGCAACTCCAGCAAAGAAAAGTGTCCAACCCCTCTCAAGGACTTGGGTTCCAGAGCCAACACTATGTGTTGAGGTGAGCCCGACTATATCTAGCCGGTATCGCTCAGCCTCTTCCACAAGCTCCAGCTCCTTCCCCGCCAGAGAGGTGACGTTCCATGTCCCAATAGCCAGTTTTTGTGTCCGGGGATCGGACCGCCAAAGCTCCCGCCTTGGTCTGCCATCCGATCCACATTGCACCGGACCCTTCATGTTCCTCCTGCAGGTGGTGGGCCCACAGGTGGATGAGTCCATGTATCCAGTTCGGGCTGGGCCCGGCCGGGCCCCATGGGCGAAAGCCCGGCCACCAGGCGCTCGCTCACGGGCCCCAACCCCAGGCCTGGCTCCAGGGTGGGACCCCGGTAACCCTCCGGGCCGGGTACACTGGCTCGATGATTGTAACTACAAAATATTGAATATTTAAAACATTTTTAATGCTTTTTATTTCTCAAACATGGCCTTGTTTTGAACCACATAAACAAGACTTTTATAAGATGTAATACGGAGATGCATTTACCACCAGATTACATCACCTCTTCCTTTAACCCCCTGTTAGTGTGTTGAAACTGAAGAGACCAATTGCTTTAAGTGTTTTTGTTTCATTTGTTTGTTCATTAAAAGGATGGCAGCATACAGAAGCTGTATCAGCTGATGGCGCATTCACAGATGTGCACGTTACATGTGCACTAATGCACCCTTTAAAGTTAGCTTTTGAATTGTGAATTGAAAGGAAACCAGATGGTCTCTCCTCTCTTTAGCCCAGAGGTTCATTGTCCATTACTTTCTATAAGAATGGAAGACTTATTAGTCAAACCACTGGGCAGTTTTCTACCAATCTTAAATAAACTCCCAGAAAATGAGACCTTTCCTTTTGGTAAAATGTCCTCATCTCTGCTTGAAGCCTCATATCTGTATTCCTTATATTTTGCAGATCTATTGTACTTAACAAAAATGACTATTTGGAAATTTACTCTAAGAAAGGATCTACATAAATGACTTTCTTTACATTGTTAAGTAAAAAAAAATGTATACACGATACTCTAAAATTAATCAGCCTCAGCGTTTTATAATTAGCCTTTTAATATTTTCAGTTGCACAGTGACTTGAAAGGATAGAGCCCATAATGAGGTTCCAACCACGGCTTTGGAAACCAATAGAATGTATGTGTGATGGATGTTGGTTTTGCTCCTTAGGGTTTTTCCAGTCATTTAGGTCATGACCCATATAAGGAATCAAACAAAAAGCATCTGGCTGTAAATGTCAGAGCTCAGAATGTGGACCGTTTATGAACTGTTCACACGACACGCCCGTTATCCGCTGAACATCCGTCCCACGCTGAGTGATCTCAGGTCTCGTCATGCAGCACAAGTCGTCCCACTTTTTTTTTTCCATGTCCTACAAATGGCAGCACTTTCATGTCAAGCCGAGCTTTATTCTCAGCTGATCTGTAATATGTAACTTCACGTTCTAGTTAGTGCTCACTGTACATCACCAAGAGCAGAGCAGGTCAGTGACGATCAGCCATGTGTCCACAGAAGCAGGAAGACGTGGCGTTGATGGTTTACGGTCCATGTTTTCTTAGAGAAAACTCCTCATTTTGTTTATTTTCTCCTCATGAATATTTCATGCTTTCTTCTATTTGTAACTGTGGAGCCTCGGAGCATAAAAGTGACTGATTGTTTGAGATTGCTATCACATCAGTCTAATGGAAGAGGTGGTGACAACCCTACACACACACACACACACACACACACACACACACACACACACACACACACACACACACACACACACACACACACACACACACACACACACACACACACACACACTAGAATAATAAAAACGAGAGCAGATTTTTACCTGCAGGCTTTATTTTTCATGAAATGTGAAGCACTTGTTTTCCTCTAATTTATCCCTTAATTTATAGCATGCTGCATCTTTTTAGGCCAATTAAACACCTTTATCTGCACAAGACTGAAACGCTAAGTGTTCATTTGACCAACTTCAGATGTTTTCTTACATTATCACACAAAACGTTTTACATTTTTCTTTATTATTATATGAAGGTTTTTGAATAATGTGAATGCTGACTCTGAGAGGATTTGTGACTTTGTCCCCAGATGATGGAAAGCTGTCCTTTGATGAGTTTAAATCCTACTTCTCTGATGGAGTCCTGACGGCCGAGGAGCTGAAGGAGCTCTTCCACACCATCGATACTCACAACACAGAGTGAGTCACGCTTCAGTGTGAATTTCACACCAGCCTGTGGACCTGATGAAAGTTTTGTCAAATATTATAAATATTCACAGAAGGAGGCTTGAGGTAGGGGTTCTCATTCAAAAGCTTCATTGAGGCAATTATACTGAAGAAGCATTTAAAAAGTTTAAAAACTTGACAGATTTGAACTAAAAGATGGAACTCAAGGAAATTTAACAGTGGATTCCTGACTTTTAATGACAGAAACTTTAAGAATTTGATGTGTTCAGACCTTTTGTTTTATAAAACTCATATGGGTGATTTTCATTGAGAGCCAGTCTGCACACAACACCTGAAACTGAGAAACCACAACATACTTTAAAAGAGCTGTTTGGAGAGCTGATATATTCCGATATCCTATTAGTTTTCTCTTCACTTGAGTTCACATTGATGCAAACAAATGATCATAATTGAGTTAATTGTGTTTCAAGCAGACATTTGTAAATTGCTTTTTATTGTCAATAGAAATCTATAAGATGCACTTAGTAAACAAACAGAACCATACGGATTCTACACTTTCATTAATTGTCAGTTTATCTAATTGGTCATATTTGAAGTTCTCACTTCTTACAGATAACAAACCACAGGAAATTAAAGAAAGATCAAATAGAATATATTTAATGAAGTAATTTGAAATTTAAGGTGTACATCAATAGATTTGCAGAATTAGAGGTCTCTGTTTTTACTTAGTTATTTGTTGATTTATTTTAAATACTTTGTGAGCCAATAGCATCAAAGCAACATTGTTTTAATAACGGACGCAACCTATAAAATACACAAAAGTCCTGAACTTCTCATTAAAACTGGAAACATAAACTCACGAGGGGTGTTATGAATTGAAAACGATTTAGTGTGAAGCTGAAATTCAAAAACTTTGTCATGATAGAAATGCTTGCCCTTTAATTTGTTTTGACATTTTTTGTCTTTTTAAGATCTTTTATATAAATTAGAGGAAATCTTTGCACAGAAAAGTAAATTCAAAGTAAGTTTTAATCTGGTGAGACGTTTAGAAACAAGGTCTTCATGGAGAGAAGAAAACTAAAGTTCACTTTATTGAATCTGTGTGAACACACACGTATATACTGTATTAGAAGAAGCTGAATAGTTATGACAAGCTAATGCCAAACTGAAATCAATCTAAAAATATTTTGCAAATATTGATGTTTTAGTTAAGTTTACGATCTTAAATCTGACCTTTCCACTGAACTGTTTTCTAAAACTCTTGAATGCAAGAAGAAAAACCTAAAATGATTTTTACTCAGTGTTTCTTCTCTCAAAATGTGGCGTTCTAACCATCATAACACTAATAATGAGCCTTAATTTGAGAATTAAAAAAACTATTTAATAAAATTATGACAGAATTATGCTAATTATCAGAGTTTCTCAATAAAAAATGTGTTAAACTGTGTTGAAAAGATGCATAAATCTATCATTCATCACATCGTCAGCTTAACTGAGGCTTTATTTCTTGTAAAACCTGAAGAGTATTGTGCCTACATGTCTGTGAAGTAAAAACAGAACGAGAGCAGAGGGGAAATTTGTTAGAAAGCAAAGAGTTTCAGGTTGAATCGTGTATCGATTAGAGACTGAGTCACCAGGCTGTGTGATCTGTCCAACATCCTCAGGCTGATCTCAACACTTCAACACTTCTATTTTTGAAAAATATATACAGCATGTTCTTTGGAAATTTAACACTTTAAAGTATGTGTTTCTTTTCTAAAAGATTGAATCTTGAGCTTTACAAATGCCTATTTGTGTATTCTTTTATTAGGTATTTAATGTTTAATTTCTTTTAATGTAAGATTTCTGATTCTTTTCAGTACCTGTAGTTTATTTTTATTTAGAGCTTTTTATTTTCACATTTATTTTTCTGAAAACATGCAGCTTTTTACTTCTTAAAATATATTTTACGTTTTTAGTCCACTTTACATAACCTAGATTTTTAAATAATATTTAAATACCTACTTCTAATGTTGTAGTCACTGAAGTTCAAGGCATACTATGCAGTTTTGGCTTGTTTTTAGCACCCCCTAGTGTCCATTTTAAATCACTGCTGTAAAAACATTAGCATTGTCTTTGCTCAGAAACACCTAAATCTAACTGTTGAAATGTTTCCTCAGCGTTTATTACGTTCTACTTTAGCGGTTCATCACAAATTCAAGGAAATCAGCTGTGTTCAAGCAGGGAGAGATTTTAAAAAATGTAGGACTCATGCACTAAAAACACACCAGCGCTAGCACATCAGCTAGCCACATTGGGTTAGCCTAACCCTCGTGAGATACGTGACTTTGTGAGACTTCAGGGCACTGAACCGGAGTCTTAAAAGTTGCAAACGCGATATTCTGGACACAAGCAGCAGATGGTGCTGAGTGACTTTTTATTACCCTGTAAAGAGTCATATGAGCACAGACTGGCTCAAGGAAAAGATTTAAAAATATGAAAAAGTTGCATAGTTTGACTTTAAAACCTTATTGAAGTTGTAGCTCATCTTTATTCTAATAATGTTTTTTAATATATTTGTTGATTTTAGTTGCTTTCAAATGTATCGTTTTACACCAAATTGCAAGAAAAATGCTTATAAATAAAATGTGATGATTTTGTCCAGTAGGATGCTTGACATCAGAAACAGCTTTAAATTCTGCTTTTTCTTTAGGTTGCTAAGTGTTTTCTCCTGTTCCAACGTCTGTAGCTTTTCTCCCTTGTGAACAAAGTGTAACAGAGTTAAAACCAGCTCAAATCCCCAGACTCTGTCACTTTAAAGCTATTTTTTTTAGTGTGCGAGTCTTAAAGGCAGCTGAATGGCTCCGACAGTGAACAATAGCTTTGTTTAATGGTTTTTAACACCTCTTTTTTTCTTCACACATTTCAGACTCACATACTCACTCAGACCTCCTGAATGCACGAGCGTTTATCACTAACAGACATCATTTATTAAAGCTTCCCGTCTGTTTTTTTTTCACCTCCCAACATTCTTCCGATTAAAAAAAAAAAGAATTTCTAAAACATATTTTCCTCCCTTAAATTTGGCATCACGGAGTCAAATCAAATTTTGTTTTGAAAATATTTTCACAAACAGAAAAGAATTCAATCTTTTTAACTTTAACCTTTAAAAACAGTTCTTTAGATTTCATTTAATGATCTTTTCTTTCTTGATTTTTGCAGCAATTTGGACACTGATGAACTCTGTGGTGAGTTCAGGCTTTTCCTAAATTAAAAATACACATGAATAAAATGTTATAATAATCTGTATTGTTGCCTCACTTTCAGAAACGATGCTATTTCAATGTCAAACCATACAAGGCGTCTGAATTGTCTTTTCTCATCTCTCTTTATTTCCTCCTTTGTGTGTGTGTGCATGCTTCATAGAGTACTTCTCCCAGCACCTTGGTGAATACGAGAATGTTCTTGCAGCTCTGGAGGAACTCAACATGTCCATATTAAAGGCCATGGACAAAACAAAGAAGGTAAGGTGAAGACAACAGATCAGATTTTATGTGTAGATACGTTTTGTTCTGTTTTGCTAAGTAAAACACATTTTGTTAAGAAAAATCTGCAAATGAGAAAATCTTTGTTGGTTGAGCTGACTGTTATGTCGTTGTTTTTGAGAATAAATGCAAGAAAACATGAGGTCTGATGCATGAGGTCTAACTTTAAGCTATTTCTATAAATCTGTTTATTTTGTTGTCTGCTGTGTATGCAGAAATAAGACGAGGCTGAACTAATGGTTTATTTATTGCATGGATGTGACATTTAAAGGAATTTATTTCAGCAGACCGTCGGTTAATAATAATATTTTAAAGTGTGTGTGAGTCTTTATGTGTGTTTGCTCTTGTTTATCTGTATTGGGTCCCGTATCCGATGTGCATGTCTCATACACAGGAACCTTTAAAGTCGGGTGATGTTGGCTGGAGATGTGTTTTGTGTCTGTTTTGGGGAATGTTTGCAAATCTGACATGACTCAGAGAAAAATAAATCCTAATATTTCAGAATCCCTCAAATTTCTATTATAGAGCCAAAGCAACAAGCTATGATTCACTCATAAATAAACAGGACAAAACAAACTGAATAAAACATTAAAACCAATTAAATGAGCTGTTCGTGTACAGTCATTTTTTATAATATCAGAGAGAAAACATAAATTAAATGGCAAATAAGAGTAAGTAATCAGATTAAAGTGAGATGATGGAGAAAGAGCTTCTTTCTTTCCACTAGTTCTCATTCTTCGGGCGTATCTCATCAGGAACATTCTGACACATGCTGCGACGCTCAAATCAGCCCTCAGATCAGCACAGAAGTCGACACATCTCGCTGTGGACGCTGTGTGGGAGTCAAAGCATTCATCTGTCAGTTGTAATTTTTTTTTTCTATTAGTGCAGAAATAAGTGTCAACAGTTTCAACCCACTAAAACCTATTGCAACACAGATATATAAGGTTATATAATAGTTTAGTATTAATATATTGAGAGGATGACATTAGGTTTTAAATTAGGTTGAAAGGAACACAAAAACGTAGAAAAGATGGATTGCAATTTAAACTTTTAAAAATTTAAGCCATTATCCCTCTGAGCTGCAAATGTTGGCAACAAATCACAAACGGCAACTTCCTGTTGCTGTCTCAAACTCTTCTCATTTTAGATTTGATGAATCAAAAAGTGCAAAAACGTGGAAAGGGGCTGGCGCTAACAGATGAAGGTACATTGACTAAACGGCAACATGAAAATTTAGAGAAATGTAGTACAAATGCCAGGATTCATTTGCAGTCTTAAAAGTGTTGTAGTAATTCAGAGTGATTCCAACTGAAAACTTGAGTATTTTCTCATAATTTTATGTCTCCAAATAGTCACCAAAGTCATAGTCGGTGTGATGTTGTCTTTGCAGAAATGTGAAACGTTGCAAATAAGTTCAATCCATGTTTGAAAATTCACCCAAAATTGCTTAAAAAGATGCAGGAACCAGGTAAAATCACCAGCTAGTGAAGCACAGCGTTTACTGACTGACTAACTTCTCATAAACAACACACATAATGAAATCATGAAGCATTCTTCATGAATAAATCTGAAATGATCAGAGCTGATAGGAGAATGGACTGAGAGTACAGGGACTTCGGTTGTGGCATGTAATGCGACCCAAACGTGGAGGTGCAAACGCTGGGAACCGCTAACACATTAATAGGAACACCTGTACGAGTCTCGATGGACAGCAAGCTCGTATAGATGTTCCAAAAGTAAGTAGAGCTGACTTAGTGTGAAGGTTGGTAGCCTGGTCTAGAAGGTTCTGAACTCTTGGCGTGGATTTGGAGAATCGACGACTGAGTGGCGACTGGCAGACATGGCTTCTGTTTATAGGAGAGCGTGATGACGTAGCGTAGTCTTGGTTGGTAGGGCGGTTTGAGATGGAGTTCATGACAGAAATACTGAATACAGAGTATAAAAAAGGCTAAAAAAAAACCCTGCTCATGGGGAACATGAGATCAATTTATAAATACGACCTTAACAAAAAACCCACAGGTTAAAACAGCAGCAGATATCTTTTTTTCTTTGAAAGTTATATCAAATAACTTTGAAAAATTCTTGAAAAAGTCAAACAGTCAGAGAGGTTTTGTTCTTTGAGAACAAATCACTTTGCTGCTGTATACTTTTAAAAGCCTCCAGACGTCTCTCACAGGAAATACAGAACCTCAGATGCCCTCAGCCGGCCTCACAAACCTCTTCATGTTTATTGGATATTGGAACTCAATTGAAAATAAATTACTCTGCACAGTCTGGACAGGATTGACGATAATAAAAGGTGAATTGCTATGCTGGATTCTGAGAAAAGACCCGATTTCACACCTCTAAAGGTCTTCTCATGTCTCTTCATGAATTTATAGAAATTATATCCATAAAAACTATGACAAATAAAGGATTTCTGACCATAGAAATGACTCACAGCACTTGATAATGTATTCTCTGGCTGTAATTGGCTGAGCAAAGGCAAACAGATGCTGCGTTAGTCAGGCTAAAGCTTGGTCGTCTCTAGTGAACTGTATATGTATTTGAGTGGGTGGTCACTGGCTGTGTGTGTGTGTGTGTGTGTGTGTGTGTGTGAGAGAAAAATGGAACTGACTGCACAAGGTGTCTAAGATTTTTTTCCTGCGCTGACGAGTGTATACACAAGCTAATTTATGTGAAAGTGTGATATATTTATGAACATGTGCATGGGTGCAACAACAAGAAGGCGGATCTAAATCAGAGACATATATTTACAGCACAAATCTGATTAGAGGCCATATGGATTTTAATTGGCTCAAATACTCAAGCCAAAACCAACTGAAAGTCTTTTTTTATGAAGAAAAAAAGGATGCATTTGTTGCTTTGTGATAAAATGCTGCAGAGCCAGAAGTAACAGAGTAATTAAATTGTAAAATGTGTGGACATATAATTGATTTATGAGAAAAAATGTGTAATTACAGTCAAAGGTCGTGTCTAAATGAATGCTCCTTTTAGCTTTAAGTGACAAAAACACCTCTATGTAGCATAAAACATGCACCCTAGTGCTTCACATATTTCTTCATAACTGCAGGTCAAAAATAGACAAATTTGAACATTTGTTTCCTGTTGCTTAAAATAAGCTGTCTTTTCTGATTCATTCAATATGTCAAAGGGAGGTTTCTTAGCAGAGAGGATGTTCTACAACCTCTTTCTACTGAAACCAAACAAGACTAACATCACAACTTTATGACGTTATGAACATAATCTCTAATCCTCTCATCTCAAAACTTTCATAGCAGTCTATCATTATTTTATAAACCTTTATGAATGTATGAAATTTTCATTAGTCTGTATTTGCTAGAATTCTATGATTATAGATGTTTTTCTTTCTGTATAACTTTAGACATAGCTGACAGTAAACATGTATGTATTTTCTATTCTTAAAACAACTTAGACTATAAAATGTTAAAGCAGTTCATGCAGATGCTAATTTATGAGCCTTTACCTTATTTGTTGAACAAACAGCAGCAGCTGACTCTGACTTCTTTCATTAATGTCAGAATAACCATACAGCACAACATGAAATGAATTATACATTTAAGGCTGCAGAAACACACTTTAGATGTGAGCTCGTAAATCCAGTCAGAATTGAATAGGGTTATCTAATTTAATGTTTTTTCTATCAAATTTTAAGCTATTAATTTCACATCCCTACAGTGTAAACTCACCTGTGGGTTTGGAATGAATCAAAGCTTCATTTGATTTGAGACAGAAAATCCATTTTCATTGGCTAAAAATCGACTCTGTGGTCATTTTTCCTTGTATCTTTGTTGTTGTAGGTTAGTGGGACTGTTCCACACAAATAAACATTCATTTATATCTGACAGTTTTCCACGAATCAATTTTTTTAAATAACCAAGGTTTACGGTGGCCCCTAGAGACAAAACACATGCAAAACAGAAAACACATGCAAAATAACAAAAACACATGCAAAAACCCAAAACACATGCAAATCAGAAAACATGCAAAACCCAAAGCACATGCAAAACAAAAAGCATTCCAAAACTGAAAACACATGCAAACCAGAAAGCATGCAAAAACAGAAAACACATGCAAACCAGAAAGCATGCAAAAACTGAAAACACATGCAAACCAGAAAGCATGCAAAAACTGAAAACACATGCAAACCAGAAAGCATGCAAAAACTGAAAACACATGCAAACCAGAAAGCATGCAAAAACTAAAAACACATGCAAACCAAAAAGCATGCAAAAACTGAAAACACATGCAAACCAGAAAGCATGCAAAAACCCAAAACACAACGGAAGTGCTCCAGGACGCTAGGGGGCAGTGCAGAGCTCGATTTGCAAGATAAACAGGAAGTTACCGGTACTTTAAAATTTGGAGTTGACCACTCTGGCTGACACAACTGGCTAAAATAGAGCTCTTAATTTGTAAAAACGTCAAATAAAATAGTAGAAGAAGACAAAGGTACAGAGTGTAGGATGACCATAATTAGATTTTTGCAAAAAAGGACATTTGGCTCAGTCGTGAAACATTTTGATACTGTTTAATGAAAGAAGACTTAAACCTTTTTAATGTATGTAGTCTCTGTGTAGTTTTGAATAATAGTTATGTAACAACCTTATAGGCTTTCAAAAGTCAAACAGGTTAAACAAATTAATTTAACAGCTCAACAGGAGCTGGATTTGAACCTACAACTCCCAACAGCACAAACCAGAGACACAGCCACCACACCACCTCCAACTGAAAGTAATCAGCACAAAAATCATTTGATGTAGTGTTAAAGTTATATTGCAAAGGAAATACTGTGAACTGTTGTTTGTTCTGTCTATGAGAAGGACGTCACAATCAAAACGGACTGCTTCATTCGCACCAGTTACTTTAAGTACATGTCTATTTCCAGCAGAGGTCGCGTTAACTGGAAATTTTCCGTATTTGATGGGCACCGGTCATTCTGACAGGTGCGCGCGCGCGCCATCCCGTCCATCAGACCATCATTGGCTATCACTTAATTGTCCCCACTAATAATTGGAACCAAGGATGCAGAAATAGCGCTGCATCTCCACCACTGTAGCCCAGCAGACTGAGGTTCTGCAGAGCGCAGACCTGTGATCCACACGTCCTGCGCTCTGCAGCAGAAGAACCACAGGAACTGGTCCGCCAGAGCGCATCAGGTGTCAGACCTGATCTGCACAGAGCTGCACCTCACCTGATGCTGCGCAGCGCTCGACTCCGAATGGAGAGTTTTTAGAAATGTTTATATGATGACTGGCTGATCGACTAATTTAGAGTCTAATCCTATGAATTTATGTGCTAAATGGGCCCGGTGTTAGATCAATCAAGTAAATGAAACCGAGCGATCTGCAACTTTTAAACAGGTTCTCCAAACCGTGACATCAGTGGAGGATGAAAAGATTAACAAACATGCAATAATATTTAAAAGTAATGAAATAATGCTACTGAAATAGTAATTATTATAATTTTTAAAATTAATAAGTGACGGTTAAAAACAGATTATGATCGGATTTTTAAAACCCTGTCAGTCAAATGACGGAAAAGAAAAAATTCTAGCGCAACCTCTGATTTCCAGTGAAAAATGATAACACCCATACATTTTCATTGATTTCTGAAACCCCCTGGATGCCCCAGACAGAAGGTGAAAAGTGAACATGTCAAGGAAAAGGAAAAAAGGATGTTTGATTAAATTACTTCCTGTTTATCTTGTAAATCGAGCTCTGCGCTGCCCTCTAGCGCCCTGGAGCACTTCCGTTGTGTTTTGGGTTTTTGCATGCTTTCTGGTTTGCATGTGTTTTCTGTTTTTGCATGCTTTCTGGTTTGCATGTGTTTTCTGTTTTTGCATGCTTTCTGGTTTGCATGTGTTTTCAGTTTTTGAATGCTTTCTGATTTGCATGTGCTTTGAGTTTTGCATGTTTTCTGATTTGCATGTGTTTTGGGTTTTTGCATGTGTTTTGTCTCTAGGGGCCACCGTAAAGGTTGACTTGAAACAAATTTAATTATTTTCTGTCCAGACTTGCATAGTTTGATTTGTGAATTCATTACAAGAATGTGCAAATAGCTACAAGACTTTACCTTCAACAAAACGCTCGTTTGACCTTTTCTGCTGCTGACTATAAAAGTTCACGAGAGGCAAAATGGAAAAGAAGCAAAAAATGATGCAGCTGCTTTAAATGGCTGTGAATTTGTGAGATCGACACAAGAGGCTGACCTTTACCGGTTCTGACATGACTCATTCTCACTAGGTGAATACACATTTATGTAGTAACCAATGATGAGACACTATAAACGTCACTCTTAATAGTCAGTCATTGTGTTTAAATACAGATTTTGGTTTACTGAACAGATTCTGCAAACTTTCCCACTTCCCTCATATTTTATAAGACGCTCCTTTGCACTCTACACATTTAATCATTCGATTTATTAGTATTTGCCTTTGAATTTGTCATTTTTATTCGAGGGGTGCAGTGTGTGTACAGTGAATCCAAGCATTTCTCACTCAGCCCTTCTGTTGTGTTCCAGGCGTCACAAATCACACGTGCACTGTCAGTTTGATGTTTTTCATCAAAATTCTCAGCAAGCACAGCCTGATACAAACAGAATGACTGACTCACAAAATGATTGTGACTCCATCTCATGTGTGATGTGATTTTCCAACACAATGGAGAAATAAACATGTCATGAATTATACGGAAACATGTTGCGCCAGTCAGAAAAAAGCACAAATTGTGATTAAATTTATAGCTGACTAGCGAGCAAAACAATACCACGGATGCTTTACAACTAAATTATTTTATAAAACACATTATTGATGAGTCAAACATTTTCCTCTGTTTTGTTTATTTTGCCTCCTTCTCACTTTGTTCAGATTTGAGTATTTTCCAGGTATTTCAGCTTTGAAAAGACCCATCAGCTGTGTTGCATGGTAGTGCAGTGGTTAGCACTGTTTCCTCGCAGCAAGAAGGTTGTAAGTTTGAATCCCGGCTGTGGCCTTTCTGCGTGGAGTTAGCATGTTCTCCCCATGCATGCGTGGGTTTCCTCCAGGTACTCCGTTTTCCCCCACAGATCACAACATGCCTGATAGGTGCATTATTGTAAGTGGCTTTGGACAAAAGTGTCTAATAAATAAATATTCTAACAGCATGACATCTTTTACAGTAAATGTTAAAATTAGGCACAAATCCCAGTACAACATCCAAATTAGCATTGACCAAATTTTCAAGTCTTTTATTAAAATACCGCTTTCAAAATCAGCAGAAAATGTTTTTGTACTGTTGATGAAGACTGATCCAGAATGCTTGCAAACTTTGAGGGAAGGTTTCAATCTGTGATGGTTGGGTCTGGGTAAAAGACCTGACTGATGCCAGAAAGTAGTGAAAGATGTGTCGGTGTTTTGACTCTAAGTGCAGAGATTATGGGAGATTCGATCTGTCCAGCTGTGTGTTCAAGTAAACCTGTTTGGGATTTGTCATGATTTCAAATCAATCTCCTGTTGGTTACTGAGCTCTTTGGTTTTAAACACTATTTAATTCACCAGTAACATTTTGCACCAAATGTGGAGTCTAAACCCAGGTCCCTAAAGCCAGTATTTTACTGGGCTGCAACTATTATGAATAGTTAAACAAAAAAATTGCAAGAAAATATATTTTCAGTTGGTATCACACTGATTTATACATGTTTGCAAGTTTTGTATATGGCCAGGTTAAGTGAGGCAGATAATATAATTAACATGTGCAATTTTGCTTTTTAAGGTTTGAAAATGTTTTTATTATGTCTCGATTTGTTTGCAGTCCCACTTTCTGACTCTCAGAAACTAAACTGAGATGAGTTCTAGGTGCCAGTGACTATTTCAAGAGGAAGTTTGTCTTATAAATATTTTTGAAAATGCTTGAAACTAAAGCAACACAACAGCAAACCCTGCAGCTTGAGCAGGAACACTGAGAACTCTTGTGAGTGTCTTTTTGGAAACTGCCTCATGAATAGTGTTCACAATTTGTGACCAGCAGTGAGATCATGGCTTAGAATAAAGTCTGATGCTCTACCAGCTGAACCAACTGGGCAGAGCACTTCTCACATGGAGAAAAGTTTAGAAGTTCCATAAAAGTTCTAAAGTTTATTTATAATTTACATGAGTACATTGCATACTCAAAATTTATGGAATACAAAACCACACATATTTTATTGTATAGCTCAAAAACTGAACAGATAATAATAGAGAATTGCCAACAGACATGTTGTGTAATTGAGAAAAAAAATATTAAATTGATCAATGATGCAATAATGTCTCAGGCCATTTTTTATTGTATTCATCCTTCATTTAGCCTAATGAGTCCTGACATTTTATTATAATTAGTTAAGGGATTTGGACTCCTGGTTCTTTGTCTTTAACTTGATGCAGATTTTAGTGGATATGACCCAAGAGTTCACAGCTTCTTCTCCACCTTTCATTCCGCATATTCTTCCTTTTGAGCAGCTGTGTTATGTAATCTCTCCTGAATATTCCTGTGGGCAGATTTTAATTAGCAGAGGAGGTTTGGACATTTAGTGACTCTCGAGTGGCATGTGAAACCTGTCACAGCTTCTCTTTATTGTTCCTCCCACACCAACATGTCCTCCTCCTCCTCCTCCTCGCCTTGATTGACAGGAGTATCAGGAGTCCACCCACCTGGAGCAGTTTGTGACCCGCTTCCTGCTGAAGGAGACAACCAATCAGCTTCATTCGCTTCAAAGCTCACTGGAGTGCGCCATGGAAACCACAGCTGAGCAGACACGCCAGGAAAAGTAAGTGCAAATCTCTGTGGTCCTTCACTCTTACAAACACACACAATGTCTCTGAAACTTGAACAAACTGTACACTGAACATAATTACACTCCTTCTTCAAATATGAACGATGCTTTTGTCCAAGATGCCAGCACTGGTTCTTACTCACTGCTGGTTTAAACACCTGGGCTTTCCTTTAATCCATCAGATTTATGGGACTAATTATCTGTTTAATTCTCTTTCTAAGGAGAAAGGTGAAGCTAATTCTACAGAGCTCATTAAGAAGTAAAATTACAAAGAAAGACGACCTTAATGGTTTAGAAGCCAAAACTAAATTGATATGTTTAGTTTATAAACCAGCCCAGTCTCACAGGAAACTGAAAAAAATGTTTGTTCAATAATTTCTTGGTTTATTCAGTCGTAATGTGTGTAACATTTAGAGTTATTCACTGGCAGTGCTGCAAAAATGAATAATAATGATATTAAGATGAAAGTTTTGATTTAATAATTAAATTGGAGAACAGTGTTTTGATTACCCCCCACATGGGCTGGTTTAATGTTCTCCTAACAGCCTGCCATGCTTTAAACTGGTTCCAAATAAGTCCTGGAGTAAGATTGCCCCCTCTCACAATTAAAAGTATTAAAAAGCATTCAGTTGGTTGTAATATTACACTTCACAGCTAGATGTCACTAAAGTCCACTCGCTCAATTTAAAATGTAAAAACTGTTAAGGTTTTCTAAAGAAATAAGCCCTAAAATAACCCTTAGACAATAACTAAATTTGTGTTACGTCCTTTTCCAATGATTTTTTTGTTTTTGGAGATAAAAAAAAAAAAACACTCAAAATTAAAAATATATTAAAAGGTCTTTTATTAGGTCTTATATTCAGGAGATTAAAAGGAACAATTCTTTAAGATGATCTCATAATATTAAAATGCTGTATGAAATGCTTAATAGAGTGTCTAAACATTCATAACCGATCTCTGTCTATCCCAAAGTGAAGCTGTAACTAATTACAGGTGCTGCCATGTTGGTCTTTTTTGGAACATTGAGAATTTGAGCACTCTGGATGTGGGCCTGAAATTCACACCTACTCGTTTTGTTTTGTTAAGCCTCAAATAACTAACTGGGGGGGAACTGATGTGCATTTTCATATTTAAATTAAAAATATATTACTGTATAATAATATACACAGAGGGGACGATATTTAAAACTTGGACACCTGCCAGCAATGGGAGAACTCTTTCTTTTGTTTTCAACTTTCTGGGTTCCATTTGGATGTCCTAACGGGTTATTTCAGCCATTTTGATGTGGCGTTATAGAGTAAGAACCACGCCCACTGGTGACATCACTCAAAGCAGGCAGATTCACTAGAAACAGGAAGTTGTCCTCTGACCAGAGCAATAGGCTAGTCTGACTGGCAGACACTGCTGCAGATTGATGACAAATAAGCGTCAAATTGGGGTATTTAAATAAAAGTCTTGCTCAAAAAGGTCCCACTGATGCATTAAAACACTATTTTACCTGTTTGTAAATCTCTACGATTTAGTATGAGACCATTTGTTTAGCATATGGTGTTTATGATGCTAAATACCCAAAGATTTGTTGCTATTTTCTCACCAATCTGCAGCAGTGAAGTGATGTCATCGGTGTGTACGATCCTTATGTTTCAGTTTCACAATTAATATGTTGTCTAAATTCTTTAAAGGCTTAAAAATTAAAATAAATGTAAGAGAGAATAAACTCCCTGCACAAAACATAGTCAACATAAAACGATGATAAATGAATTATGCTATTATTTGATCATGATCCGAGTATTAGCATATTCATAAATGCACTGAGCGATAATGAACGCTCCTTTGGCTCTGAGAGACGAGTGCAGCTCTGATGAGGCTTTTGTTGTCACGAGGCTCCGTTTGCTCCTGTCTGCACGCTGTACTTCATCAGCCTGGGCCTGTGCTCAGATCTCCAGCGTGCCCCCGATGTGCTCAGGTCATTAACGACAATGATGACTCACTCGGTGCATGCATGCAAGTTTTTCTTACACGGGAAATATGTGGACAAACACGAGTCTCCCCTGCAGGTTTATGTCTGAGTTTATTTGAAGCATGGTGTATTTTTATGACGGGGAATGACGCACGGTCTTTTCTGCCTCCTGTCACCTGTCTGGTTTATAGTGAGTGAGTTGTAATTTTTCTGTTGGTGAGAAATAAATCCTTTCCTGTTTTTGTATTTACCCTCCAGTCTGTTATGGTGAGGTGTTTAATTAAGGGAAACTCATACTGAACTGATCATTTGATCGCTGAGATGGTTGAATCAAGCTGATCTGATGACCTTTCAAGAAATTATAGCAACTATTGTATCCATTAGATATATTAGTGTGTAAAAAGAGGAATAATTTTCAACTTTCCAGCAATAGCCTTCTTTCTAATTTACTGATTATGGCCCAATACATCAAGATCATTTTCAAACTGATCATCTTTACCCCTACTGCTATAGCTTACTTTACTCTCCAGCTCTTTTTTTTCAGGATTTTTTTTATTCTTCCATTTTTAGTTGGCAGTTTTAGCGATTAAAGTTGCTTTGCAGCTGACAATGTGAGTCACTGACAGGCCAAGAAATTCCCAAAGCTCACACCCACCAGCATTCCTGCAGGGAGAGAAGTGAGCATTTATAATAAATTCTGCTATATGTGGTGTCATATTCCACTATTACTCTGCTCTTAACAAAACTAGATCATCATATTGTTTCTATTTTAGCATAACGAGGTCTTCACATGTGGATTATTACTGCCTCATTACATAATGTGAATAAAATATGAATGTGGAGGAAAGAAAAGTTCACAAAAGTTGTAGCTTTGTTTAAAATTTCAACATTGTTAAATACATTCACATTCAGAAGTCCTATATATATTTCTTAAATAATTTCCTAAAATTAAACTAATTCTTTTTTTGCCATAAAGTCATCTATGCACAAATCTTCCTTCCTGTTTTTTCACTTAAATATTTCAGATCAGTAAATGAATATCAGCATCAGACAAAGAAAACCTGAGTGGATACAAAACGCAGCTTCTGAGTTAAGGGTTTTGTTTTGTTCCTGAATACCTTTAATGGTCATGATGTGTTGCTTTTTGAGATCTTTTAGCTTTCATGTTATTCTACAGGATTTCTAAATTCTGAAGGTCTGGCATTAATCAGGCCTGGGTAATAAACGATGACAGGCAGTTCACAATTTAACGAGGGGAAAATGACTTTTTCCTCACATCCCTTTCCCTTAATAAATGCAATAATTTGAAAACTGCTTTTTTTATTTACTCATGTTATCTTTGATATTTACATTAGTTATTTAGTGCAACAAAACAGAAGATTTCTATAAGGAGACAAATACTTTCACAGCACTGTAAAGGCCTTTTTAGACTAAATTTCTGAGCAGCTTTTAGTTGAGACATCCTTTCTGTAATCTAATATCTTTATTCTATGATTTTCAGAGCAGTTAAGTAATACATTTCATCTCCAGGATCCTCTATTTAAATCAGAATTTTTTTAAAATCTTAGTTTCTATATTTATTTTTTCTTTTTACAAAATCTGCCTTGTAAAAATATGTTTTACAGTGTAACATTAAATGTACACACCATCCCAACTTTGGGAACAGGATGAAGACTTAAAGCACATGTAAAGAATTTCATGCAACGCTGTCTACAGTACTAAAACACTAAAAATAACAATCACAAACACAAACACGTGCATGAAAATTCACTCGCACACAGTCTTCCCCTCAGAATCCCTGCAGTGTTTTCAAAGAATGGGACCGAACAACCTGACAGCAGTAGGATGAATCGAAGGTGATGTCACCCCGTGGGAACATGCACCTTGTCACTGACATTAGCTTCAACGTCAGCTCAACAGAACATACAAATATAGCAGGAGTCAGAAGTTTTACTGGATTTATTCTCAGCTGGAACAAAATCTGCTTCAGATTCTGAGCTCCTGTCACCTGCTGGGAGAGCTCCACAGGTCCTGTAACGTTCTGACGCTACCAGAACTCTGACATTTGAACACTGGGATCCCTCACCCATCAGTGAAATACATTAAATTAGAAATGGCCCAGCAGGAGGGATTGAAGGCATGTTAATGTGCTTTAGTGTAATGTTTAACTTTAAAAGAGATGACATCAGAGAGACGATGAATGTGTTCTGGCTCCAGACAGGGCCCTGTGAAGCCAGAGGTTTTGTCCATCCAGCTGTCGGGTCGTCGCTCCAATCGGAGGCTCCAGAGGAACAACAGCCTCTCTCCCAACAATCCTCTCCTCAGTCTCGTCAACTCAGGTGGGTTTAAATGGTGACTTTAAACTTAAAAGAACGCATTTCACCCATCGCCTTTTATTTGTTGATCAACCACATTTTTCAACAACAAATTTTGGAACAGTTCAGGAAGTGGCTAAATAAAGATGTAAATTAAATGGTTGCTGATATTTTCTGTGCTTCAGATTTCAGATGTTAAATTTTGCTCTGTATAAACCTCACAATTAAAGTGCATATTATCATTATTTTACTTTGTACGTGCTAAAAAATATGTTGATAGGGCCCCAAAAGTAGGTCTTGCTCAAAGGCTAGATCCTGCCCAGGTAGTCCTCAGGGACTGGAGTTGGTGACCCTTGATTTATTATTTATTAATGACAGTTTTATAACAACTACTCCCCCACGTGTTGGTAGATTTGGTTGACTTTGTTTATAAGAATTTTGTCATTAAATACATTGAAGTAATTTTTTATCAGGTTATTGCAAAAAACCAGGTTGTGCATCAGTAATGGAAATAATAAGTCACACTATCAACATGGCAGTTCTGGTTAGGATTGGCTAGATGCTTTTTTACCAACATGCTTTTGTTTAACACTTCACATCTAAATTTTTTTTTACATTATTTTAGTTATTTTGCATTGTTTTGTTGTTGTTTTTGTTCTGATTTATTGTTTTTCTTCTTATTTTTTGATTGTTTGCATCTGTCTTGTTTTATTGCATATTATGGGAAACGCTGTCAATTTGGTTTAAAATGTACAAATATAAATACTAAATGATTTTTGCTTTGCTGGTAACAATCAGCAGGACACTACAGGGAATCGAACAGTTTGCTTTTTATTGAGACATAAAACAATAAAGCAAAAGCTGCATCATGACAACATATCAGTGTTTTATCTATACTGTAAATGTGATATTCATCTCTTTAGTTCTGAGCCATAAATGTTTTTTTCTTTGCAAATAGAGAAATGCAAATGCTATCTACAAGTATTTTATTTGGTTTAACTTGATAATTTGATTTAACTTGCATTAAATACTGTAAAATATAAAGTAACTAATTTTTATATGCATGCACTTTTAAGTACTCTGAGTTTGCAAACTTCTAATTGCATGTCCTGAAAGAGGTATATTGTCATTTGATTAACATTTAACTCAACAGACAAGAGAATTTAACCAAGCTAGTTTCCTTCAATCATAATAAGTTTCCTCTGATTCACAATCTTTACAGTTTTACAGTAAATTTCCGTCTCCTTGTTGTACATTTTTTAATCGATTGATTGCACACGGTCATTTCTTCATCGCACATCCAATATGAGGCCAGCTGTGATTTCCAGTAGATCTGTGAAACAAATGCAGACCCTTTGCAGGCTGATTACAGGGCTCAAAGCTTTTCTATTGATTGGTTTGCTTGTTTGCAGCCTGACATGAAAGGAAACCTTAAAATCTCCCCTGGCACACTGCCTCTATTTATAATAGCCTCTGGTTTGGGGATTCAATGCAGAAAATAAATTTAAAATAAAGTCGATGCGTGCCTTTCATCTGTTCACCTTTGTTGTTTATTCTTTCCATCTAAAATCCCCCCCCCCCCCCCCCCCCCCC
>SSNR01000058.1:2090820-2157312 GCA_006937965.1 Callopanchax toddi | reverse complement strand
AAAACCCCCCCCCCCCCCCCCCCCAGGTGTTTACGATGAAGACTGTCAGTGGACGATCCAGGTCAACAGGCTGCAGAAGCTTATCGACCGCCTAGAGCAAAAGGTTATTTCACCTCTTTCTCAACCTTTTTTTTTATTCCCTTCCTTCTTACAACCTCTTTTTTTGTCTAAAGCTTCCACAATTTTTTATATTTGTTTTCACTCTTCATCTGTGCCTTACATCATTCTCTAAAATTTACTCAGATTACACTTTGTGCATTTACAATGTCAACACCCACCCACACATAAACACATAAGCATATGTACATACACAGGAGATGAACACAGACTCACACAGCTGCTATCTGCTCATGTTGAAAGACGCAATCTGTTGTAAACTGAGATGTGAAATGCATAAGCGAACCCGTGAACCTGGAAAAACCTGGGATTGGTTGTTTAACGATATGTGAAAAAAAGCACAAAGCATAAAAAATATAGGATATAGGACTTGATTAAGAAACAATATAACAGACATGAAATGAATCGATTTAATTGTGCAAAAACTCGCTGTTGGTAATACTTTTTATAGTTCTTTTCTAACTTGAGACTTGATTCAGGAGGGTTTTTTACGATTTCTCATCTTTTCAGTATTTTTACTGTCATGACCCCTCACCCTGGTCCCTCCTGTCATTTAGTTTTTTGTTTGGAATTCCATGTTCTGTTTATCAGGTTTTTAGAGTTGTCATGAGAAACACTTAATAACAGCCCCAACTCAGACTATCTGTCCAGTCAGAACAAGGATGTTCAAAGAGCTATTGGCGCGTTCAATTTGTTGTTGGGACTCAGGCATTCCGACTTTCGAGTGGGGAAAAATCAACTGGAACGTCACCCCAAAGTCAGACTCCCCACTCGGAAAGTCTGAGAATATTTTTAGCCCCGACTTTGGGGGAAAAAGATGGCGGACCCCCACAAGAATGGTTAAATGTCGTGAAAACATGTTTATTTTGCAAGATGCTTGTTAGGATGTGTCCAAGTTCAGAATGATGTGTAATGCTTTGTATCTTCTGACTCTAAACGAATTCAGTATGTTTGCATGAGCGAATTAATTAAAGTCAAAAACAATGTTTTAATGTGTGCTGCTATCAAAGGCAACAATGCCAGTGTGTTTTGTGTGTGAACCAAACACGAGAAGAAATACAACTAAATTACTTTTTACTTTGGTATCTCGACTTTTACGACTTTGCAAACTTGAACGCTGTAACTCGGGTGTGACGTCATTCCCAGTTCTGAGTTCCGACCTCCGAGGACAAATTGAGTGCAGCATATCTGCAGCAGCTGCTCATGGCCTCTTCACAGGAACACATTTCTAAATATCTGATCTACCCCAAAAACACAAAATGGGATCAAATCACCTCTAAAATCACAGGACTGCTGCTGATTCATGTAATTTGAGAAGTAGTCCAGTAGTATAATCAGCTTGAGGCCACAGACGGTATCTGCTTTTTTCATCTGCTTCACTCAGTTTTTCCCTTAGTTGTAATATTTTCAAGAAAACGCTCAAAGAAAATTGTGTGTTAAAACTATAACCATGCTGTGTAACCCTAACCCTTGGTTTATTGTTGCTGGAAGAGATTTCAAGACATACCATTTTCATCTCCTTATTTTATTGTTCCAATAAGTTTTTTGTTGTTGTTTTAACACGTGTCCTCAAAGCTTTGATTTGCACTTGATACAAACTGTCATGAAAACATAACCCCCCTGGCCTTTTGTTTTGTTTTGTTTTGTTTTGCAGGAGGTCCGTCTGGAGCCCGTTGAGGACGAGGTTGTGGAGAGCAAATCGGTTCGTTTATTGACATTTATTCACCGTGCATTTGTTTTTCTGCAGTGACCACGGTGTGAATTACTCTGTTATTACACAGTGGTACAGACAAGGAAGCCACACTGATGAAACGCAGACAGGGGTTGTCATAGCAACAACACAGTTTAAAGTTATCAGAAGCATCCCTGCTCTGCTTTCATCCTAAATCTGTCTGGTTTGGGCTAAAGATTCAGTTGTAGATTGCCAATCAGGAAGCAGACATTAAAGGCACAGAGAGAAATAGATCAAATGTTTCAGTGTTTTCAGCATGTCTAAATACAAAACACACCTTGATGAATAATAAATGAATAAAAAGGAGCAGGAATGATGTTTTTTTTAGCTCAAAAAAACTGGAAATCTCTTCCAGGGCTGTGATTATGTTGGATGTGAGTGCGTTGTTAATGATGCACACAGCGTGCATGTATGTGCACTCTATCAGCGTTCACACGCCACAGCAATAAAACGCATTACTGTTGTTCTCAATCAAGATCCGTGTCACTCACTTCACAGCTGAGACATCTCTGCTGTGAAAATCACATTAACACAACCTTCCTCTTCACCAGCCTCTATCATAGATAAACAAGCTGCCAGATTTTTGGGTTTTATATTGGAAGATATTTTATTAAGGGAAGATAGTCTTACTTTAAAATAATAGTAATATTAAAAGATGTAGCTGTATTTCATCAATTAGCTAATTTGATGTTGCCAAAACTAAACGAGCTCAGATGGAAATTATTTGACTTATTGAACTTTATTATTTAGTTTAAAATGATTAGATAAGACACATTTGACCAGTTTGGTTCTAAATGTTACTAAATCAGTTTGTTTAAACCAAAATTATAATATTTCCCATTTATAAATGTTTATATATGTGTTTCATTAAAATCTAGTAGTTCGTGAGTTTTAGTATTTTTCTTACAAATGAGCACACCCACATAGTTGCACTCACAGTAAATCCTAAAGCATCACGGGCGTCGCTATTTTTATTTTCACCATTCGGAACCACTCCTGAAGCTCAACGGTTTCTGTGTCTGTTTTCCTGGTGATAGTGAATTTAATCGAAGCTGAACATCTCTTCTGCAAAGTCCTAATATGTATGTAAAATGTACTGCGCTTATATAATGCAAGCTTCTTTATCGTTTTTTCTTCAGGAATAAGAAAAAAGTTTGAACTTTTCCACCACTGCCTGCATTCCAGATATTCAGTGTGTGTTTTAGGTGCCTACATTTTAAATTGAGACATGTAAGGCTTCCCTAAAAATGACCACAGATCCATCCAGGGACATCTCTGAAGATTTACTGGCTCTGCCACTGATAACGTCACATTAAAGCAGTGGTGGCCAACCCGCGGCTCTCAAGCCACATGCGGCTCTTTGCCTGCCTTCATGCGGCTCTTGCGTTCATGTAAAAGTTTGTTTTATTATTTAGAGTTCTCGTTTTCAACCGACCTGACCGGTCGGGTCGATTAGGGTCTAATATTTAAATTAATTGCTGTGTTGGGTTCTATCAGAAGAGAGGGAAGGAGGGAATCCTGTGTCTGTAACCCGGTCTAGCGCCCTGTCTGATGGCGTCACAGCAGCGCTCCAACAGAATTCACTCGAACCTCAAATGAGCTCAAACCCAGCCTGAGGTCGTCAGAGCCAGTCGGTCAGAACCGGAGGGTTTTTTTTTTTTAAACTTTATATTTATGACAAGTTTATCCCTCTGTGCTGAACCGACTCATCCCAAACAATTAAATTATTCTGCCAGATGGGTCGGGTCGCGTCGGACTAAAGCTAAATTAACAAACAGATACAATAAATATCGTACGTCTGGCACACTGTGTGCCCATGTATGATGTGGCTCTTTGCAGTAATGCAGCAGTAAAATGTGGCTCGTGGTCTCTGACTGGTTGGCCTCCCCTGCATTAAAGGATAGAACAAGAAAATTTAGTGACTCAGATAATTAAATAATCCCATTTATCTTTTGTTGATTTACCAGTTGGTAATCAGCTGATTGTTGGTTTGTTTACTTGAAATCAGCTTGTGTTCCATGGACATGAATATCATATGTCTCTGTCACGTCTCGTTATAAAATCAATGCAGACGTCTGTGTGGATTAATCAATATATAATTGGCTTAAAACCGCCTGTCGAGAACAATAATGACCAACAACGTGAACCTGATTGTGTTTTAACAACCTGTGTGTGTGTGTGTGTGTGTGTGTGTGTGTGTGTGTGTTCTAAAATAGCTGCAGAGAGGAAGAGGGTCCTCGTGGCTTCAGTCACACACACAATTATGTTTTCGTTATTTCATCGACTCATATGAACTCAAGGAGACTCGCCCTCGTTAACGAACACAGTGTACCTTAGTAGCCAGCAGGCAGACCATTCACTTAATGTTCTCATGCCGCTGCGCCCATCACCAAGGAAATCATCAGATGGCTGTCACTATGAAACTAATCTCTTCCTGTTGTTCACACCATGTAATTGGAGGATAGACTGTAACACGTCCCCACGAGTCAGACCACAGAAGCTTTACCTTTCTCCACTTTTAATGCCAGAGAATTTCTGAACACTTCAAGAATCCAGCATGCTCTGTTTATACCAGAGGCAGAGTCTGACCTTCTCTGTGTGTGTGTGTGTGTGTGTGTGTGTGTGTGTGTGTGTGTGTGTGTGTGTGTGTGTGTGTGTGTGTGTGTTGCGTTCACAGCACATCCTAATAGTCCAGCGGCAGCTCTCGGTGTTGGAGGAGGAGCTGGAGGAGTTTCGTTTGGCTCTCAGGCAGTACATGGAGTGCGCCTGCGCCCAGACAGGATGTCTACAGTCAGTTCTTTTCATCTTCATCATCATGTATTATTTGGATTTATTTATTTTCCTACAATCTTTTTTATTTCTGTTTGTAAAGAACATCAGGATGAAAGGTGTAGGGAAATCTGTTTGACTTAAGGCTCTGATTGCTCTGGATTTTCTTCATTTCTAATTGAAGTGAGATCCTTATGAAGATGAAGCTATTTAAACCCAAATAAAACATAATTACAAAACTATTTTCTTTATTTAAAATGATCAAACACTTGTGGTTCTTTGAGTGTAAGTGTAGACATCTTACATAGAAACACTGGAAACCCCTAAAGGTGGTGCATAAACTGGTTTCTTCATAATATTACAAACTTCCTGTGTAATCTTGCCTGTGGGTGGGTTTAGCATGATGTCGCTACAGTTTACAGTGCACTGTAAAACGTGCATTAGGAGGTAAACTGCAAAAAATTGTAAAAAAAAACAACAAAAGTGAATTTACTAAGCTCTGAGTTGCAGTCAGCAGCTTTAATAACAAAATTAATTACTTTTATTTCTATATATTTAATAAATAGTGTGTATTTTGATGTAATTTGACACTAAAATGCATCCACTGTGAGGCTTTTTCCCACAACACCCTTTAAATGATCATTGTAGCAGTGGAAAAGATCAATTCCCTTATATAATAAACAGTTTTGACCTTTGAATCATTTCGTGACAATTCATGAACTACTTTCTGTTCCCTAAGCTTTAGCAGCCTCATGTCAATAAATAAATACAAAGTCATGTTTCCTGCATTGTGTTTTATGTTAAGATGTAGTTTGTTGTCAGATTAAATCAAACACCCTGATTTGTTCGCAGTCTTGAAGAATAACGTTCTTGGCATGATTTAGGAAAAAAAATCCCTTTTTAAGAATATTTATGACCAAATTAGCATCACATAGACTCATTCTGGCTGCAGAGCTGATTCTGACCGCAGCACGCTTTGTCTGCATCAGCTGTTTATTTTTACAACTGAGGACTTAAATTTCCTCTGCTCAGTTGTCATGCTGTGACTGAACACATCTTCCAGCTGAATCAGTCTTACATCTGTCAGTTTGGTTTTGGATAAAGTTCTTCCAGCTTAAAGACACTTTGACATTTGTGTCCTTCATCCCAACATCTTCTTTTAAGACTTATTATTTTAGCTTAAAATTTAATGCAGATTTTGTATGTGACCTAACGTGAGCTGTACCCAGTCTTGATTGCGTTGCCTGCACAGAGAGGAGTGTGGAGAACCGTTAAGAAGTCGAGGCTCTGTTGGGGAACATGATGCAGCACACTAATCAGCAACAGCTTGACTTGTGCTCTCTCTCTTTTCTTCAGCATCGCAGTTCAGCGGCTGGCAAATGAATCACGCTTCATCCTCTATGAATTCTGGGAGCACAACAACGTGTGGAAGAAGTGAGTGTCTGTGCGGCCCCCACGCTGCAGCTTGTTTACGATAATTCTAAATATTCATTTTGCTTGAAGTCATTAGGAGAAGGTTTGCTGGAGATTTAATGAGGCACCAACTGGAACAGGAAACCCAACAAACTGGGAACAAAAGGAAATAAAGGAGAAATGTTCTCAAATGTTTCATATTTGAAACATTAATTAAGAACCGTGATTGTAAAAGAACATGTTTTATGTTTTGTTTTTTTTTAAAGAAAACTGTAGCACAGATTTGTCAAGCTTTCACTTTGAATTTTCCTTTTCTTGCACAACCTTTTTTTTATTTTTATTTTTTGCCTTTTAAACACTTGGTGGCAAATTTGTTCCCCAAAAGAAAATCACGACTCAGGTGTGATGACTGGAACCAGCTTTTGGACTGGAAGTTAAAATGAACTTGCAAGAAAAAGATGCACAACGTTAAACCAACCTTTATCGTTATAAAAACTTTGAGCAGTGTTGCTGATTTATTGTCCTTTTCCATTTCTGGGATGGAAACCTGTTCATGGCTTGGTTCCTCACAGCAGACAGTTTTCATTTGGATGGATTGAAACCACGTCCATCCTCCAGCTCAGTGGAGCTTCTCACTCTGTTCAATGTGGGTTTTCAGCTCCATTTTCAGTTGCTTTTGAGGTTTTCCCGCTTTCTACGGATGTTTTTCTGGATGACTGACGGTGATCTCCCTCACCTTCAGCACTCAAGTTGTTTCTTCCATCTCTGAGATCTTCTGCTGAGTTTTGTGTCTGTTTTTCAGTCACCTACAGACCAACTACAGTAAAACCTTCCAGAGGGGGAACGTTGACTTCCTGGAAACCCCTGAGACCATAACTACCATGCTTGTTCCTGGTAAGATCTGATCCATGCAGGACCTTCATCTGAAGCTCTCTGTGTTTATTTTTCTGCCTTTTTTTTTTTTGCATACATTTATTTTAATATTTTTTCATTTTATAATTGTCTCAATAAAACAAGGTCTTAATTTTGGAACCACATGAACATTTTCTATTTTTCTTCAACAAATTCTGCAAATTTTATGTCCATTGTACATCAAATTTAACTTTTAAAAACCTTTTATTTGTTCAACCAGCTTTTACACAAGCCCAAAGGATGCTTCTAATCAAAAAGATGCTTAAAAACGAGCTCTAGCAGAAATAAAAAAAATAGAACAGACGTAAACATATTTTTGAGTAAATTCAGACAAATGCATCCACAGGTTGTGTTTATTTTGTTTCTTTGTCTCCTCTGCAGCCTCATGGTGGGTCCTCAACAACAACTGAAACTGGAACAGCATCGTTCACTGGTCCTCATCACTGGATGGGAAGAGCAAACCTGTCAGTCCACAGCTGCACCTCACAAACACACACAGCGTGCACAAACACAACTTGTGAAGTCATGATTAGAATTTAAGACCTCCATGTTCCTTCATAGTTTGGTGGTAGCTGAAATAGCTCAAGTCTCTTAGAAAAAGCTTGTGTTTCCCTAAAAGCAATGACATCATGACAGCAGTCCATCTAATGATCTGACATCATCACTGTGTTTGCTGTAACTTTATCTGCAGTCCAGAATAATCGAGCCAGAGTCTTTGTGAACTTAGAGCTATCTCTGCGAGGACGTCGGAGCTGGAGGCATTTTAGCTTCACATCCTGTATATTTAGATTTGATTTAAAACTAAGAATTTAGATATTTAGTTGTGATTATTACTGTTTGAGTCACATGTTGAATGATTGTCCTCATGAGGTGACAAACGTGTGACAGAAGAGGCACTAACAGATATAACTGTAGCAGCTCCAGGGAGCTCATAAAATCTTGTTTCTGTAGTTTCTATATTTATTGTGCCAAATTGAGACAGAAGTCCTTAATAAAAGTAATATTGTGAATACTGTGTACCCTGTGTCTCATGGTTTGTGCTAACATTTTTTTTCTATACATGTAATCAGCAGCCTCTTTTGATTAGCCAGTTAGAAACAAGCAAACGTGATTAAGGGAATAAACGGGAAAAATGTAAATACTGTTGAGATGAAGGTAAAGACTTCAGGTTTTTAGTAAAGTATGTATCATAGCACAAGTATAAATTCAAACTTTAAAATACTCATGAAATTCTCTTTTCTAAAATTATTTAAAGATTTTCTCAAAATAAAGTTTTTAATCTTTGACAAATACCATACTGAAACAGGATAGTCTATCTTGTAATTGCATAGTTTTTTAAAAATCATTCTATCCTTTTCTATTTTGGTTTCTGGTTTTAAAATGTTAAAAAGAATAACTTCCAGGTATTAAAAGTATAAAACCTTGGATCATGAGAACACTGTTCTACATATTTTAACTCTCTTAACTATATTTTTTACTTTGCATTACTAAAGTTTTAAATTTGGAACGAGCTAAACATGAGATAAAATCCTGTGCAGGTTAAACTCGACATATGTTTGATACATTTCAAATCAGGCCTCGTTTTCTTGTGTTTGCAGGAAATGCTGGAGATTCAAATTCAGTTAGAACTTTATTGGGTGTTTTGATAAAAACCTCTGTATCAGACTTTGTTTTCTGAACACAGCTTTCATCCCATATTTACAGTTTGATAACAGCCAACAAACTAAAAAGATTAACACCATTTTTTTTTTACATTTTATTGATAAATTATCATTTTTAAAAAGACCCAAGAACCATCATCCCCTTTTACCTCCCAACACTCACTTTTTCCAAGTACTGAATTTAAGCTATGTACAAAGTATTTTTTTTTTACTAGTTTCTGCTTCTTGATCATCATCTTCACATTCAAAACAAAGTTAGAAGTTCGGACTGTGCCCACTGGTCACAATAAAGAGACAGGGGGTCGGTAGAGTTCACTGGAGGTTGGAGAGCAGCGATAGAGGAGGAGGAGGAGGGTTTACATTCAAACTCAAAATCTGCAGGAGCAAAGATGGAAACATCACAACCATCTGAGTCGGAGCTAAAATCACCTCGGTGACGATATGAAGTCAACATGCACAGACGGGTCACCGTGTTTCTGGTACCGTTTTCAGAGCGGATTATGTCGATTAAAATGACCTGAACGGGTTATTGCTGTGGCGACGTAAGGAAGCAGGCAAGTATACGCAAAAACATAACACTTCAATAAAAAGTAACTCCTGTTGATCTGAAGCTCCTTTTGACTAACACTAGGCTGCAAAGTTGGCACGCATGGGTATATAAGGACAATCTTTAAAAAATGATCATTTAGCATTAAAATCATGAAGTAATACTATGAGTACACAGGCAGGAAAAGTGGTTACAGTATAGTAAGCAGCTTCCTGTAGTTGGAGTTAGCAGCAAAACTCAAAATTGCATAAACATGTAGTGCAATGGGCAGAATGTTATAATTAGGAGGTGGTCTCATTTGGTCTGATCAGGTTCTGTCAGAGCGACTCAAAAATCTGTTTTCAAAAACAAGAAAAAAAAAATCACATGTTTCTGTTTTTGATTTTTTTTATAGACCATGCCAAAACCTAGTCGGGTTTTGAATCTTTGTGCACCAGACTGAATGACAGGCAGTGGATCTGCTCAGCAAGTCAGAAACAATCCAAACAACAAAAATACATCTCCCGCTCCTCTAAAACAAACACCTCGCTGAACTTCACCGGTTTGAAAAACGAAGACAAAAACAGAAACTAAAAGCGTGGAGGCCGTACTTCCAGCCGCTCACAGCTTTGACAGTTTGCTCTAGGCGAAGCTGTTCTCCGGGTAGCTGACTTTGATGGCGCCCCAGTAGCAGGCTCGTATCAGGCAGATGAGGCCCAGCAGGTAGGCGAACGCCCAGGACACGTAGGTGGCGTTGTAACGTCTCGCAAAGTCCCGAGTCCCGACCTGTTACCACGCAGGAGAAGAGACAAAGTTATCAGACGATATGCTACACACACATCTGAAATTACTTTTATGAGCCAGGAAACAGATCTTTGTATTTAAAAAATGTTTAAAACAAATAAAACGATTTTTATTGTGCACATTTCAATAAATAAATAAATGCACGTCTCTGTGCAGAGTTTTTAGATGAACTTCACAGCTGAAGTAACCTAATTGTGTATGTAATAGGAAGCTAAATAACACAATTACGACAATAATAAACAAGAAGAATAACAGGAGCAGTCATTGAATCAATGCACAGCGTGTGTTCATCATCATCTCATCTTTTTAAACTTTTATTTTAATCATAAAGCAGCTGTTTGTTCCCCACAGAGTGAAACAAAGCAGAGTCTTGTTTCATATGATGTGCAACACCGCCCTCTGGTGGCAGCAAGCAGCATCAGTTTGAGAAGGGATAAAAACTTGACATTTACAAAGCTGACATGTGTTTTAAGACATATTCTGTTTTTTATTTTGTTGCTTAATCTTTTAATCCTTTTGTTGAGTAGCTGCAGCTGCAGCACATAATTTGTTCCTGAAACGATGTACATTTTTAATTGGAATTACATCAAATCTGTGCATATGACACTTTTAGAAATTAAATTAAAAATAAATTTCATCTGACATTTGAACAATATTGTCTTGTTAGAATTTCGACAAAGAGTTTTAATTGTTGCTCAGTTTTTCCTCATTCCCCTTGAATTTGGTCATCATCTCCTCCCAAAGCTGTCACACGTTTCTCATGCGTCTGACTCAGAGGACCGAGGAGGGTCCAAGCTGACAACTGCACTGTGAGCATTTTGAAGGAAAATGTGTCACACACATTTTTTTTTTCAAACTTGTTAAAAACTCCAGTCAAACATCAAAGTCATGTGACTATGGGGAGGAAATTACAACTCATTTTAGAAACCGTTGTGAATTCTGTTTGCAGTTTCTCACCAACAGCTGCAGCTAAGTGAGATTCTGGATTTATATTCCAAGCGATATGAACGTGCTCTGATGGAGTCTGCCTACCCTCCATGCCTACATCTAGTCTAGATTTTTAGAAGTTCTAATCTACAGCACCTAAATCTGCATGAGAATTACATAACTGCCAGAACACTGACACATTGATTTTTTTTTAATCTCCTTAAAGTAGCCATATAATTCTTAGGTGACATTATTTCCAGCAAAAAAATACTTTTAAAACTTTTTGAGCTTTTATTTTGAAAATGTTGTCTAATTTCAGATGAAATTTTTGGTTTCTCAGCCAATATAAAAGAATTCCCCAAAAATCTGATTTCAAATCGGCCGATCACTGATTGAGTCAATCCTGTAAAATACTGTCTGATCCTGATGACCAGCTGATTGTTTTTAGCGCATCTCTACCTTCTTTTAATCATATTTTGCAGGAAATACGTAATTAAAACAAACAGAAGAGGACATACTTACTGTTAAACCCACGCCAATGAAAATACAGATCATTCCTATAGTTATATAAGCACAACAACGCCTCCTGGGGAGAGCGCTACCAACAGAAGATCTGGGGGAAAAACAGAAGAAATACAAGTCACTTTGATGAAAACAAACACTTTGTTTTTGTGCTTAATTTAATGTGTTTAAAACAGATATTTCTGTAGTTTAAAAAAAAAACTATTAAAACAGAACATGTAGTAATATCCTCCTTCCTGCTTACACATGAGAAAGCTCGAGGTCGGTCACATGTGCAGCTCCAAACTATTTCATTTATCCATCCAGACTTCATTCAAACACACTCAGCTTCACTCCATCCCCCCATTCCTCCCCCCTCTGACCTCTCACATGCCTCTCATGTGACCGGACCGGAGCCTTTTTCAGGGATCACTGGAATTCAGATGGCTTAAGGGGCCGATCACCTGATATCTGGCCTTCTGGTCCCTTTTAAACACTTTGAATCAGAATGAACTTCTTAATCGTTTACAGCTGCAACCGCATCTCTCACCTCACCTGCCTGTATCAGGAACGACACCTTCAAACGTGATGATGCTCACCGATTGGTCTTAGCAGTAAAAGTGAGACAAAAATCTAAAAGTTAAATGTTTTATTCTTCCTCTCAGATTTATCCTCAAAACCTATTCTGCTGCATTTTATTAAAATTTCCTGCTGAATGTGCTTTGACACCAACTTGTTTAAGGAAGAATTTTCTCTAAAAAGAAAAAAAAAACAATTACGATGACATCATGTGTCGTTTAAAACTGGAAAACAAAGTCAGGTCTGGTTTTAATGCAGCGCTGCCTGAAGGTCTGAAGGTTTTCAGCCTCGACATTTTTCTAGATTCTCTGAACGTACTAGTCATCTGCTGCACCAACAACAGTGAAATCTAGATATCCTTTTAAGTTTGACATCAAGAAATATTATTTCAAACCTCATAGTTGAACTATTTGCTCTCACAGAGTGAAGAAACTAAACTTTATTCTGTATCCTGATACGTTGGGGGTGATATTGTAGGTGATTAAAACTTATTTTGTTTGATGTTAGATATAAAACTTAACCAAACCAACATTCCTTCAAATGTCCAGAGATCATCAACATCAAGACTAATATCATTCACAACCCCAAAAAACCCTCCTCTGAACCCCATGACCAGCGTTACATGTGAGAGCAGCCTTTAATTCCCGTCACACGTCTGGATTAGCCTCCCATCGCGCCACAAACCTCTAAAGCTCTACTTCAGAAAGCCACTGATCCAAAGAAATGTGGAGCTCAGATTTATGACTATTTAAATCCACCTGTGAGCAAATAAATTTAATGAAAACACGCAAAGAAAACCTAGATCTGACGCCGTCCAACAACTTACTAGAAAGTCAGTTTTATTTATTTATTAGGAGGTTTGTGTTAAAAGCATTTCGTCTCCTCTAATGTGAACAGAATAAGTGATAAAGATTTTTTTTCCAGACTTCTCTATTTATACCATGTTGAATACAGCGGTAATTTAAAAAATAACAAAATAATTTTTTTTAAATTATAGTCGGCTAGTAAAAGTTCAATTGACTCACATTTTTTTGCAGTGGGGACACTTGGCTAGCGTGTTAAATCGAAGCTCCATCCACTGTGAAGAAACAACAAAAACAGTTATTATTTACTGAAAGGAACAGACAAACATGCTAACGAGCTACAATGCTACATGCTAACGAGCTACAACGCTACATGCTAACGAGCTACAACGCTACATGCTAACGAGCTACAACTACAGGTTTCACACAATCAACACAAAGTTCACTCAGACTGATGTTAAATGATCCGCTTTTGTTTTTTAGATTAGCATCAAGTAAATCTAATTTATCTTTGCTGAATTAGAAATGTTTACATCTGTTTGTGTTAGTTGTGGTTTCAATTTTAAAAAGCACAGTGAGATTTCTGAGCTCGACAAAACAAGATCATAAGTTTCTGTTGAACATATGACTCTTTGCACCTTGCTTAGGTGGAAAAAATGTACAAATATTTTCATTATTAAAAGGTAATAAATAAAAGTAAAGGTTAAAAAACTGTTTAAATTGATATTTTAGGTGTGTTTCTGTTAACTCTTACACAGAAACACACTTTAAAAAGTCTTGAACGTCCCTTTAATAATCCTTACTAAAAGCCAGACGTGCACAGAGTCATATTATCACACTGGTGTCAGATTGATGTGCAGCAGGTTAGGCTGTTAATGGGTCCACCGGTACGAGCAGCTTTCTCTCTAGACCTCTTGCTGTGCTGGGGGGGAGCCATCGCTGGGCAGGCCAGACATCGGCTGCGATGACCTGGCATCCTCGCTGCCCTACGGGTGCCGCATGCAACAACGCGTTAAAAACAAAAGAACGACCTGAAAAAAACCTGATCCTGAAACACGAATCTATGCAATTCCGACTCAGGGTCTGCACATTTTCTATGATGTGGAAAAACTCCAGGGTTTTAAAAGGTTTGAGAGGCAAAGAATCACTCAATTGAAAACCTTCAGAACAATAAGCGTTCTAACGACAGCGCAGAGACATGAAGGAGTCTGCAGCCAGCTGAGATGACCGTACTGTGTGTTTACGTACCAGGAAGGTGTTTCCACAGTGGCCACAGACGACTCTCATCCCCTCGGGTTGAATGGGCAGTGCCGGCTGGGCGGGCTGCTCCTCGGGGATCACCATCACCGGACTCAGGTTGATTATGCGTCTGCTGCCGAAGGAATGAGAAGAAGTGGTTACACAAGTTTTGGATAAGCTGTAGATTTATCTATATTATCAACATTCTGTCTCAGAATTGTTATGAAACACGATTCAGTAAGAGAACTGGAACCCGTCAGCGTGATACCAACCAGTTTGGTCGGGGGCATCCTATCCTCCTGGATGTGTCTTTACAGATGAGCAGGCAGTTGCAGGGACACCTTACGTACTTCTTCCCTGTCGGGGGATTCTTGATGGGCTTAAAAAAAAACAACAATATAACAGATCAGTTAAAACTTTTGTCATGTGATGACTAAAATCAGCCCCAAATCAGTTTCTGCATCGATGAATAAAATCTCCAATTTTAAAAGACATTCTGTGGACTTGTGGCTTTGATCAGCTGTTTTAGTCAGTTTCCTGAGTAACATACTAACTCCCACTTCTCTGTTTTTAGCAGCGTCCTAAACTCCAAATGAGCTCCACTTCCTCAAAAAGCTTCCATTAGCAGCTTTTGCTCGGAGGATGAAGCATACGCAGCACTCATCTCGTTTATTTGGAATTAGAAACTTCATGATCGACCATTCGATCTGCTGAAAAAACACACAGAGCAGTGAAAAAACATCGGAGACAGATTTGCTGTAATCGGTAATGAGTCCCCACATCTTTGTCCCACTCTTATTTGCAGAACTGTTTCAATTCAGGCACATTTTTTTCCAACATGAGCAGCCTGTTTAAGGTCAAAGGTCAGACCTTCTAGAATTCACATTTCCATCATTTACAGGAAGTCATCACCAGACCATCACATCACCACCACCATGTCTGACTGTTTGTACGATGATTTTCTGAAATCCAGTGTTGGTTTTACACCAGATGGAACAGGACACATACCACTTTTACCACATCAGTCCATAGAATATTTCCCTTAAGCCTTGAGGAGTATCGAGATGTTTTTGTTAATTGTGAGATGTTTGTTTTGACCCACAGATGTTTTTAACCTTGGAACTCTCCCACGGAGGCAACTTTTATCTCTTCCTAATCGTTAAATCATGACCTCTGACTGTAATCTTAATCAAGTGATGCCTGCATGTTGTCCTAAGTTCTTTTGTTCTTAATTTCCTTTGAGATCTGCATTTTGTACATGATAAATGAACACGTTTCCACTCACTGTAGCTTCGTTGCAGACTGTGCACTTGACCACGTGCTGGTGCAGCTTCCCGTCCAGGTTGATAATGGACTGACAGACGCGGCAGTTGATGACGGGGACGCCGCCGGCATCGGGGCTGGCGATGGCTGTGTAGGGAGGAGGTAGTTCAGCTGCAACGAGACAAAAACAAAAACAACACACAGATTGTTAATGAGCTGATGAGCAGCAGCAACATACAAAAGAAAAGCCCATCTGTTATCCGAGACCCGTTTCTACCTCCTCCTCTCAGATTTGAGCATCGACTCGCCTTAATGCATGTCTGAAACAGAATACAACTAAAGATTTTCACTGGGTGTCCTCTGAGGTAAGACAAGAAGATGACACACTACAGCAACATACAGCTGCTGTCTTGTGGTCTGAAAAGTAGAGAATGAACAGCCGGTAACCAGACACCAGCTGGGATTTGAGCATCTCTAAGAGAAAAGATTGTCCTAAAATTGAGTTTATACACGTTTGAGCAAAACATACTGATAAATGTTGACAGTGAAACTAAGTTGAACCCTTATTTACAAAAATATGTCAAAGCTTTTTGCAGCTGAAGCACCAAGTGAAGCTGTACCTGCTGCAAAGATGATTATTCATCAATGGAGGCAGCAGAAACGTGTTTATCAAAGCCGGAGTGGATTGTAATTTTCTTTGACATCCCATAATTAAAGTTTAGCATATTCTATTTCAAGTGGTCTGAAAGGAAACCAGACTTCTAACACTTTGACTCGGCTCCGTTTTCAGGATTTACAGTGCGTTCTGATTGAACTGGGACATCCGAGTGAGCCACTGTATTCAGAAATTCAACTTGGAAAGTTGGAATTTTCTGCCATCTTGTAAATGTCCTATTTCATAATGATGTCCCATATTCAGAACAATCGGCCTGATTAGTGCTCAGACAATCTAAACCTGTAACATCTGATTTGGGCTTTTCTTTTTTGGTCAGTGAAGACATTATTGATAATCAGCATTAAAATCTTCAACTTTCTTCCCAGTTCTTGAACTCACCATCGTTAATCACGATGACAAACCTTCCATTATTTTTTACATCCAGAATCTTGATTTTGAATTTAATCTGAAATATTTTTAAAGACGTACTCTGCTAATTATAGTTCATGTAGATAAATCAACCTGTCTGCAGATCAGAAAAGTACAAGAATCAGAAATTAGTACTGGCCCTTAAAACGACAATCAGTGCATTTCTAATAAAAAATAGTTAATATGAGCTTTTGATGCTAATTATTAACTTATTGTGTTTGTCTCTGAGCACAACTATTACAAATCCTACTGGTTTTGATTTGCAACTGAAACACAATCAAGCTGGGTTTGACGTCATTCCCAGATTCAAGCTCAGAATTCCGAGGCAAATAAACTCGAGCTCCTGATTTATTTATTTATTTATTTTGCCAATACGTGACTCATTTCTGATATTTTAATGACGATCTGAGCAGCACAAATCAGATTTTAAAAAATCTGACCCAGGTCACGCCATGTGGTGAACAACTGTGCTAAAAAAATCAGATCTCAGAAAAAAATGACTTGAGCTTTAATATCTGCAGCATGAACCTAGAATAGAAATGTTCTAATCGACAGAGCAGATACATACACCAGATTCAGCAACTGTACATGTTGCATATTAAATTACTTTTCCAGTATTGGTAATAAGTCCCTCATCTGCAAAGCAACTAAAAGAAAAGAGGATGGACAAATCAGAAAACCTACTTCCCTGCATGTTCCAAGTTTACTAGTCTCCCTCTTGAGTCTGATTTTCTAAATAATCTTAATAAAAACAATATTTTAAAAAAAAGAAGACCTTCTTTCAAACAACATCACATTAATTCCCAGTCCAGTGTCATGTTTATGTGGCATCTGCAGCCTATAGATAATTCATGGTTTATCTGGTGGAGGATACAGATTAGACTGGATCTGATCAACCCTCAGACCCAACACATCCTAAACCTAAACTAAGAGCAAAGACGAGAGCTGTGTTTACGCAAATTAACTACATTACCCAAGTTTCACACATTAGAGAAAAAAAATGTGCTCCTTGAATCGGCCATTGTGTTTTTAATAAATTTCAGAGATTAGTTCTACAGCAGAGTTTCAATAAACCTCCAGGTCTGGAAAACAAAGCCAACCATAAAAGCTGTAGTTCTTCAGTTGGCCACTTGAGGCATGCCCCTAGGTGAGTAAACTTTCACATATATCTACATTTAAAAGCACTTTTAACGTTTGTCTTGGGTTTATCAGTTAGCTCATCTGTCTAAAGCTTTGATAGCAAATCAGCAAGAGACAAATATGGCAGCTGTCTGACAAAATCCTTGAATAATTCTGCCATAATAATCTAAAATCACCTTCCTTTTACAAATAAAATGTTTGTAAAAGTTTACTCTGTAATGTAAATGATTGGGGTTTGAAACAAAACCAATTCAATCACTGTCAATTAAAAAATATGTAAAAGTGTTGCATTTTAACTGTTGTTGTACACCTCAACAGCAAATTAAGAAATAAGATTCAAGCAAATATCGTGCCAAATCATCGTTATGCATCAAAATCTCTGATTTCCACCCTTTCCCCAAAAACTACTGCAGGCAAACACGTTTCTATTTCAATAAACAGACAACTCTGTTTCGGATATTTTCAGAAAATTCATCACCAAATGCCGCATGAGCATCCCTTTCATGGGGCACATTTTAAGTCATCACAGCTGTTTTGTTTAAAGAGAAAATCAGAGTTTAGACAAAATAATCCGTCTTACAAATTGGCTGAACTCACAGAGGAATTAGCCATTAATCCAGTCTGCAGAGAAACTAGGTTGTGGAGTTTATGAACATTCGCTCAGGCTTTATCCACTCCATAGATTTTAAAAGTCTTTCCAATTAATCCGATGTTGAAATATGACATTTGCAAGATCAGACTACGTTTTCCTCTGTGCTATTTGATAGTTTTAGAATTCCAGTTCATCCATTTGCCTTACAACAAGGCAAATGAAGTGCAGAGCCATTCTCTTTCTGGAAGTCTCTGATCTGGATTTAGGAAAGTTAAATTAAAGTCTGGAGTGAATTCTAATGTTGATGAAGCAGAAAAGAATGTGCACGTGTGTGGTCATGTTGTTCACCAGGCTTAGGTGGATTTCTCTTTGAAGTCACTTTAATTTTGAAGTCACTCCTAGTCTGACTGGATGGAGGGCTGAGCTGTCTACTGCAGGCATGAGCTAGTAATTTGTAAAACAATGTTAAGTCAACAAACATCCACCATCGTTATGGCTTAAATCAGGTTTGGATTTTTATTTCTAAAGAGCACATCTGGGACAAAAGGCTGCTGGCCTGCCTCGATCTGCAGTGGCTTCACTCTCCTCCATCAAGTCAACATTAACGCCCACATCTAAGCATTGTTTCTTCACATCTTCATGCCTGCAAAAACATCCCAGGCCCCAGTGAGTCGTGATGTAAGCATTTCTGCTCTAAAATCTGCTTGTGTTATTGCAGGCCTCTTTTCTCCAACCCACTGCTCCAGTTCTCACAGCCCAAGCTCCACCTTTCAGTCAGCTGCCGTCGGATTTCCCACCGATGCCCTTGTTCGGGTTTTATTTACGCGCTTGCACAAGCTCGATCCGCCCTGAAAATGATTCAGCACACAGGCGGGCAGGAAGGCAGGCGGCGGGGGAGCCTCGCTGGTGTGTGTGTGTGTTTACCTCGGGGACTTGAATCCTGCAGGTACGGGGGAGCAGTGGGGGTCACATTCTCGGAGTTGGGGCCCGACAGCAGCGGGGAGCGCTCGTCCATGCCGTCGGAGGCCATGTCCTTTCACCGTGACGAACGACGGGAGGCTCCTGGCTGCACCGAGTCTTCCCGCAGCACGCAGAGTGGACAGCCAGCAGCTGGGCTGTCGGTGCCGAGTCGCTCTCCGGTCCAGCAGCGGTGACGACGGCAGCCCGGAGGAGGCGGGGCTCCAGGCTGGCCCCGCCCCCACAAGCACTGCCTCGGGCATGGGCAGAGCTGGAAGTCTGAAAACAAACAGCTTAAAAATATAAACGTGCCCATGTATTGTGTGATTATCAACATTCCTCAATATGTTTTTAAAATATCCCAAAATGTTAGAGAAATACGATTTATTTATGTATCCTGTAGTCCATTTTCTCTGACTCTCTCACTAAGAAGAGGCGTTCTCCAGTTATGGCCACTAGATGTCACTCTAGGGCTAATAAAGTGGTTTTTCAAAAGTATTTTTTTAAATTGTTTTTCTGTTCTTTTTTGTGTATATGGTGGGTGTGGTGAAGCCCTTTTCTTTTCCATCACTTTGATGTAAAAAAGTAGATTTGTAAGTCATAATTATGACTTAATATCTCATAATTATGAGAAATTATCAAATAATTCAGACTTATAGTGAATATAAGTTTAAATCATGGGCCGGGAATCAAACAGGTGAGGTTAAACCAAAAGTTTTATTGTAGGAAGAACTCAGGACACACATGAGGCTGGAGATACAACACAGCGAGTGACTGAACTAAACAATATATAGGGCACTTATTCTTGAGAGTTGGGACAAAACAGGTTTTAAAAAAAAAATTTTTTAATGTACACTATATTTATTTTTAATTATTTGTTTGTGTAGAGTAAAATCTAAGGTATATAAATATGTAAAGGTGCAGGTTCTAAATAAAAACATATTTTTAACAAATTCACTTTTTTTGTGTTAGAACCCAATTTGTGTCAACTCCGTCAGACACACTCATAAGAATGGGTTTTAAATTCTTGCAGTCCAACAAGAATCTAAAGTTCTAAACTATATTGTAATAGGGTTTAGTTACACTTGTATGTAATAACATTCAAGATATACATTTCAATTGTAATTTTATACTCTTGAGAAAACTTGGATCTCTAAAAATCCCCATTTTAAAACTCTGCCTTTGATTTTAATATACTAAAAATCAATTCCTTGAATAAGTTACACTTAAGAGGCAGTAGGTTAGATATGCCTTTATTACAAAAAGACCAGAAACTGAAGTAAAAACAAACATTTCCTTAAAAAAAAAAACATACATCTGAAAGTGTGGGCCAAAAACTGACGGTGTTGACAAAAATGAGTGTGAACTACTATTTAACAAACAAAAATGTTTTTACTTTAAAGGAGTTACCAAGAAACTAACTACATATTTCATATTTTGATAATTTTACAAATATAATATGAATTGAATACAACATTCTCAACAATTATTCAAATTAAAATGATGGAAAACATAGGTCCTTCTGTTCTTGCATTCTTTTCTCCATCTTTGCCTTGCTTGCCACCCTGTGGAGAAAACTCATTTTGGACGCTTCGCTTGTATCCGCGATCTTGTTCTTTTGGTCATTACCCAAAGCTCATGACCATAGGCGCGGATTGGGAGGTAAATCAAGGGCCTTGCTTTCCGGCTCAGCTCCTTCTTCACCACGACAAACCGGTTCAGCGTCCGCATCACTGCAGACGCTGCCCCAATCCGCCTGTCGATCTCCCGCTCCCTCCTTCCCTCACTCGTGAACAAGACCCCGAGATACTTGAACTCCTCCACTTGAGGCAGGACCTCTCTCCCGACCTGGAGTTGGCAAGCCACCCTTTTCCGGTCGAGAACCATGGCCTCAGACTTGGAGGTGCTGATCCTCATCCCAGCCGCTTCACACTCAGCTGCGAACCTCCCCAGCAAGAGCTGAAGGTCAGAGCCTGATGAAGCTAGGAGGACCACATCATCTGCAAAAAGCAGAGAGAGGATTCTCCTGCTACCAAACTCGACACCCTCCACACCACGGCTGCGCCTAGAAATCCTGTCCATAAAGGTTATGAACAGGACCGGTGACAAAGGGCAGCCCTGGCGGAGTCCAACCCTCACTGGGAACAGGTCCGACTTACTGCCGGCTATGCGGACAAAACTCACACTCCTCTGGTACAGGGACTGAATGGCCCTTAACAAAAGACCATCCACCCCGTACTCCTGGAGTGTCCCCCACAGGGTGCCCCTGGGGACACGGTCTTAATTAAGCCTTCTCCAAATCCTCAAAACACATGTGGATTGGTTGGGCAAACTCCCATGACCCCTCCATCACCCTAGCGAGGGTAAAGAGCTGGTCCACAGTTCCAGGACCAGGATGAAAACCACATTGCTCCTCTTCTATCTGAGGTTCAACCATCGACCGGACCCTCCTCTCCAGAACCCTGGAGTAGACCTTTCCAGGGAGGCTGAGGAGTGTGATCCCCCTATAGTTGGAACACACCCTCTGGTCCCCCTTCTTAAAAATGGGAACCACCACCCCGGTCTGCTACTCCACAGGAACTGCCCCCGATGACCACGCAATGTTGCAGAGACGTGTCAACCACGACAGTCCTACAACATCCATAGCTTTCAGATACCCAGGTCAGATCTCATCCACCCCCGGGACTCCGCCGCTGCGTAGTTGTCTGACTACCTCAGAGACTTCTGCCCCAGAGATTGGACAGTCCGTCCCCAGGTCTCCCAGCTCTGGTTCCTTATAGGAATGCATGTTGGTGGGATTGAGGAGCTCCTCAAAGTATTCCTTCCACCACCCGAGTATAGCCCCAGTTGATGTCAGCAGCTCCCCATCTCCACTGTAAACAGTGTGAACAAGTTGCTGCCTTCCTCCCCTGAGACGCCGGATGGTTAGTCAGAACCTTTTTGGAGGTTGAACAAAAGCAATATAATAAAATGTAACAAATTAAAAATGAAGTAATATTGTTTGTCTTTAGAATATCAATTAAAAATCTATGAAAATATTATCAGAAATAATATTTTATTACCACTTTAAGTCATTATAGGTTGATTTGTCAACTCCGTCAGATCTGACGTCTGACGGAGTTGACGAAAGGCCATGTATTTTCCCTCCAAAAGTTGGATTGTACACATCAGCTAGCTGTTTTTTCCTCAGTTGCAGAATATTCCTCAGGGCAGAATATGACAATTATGAACATGATGATGGTTTTTTGGGGTAGTATATCATTATTATGAGATCCTATCCTATGACATCAGAATCTTTATTTCTTTAAAGTGGGAGAAACTTGGTTCCTTATCATTTTTATTTCCAAAAGTTTCCTCTGCATGTTTTCCGGCTTTGTTTACTCACATTCTGTCTCTTTTCTTATTATTTACTATTAGTATATAATGTGTGACCCTTCAGTTTAAATATTACCTTATAACTATTAAATATTGTTTCTTAACAATAAATAGCTCTTAAATAATCAACAACTAAAATTTGAAATTAACATATAAATAAAATAAGATATAGTTTACCTTAGTAATATTAACAGATCTAAGTTGAACAGAATAAGGATCCAACACCCTCATGAGGACTCAGGGTCTCAGGAAGATTAAACACCATTGATGTCGGTCAAACAATTCAAAGTGATTAATGAGAACTGATTACTATTAAATTATGACACAAATTAATAAGGACAGATTATCCATGAAGAATGAAAATAAACATTTTACAGCAGAAACTGATTTTAAGAAAACATAAATCACCAAAAAAGAGCAAATAAAATCAAGTGTACAAATAGACAGATTGAAATAGACTCAAATGATTTTTTAAAAGTTACACAAAGTTGTATAAAAGTTACACATTCTAAATTTATCATAAGTAAAAAAAAAAAAAAAAACAATCACAGAATGTCAGAAATACGTATTATAAATCAGAGGGGAAAGGTGGAACTGTAGTTGACAAATAAAAAGCTCAACATTTGCAGCTTGTTTTGTTTTCTGGAGGTTTATCAGTCAAGTATAATGGTTGAAAGTAGTGTTACCAGATGTTTGTGTTCTGGTTTGTAGAGCGGCTAAAAGAGCAGAACCAGAAAATCCAACGAGACCTGTCCAGGTTTCCAGACTAACATTATTTCTGAGAAATCCTCAGTGTGTCTCACAAACTAAAACAAAACAGGCAGCTGAGCGAGAACAAGACAATAATCCACTTAAAGGCACACTATGTAACCTTTAAACCTTTTTCTTGAGCACTATGTGCTAATATGACCCTTTACAGAGTTAACGAAAAGTCACTCAGCCCCATCTGCTGCTTGTGTTCAGAATACCATGTTTGCAACTTCTGAGTCTCCGGTCCGGTGCCCTGAAATCTCACAAAGTCACGTATCTTGTGAGGGTTAGGACAACTAACCCAATGTGGCTAGCTGTTATGCTAGCACTGGAGTGTTTTTAGCTCATGATTTCTGCTTTTTTCTATCTCTCCCTGCTTGAACACAGCTGATTTCTTTGAATGAGTGATGAACCGCTCCAGTAGAAAGCTATGAAGGCTGAGGAGACATTTCACAGTTAGATTTAGGTGTTTCTGAGCAAAGACAATGCTAACGTTTTTACATCAGTGATTTAAAATGGACACCAGGGGGCGCTGAAAGCAAGCCAACATCACATAGTATGCCTTTAAGTCTTTTTTAAATCCTGAAATTTGTTTCAGACCTTCAGTTCATGAAAAAATAACTAAAGAGTGGATTAACTGGGCTGCACTGTGTTGTTGTGTTTAACACGGTTGCCTCACAGAAAGCAGGTCTCAGGTCAGATCTCACAATTTGTATGCATTTTGTAGATTTTATCTAAATATAATCATTTCATAATCACCATATAATCATGTCCATAGGACAAAAATGAACCTATAAATATATATATTAGTTTTACTGCTGGAAAATACACCAGAAGACATATTTAGATCTAAAATGTAAATGGCTCAGTTGGAATGTGTATGTTTTCTCTAAAAGTCAGTATAAACCACACAAAATGTTTCCAGTTCACATAATTAGTACACAATTGCTGTCATTTTGTCTGTGCTGACTGGATGATTCACAGAGAACAGCAGAGTTTGGTGCTTTGGTTAACATTAGCTCCACATTCTGAGCAGGATGAACAGATTACTCTTAAGAGGATAGTGGTGTGCGCCTCCTGTCATTTTCCTCCCCAACAATTTCAACACTCTCGGTTGTTTTTGCCAAAATCGGTCCCATTCCTCGTTGCTTATGTCAGAGTTTAAACTTTGGACAAGATGAATTCATTTCCTGCTCAACTGAAAACTGGATAGACTCAGGCTGTGTGGATTTGCATCAAGTTCCTCTGGTTTTTACAGCCAGAACATGTTCTAAAAGCAGTTTTTTTTTCTTTTTGCAGATAAAGTGGAATCTCTTGAAAATGAGCCAAATTCAGGCCTGGCTGTTTCTGTCCAGGACATTGTAAAACAGGCTAGTAAATACCAGGAGCATCTAACCTCCTCCTGCTTGTCAAATCTCAGGGAGAAAATCTGAAGCAGAAAGGAAACAGAATCAAAACTATACTAAAAAAAAACACTTAAAAGCTTAAACTTTAAACAAGTACGGGTTACAGGAAAGACTTCCCACAAGGATTTTTTTTTAAAGCTTGTAAACAAGAAGCTCATCGGCTCATTTCACATCATTCTCTCCACAGACTTTGGCTCTTAACTTTACTGTAACCGAGCCAGTGGAAAGTCATTCAGACTGCATGTTACAGGCTGCAGACGAATCATTTTTTCCGACAGCTTCAGGCTCCAGATGAGCTCTGCTGCACACCCACACACACACTGCTCTGTTGCTGCTGTCTCTCTAAAAGGTAAGACCCTTTCTGAACAAAACACTAATGTTGACTCATGTAAACGTACTAGAAGTATTTGTGGCATTTATCTGAGTTAATGGGATATTATGAAATCCTAATTTGCAGCATTTTCTTTATCAACTTTGAAGCTTCTAAAATGAAATAATTCAGTAAAGCTACTTTATTAATTTGTTAGTTTGGAGGACTTATTTGGCAAGATAAATAATTTGCTTTGATTCTGATCCTCTTTAAACACACAATATGCTTTTATTTTGAAAGTTAGTTGCAAGAGAAGTCTAATTGTTTTATTTACTTTCTGCTAACTTGTGGGAAATTACTAGTTTTTCATTTGTCTGTGGTGAAATTCAAATAAGTTTGTACATTATCTTTGTTTTAGTAAAATCATTTCCCATTTCAGGCAATTTGGAGATGCTCCAGTGGACTGTGATCAGTGCCTGGTTCTGTTTATCTTTCTGCTTCCTTATGGGTGTCTCCTCTCCAGCTGAGGATGCAGAACCAGCAGGTCCTACTTTTCCTCCTGAGCAAGAATCGGGAGAACCAGACCTCGAGGACTGGGAGCTGGGTTCTGGATCGTCTCTGTTGCACCTGCTCCACAACTTCCCTGCTGACAGCCCGTTTGTAATAAACTCCCCAGAACAAACAATCAATTGCACCCAGCGCTTCTGGTTACCACCTAATCCTCCAGTCTGCTGGGAAAACATCGCAGAACCTGAGGAGTTTGCAAAGTCCCGTCTGCTTGTTCTGCAGAACAGGGCAGCCCTGCAGGCGGTGTCTACATTGAGTGGAGTGGAGGATACGGGGATTTCCTACAACCACCAAGCCAGACAGGAGGTCCAGGGGATCCTCTCAGACCACCAGAAATTTGAAGAAACGATGCAAACCATGGAAGACGTGTTTGTCTCTCTGCAGCAGAAAAGAAAAGAAGGAAAGGAGCAAGTCGTTCTAAATGGGTAAGAAAAAAAAACCATTTCATTTTCTTAGATCTAGTAGAAAACCTAAACGATGCTCAAACTTTTGCTGTGCAAACTTCAGTGAACAGAAAACATAATGCACGACACAAGACAAATTTCCTGCAGATTCATTGCAACAAGTGGAGGGAAAACGTGTGCATCAGCTAAAGAAGCCAAATTTTAATTTTGCATGGATTTGAATCTTTTTAAAATGTCTAAATCATGAGGAAAAAGTGAGAAAAATCATGTTGATGCTTGTTTAACAAGCAACAATATTTCAAAGTAATCAACTAATTTGAAGTTACTCTTCTTTACAAAATGGATTTATTACGAGTTTTTTTTTTTTTTTTTAAGTCCAGCTGTAGTAATTTATTTAGGTTGAGGAGAGAACTTGGGCTGGGCCTTTGCAGCATTCTTTCCTTATTGTACTGGACATACTGCTGTAATTAGGATCACTGTATTTTCTGTATTTGAACTATTCGATTGGCCTTAGATCCACAAACTAAATTAGAGTCAGCTGTGGGGGTTAAGGCCTGGATCATTATTGCTTGATTGACCTAAAAGTAGACCACAAACCTTCCAGACAAACCGAGTCATCTGTCTGGAGTTCAGACGACGCCGTTAACACTTCTCTATTTACTCTGTGTGACTGTGTTTGATACTTACTTGTGATTTCTCATCCCATTTAGCTTGAAGGACCGTCTTGCCAACACGATGGATGATATAGGTAGGAGAGAGCGCATGGCGAGCAACCTGGAGAGGCAGTTTTCTACTTTAGAAAAGAATCTGCTCAATATTGAGCTTCGACTCAGGAAACTCATCCAGCACTGACGATGCTGCAGACCTCTTGTTTGAACTGTATTTATGAACTCTGGCACAAAGAGTGTGAAAGCATGATGTCAGGAAAAGTCACTTGATATGCATCTTATTATTTTAGCAGGACAGCAAATCCATATATATCTACATTAAACCTCTAGTAAAACTGAAACACATTTGTGAAACTTGGAAGAATATAAAATGTCAACTCAAATCGATTGATTTAGAATTCATCTTTATTTAATATCAAATCTAATCAACAAATCTATATGTACTTAAAGAGGATTCATTGAGCTTTAGACAGTTTTTAAAAAACTGCCAACTTATTAGGCTGAGGTGTGATTTTCCATTAGGAAAGGCACAAAATCTGCAGCTGCTTTATGGTCACACGTAAAAGCTGAGGTACGTCTGATAAGTTCAAAAAGCTTTTAAGTATCTTTGAGCTCCAAACATAAATGCATCTTTAAAAAATGTTGAACGTATTAATCAGTATCTGTATTTAGACTCAAACTGATAATGTTTCTTAAATAAACCCAGTTATGTTCTAAGTCAGTAGTAACTCAGGAGCAGAGACATCTGCGTTCCAGATGTGGATTTTCAGTTTCCGATTTTTCACTCTGCCTGCAGGCTGTTGAGAGGTAGCAATTTACTCCTGGTCCAAGAAGAAACGTGTAAAAAAACACTACTACCAGAAAACCATCTGACTGTTTAGGTACAACGACTAAACACTGATATCACACTGCAGAACTTTAGCCCTATAAAAATTCTGTAACAGAAATAAATTCTGCATAAATAGTAACTGGTTGATGATTCATTCATGCTGTGTTTTTAAACCAAACCCTCAGACTCTGTGTGTTGTGTTGGATTTCTAAGGTTTTTTATGATTCATGGTTTGAGCTCCTGTTTTGTTCTGTGTTCTCAAACTTTTCCCACCAAAAACACCTGAAATCTGTGTTTTAAAGCACTAACAAAGTTCAAAAGCATCTCCTCTGACAGTCACTTTGCTCTCAATGAGACTCATGCACATGTGATAACATCTGTCCACGTGAAGGAAAAAGTTGCTTTCATGTCAAAAATCAGCCTCTTCATCTTGCATTTGTTCCAAAGACTTCAGGTAATCTCGAGCCAAGATCTTCTTTGGCAAAATATCTGTCAGATTAGGAAAAAAAACAAACATTTATTTAATATAAAGCCAATTTATTACTGTTTTTATTTTCTGAGATGCAATTCAAAAGTTTTGTTAGTTTAGAATATAATTAAACTACAATGTGCTCCAGAAAAGTTATTATTGTCTGAATATTAAAAATGTTAGATAATTTAGTTTTATAGATGTAGAGTTACATAAAGTTTCTTACTGTTGAAGCAAAAACATAAAATATTTTAGAGTTAATTTGTTATTCTCAAAATTTTGCCATAAAACACACAGTTTGTTTCTTTAATCATGGTTACTGTTTTTTTTTTTTTTTATGTATTCTGGGATGTTTAAGATTTTAAGAAAAAAACTAACTTTAGGAAACATATTTACTTAATAAAATTAAATCAATAAAAATAACAGAAGATGAGCAGGAGTAAATAAAAACTCTAATCTGCTAGACATGTTTTAATATTCTAACAATAGAGCAGTTTTCAAATAAACTACAAAATTACTTATGGACCCCAAAATCCAGGAAACTACTTAATATATATGCACCTTGTGTCATTAACATGTAACTTGCTTGACAGCTTTAAATTCAAAAGGAGTTTAAACACCAATACTGGCATAAATTCTGCAAACTGTGAAAAACGTAAAAGGTTTCTGTTTCATTTGGAACAGAGTGTTTATTTCACTTTTTGATGCAATTTAACATTTTTAGTAGTGTTTTTAATAATACTCCACAGTAGTTATTGGTGCTTGTCTTAATTTTATTTCTGTTTAATGTTTCATTTCTGGCAATAAAACATAAGCAAACTGAGAACAAGTGTGTGTGTGTTTCAATATAACAAGTTTATAATGACATGCTTGTAATTTTCTTGTATCTGCCAAGTTTATTATAACTGGAATTAATATGCGCATTAAATCGGCATTATGTTGTCCCTCAAATTGGATCCAGGACAAGCTGATGCTTTACTGACACCAACTTGACTAGATACAGGTATTCTAGGAGTCACTGGGTCTCACCTGTGAGAAAGTGGAACGTCTCGGTCTCTTCTGCGGTTTTAGCTAGGTCACTGTACTCCAGGGTGTTGGATTCCTTCCCTGAGCTGTTGTTGAATGAGGACAGAGCCAGGTGCTGCACAAACAGCTCCTTTTAGAAACAAAAACAAAATTCAGCATCTTAAACTCCATCTAAATCTTGAACAAAATGTCAGTTCAATGAACAGCTAATTGTGCTAACTCCTGCTAACATCAACAAACAGACAGGCTCGAGATTAGCATTTACTGCTTCTTACTGTAGCCTTGGTGGTGAGGAAAAGAGCGTCTTGGTTGATGCTGGAAACATCCGGAGAGCTCTTCATGATCAGCCTCACTCTAGACGTCGGTAGAGAAATCGTCTTTTTGGCTCCTGACGTCTGGCTGTCTTTATTTGAGTTGCTTTGAGACATGTCTACGCGAACGAAGCACCAGAATGAGAAAACAGGCTGAACTTTAAGTTTTGTTTTGAATGGTGACGCTATTCTTCTTCTTCTTCCCCGTTTTTTTTTATTTAATTGGCGGTATTTAGAGAAAACAGCACCACCTTGTGGAGAGTAGGCGCCAGAACCTGAATAAAGGCGTTATATAAAATTCTAAACTAATTGTAAATAAATCAACTGTTTATTAGCATTAGTCTATCATTTAATGAAAAATAATACAATGCACAATGTTATATAATTGCAGAAATGTGATAAACTAACCTACCAGCTCTGGAAAAGCTTTCAAACAATAAAAACAGGATTTTGGAAGAATTGTATTAGTCATCTGTTTGGTTTAAGTGTTCAACATTTATAAATAGAGAGAGATTACAGTTTAGTATTGAAATGATAATGCTTTAATTTTCTGTCACTGCTACACTATTTTTTACGTCTTCTATAATGAAGCAAAGGAAACTTTCTAATTTCAAATTCTGTTCTTTTCTCCTCTCTTCTTCTCTGCTAAAGCCATGACAGTTCTGCCTTCATAAACCAAATTGATCATATTTACATAAACGCATAATACCGGTACCTAAGATGTATTTTGCTATAATATAGTAAACTAAACTGCACACTTTATTTTATTTTGTCAATCACAAAAGAGAGCTAAAGTTCAAATAAAAAATCCTCAAGATTTCCCCTCAGCAATTCATGAAAAAGTTTAGAAATAACTATAAAGTATTTTAAATCTTATAAAAATGTTTTGAAAATAATATAATACGAATAAGAAAAATATGGAAATTAGCAAGGAAATTCATTGTTGCATGAAAAAGGCACACAAAACATATTATGACATATTTCCCATTTTTAAAGTAACAACTATATATTTTTTATCTACACGTTTTAATTATTTCTCTATTCTATCCAAACCTCTAGTGTTGAAATATCAATTTCTAAACTTGTTTAAAATCTTTAAAAATATTGAGGTAGTCAGAGTTACAGTACAAAGGAATGAATATTAACTTGTGTCTACTGAACAAAGATTAGCACGAATTTTGATTTACATTTTTTGACGTTTTGCTGTATTTTTAACTGTTTACATTAATGCAGTCCCCCGACCCACTAGGTGGCGCATGTTTTTAATCATTTTCTAACCTCGGAACAAAGGAAGCGCAGAAGAAGACGAATGTCCGCGCTGGAAGTGGAAAAGAAGTCGCTACAAAAACATTGTGGATTGTTCTATCAGTTCATTGAGTTTTTAAAATTTTTGATATCTCTACGCTTCTACAATCTCTGGCGAAATATGCTGAAGCTGCATCAGGTTGGAATCTGATAAACTGTTGGCTGCAGCGGCTACACACACTGCTGTGATCATTTTTACGTAAGGAGACGACGTTTTCAAATCAGCAAGAATGCCTCTGGGTTTGAAACCGTGTTGCTCTGTCTGTAAGACGAACACTTCCTCGATGTGGAAGAAAGGAACCCAGGGTGAAATACTGTGCAACAACTGCACAGGGAAGAGCAGTAGCAGTAGTGGAGCTTCAGGACCAGCTTCCATATCGATCAACACACAGCCCACCAACGGCGGGGCAAAGCAGGTCAGGCACACCGAAGAAAAGCTTCACGTACAGGGGCTGAGAGTTGATGACACACTTATGTATTTGCTGTTCACTTAGGGTTAAATTTGACATCGGATTGTAGAGTGATTATTATGATGCTTCTGCTTCTCATTAGCAAAGTCTCAGTGTAATAGCACCCCCTGGCGGCCAGGAGAAATATTTTGTATTGAATTAAAGCCTAAATTAGGTAAACTGCCTTAACCAGATTATTGCTTGTTTTATTACAATATGCTTCAATATCAATATGTTTGTTTAAAAAAATCAATTGTTGGCAATAAACCAGATTATTTAAGTCTGAATATTTATAAGCTAAAAACTGAAACATTATTATCTGTTGTTAGCTGAGTCATAATACATGAAATGTGTTCCTATGTAGTCCAAACAGGAAATCCACAGGAGGTCTGCACGGCTTAGAAGCACCAAGTACAAAGCTCCTGCTTCTGAGAAAAAAGTCTCAACCAAAGGAAAGGGAAGAAGACACATATTCAAACTCAAAAATGTAAGTTATTCCTTTTTTTTTTTTCTCATGTTTTATGAATTTTTTTTGACCCAAGATATTTTTTTCCATAGCCTATCAAAGCACCAGAATCTGTAGCAACAATCATCACATCAGAATCAATATTTTATAAGGTAAAGTTCTTACTCCTATGAACTAAATTGTATATATATTTTTGTCATGTTTAAATGATCAAATAAAATATTTTTCTTCTAATCTCTGTTTGTATCTGCAGGGTGTTTACTACCAAATAGGGGATGTGATCAAGGTGATTGATGAGGATGATGGAAAGCCGTACTACGCTCAGATCCGAGGATTCGTGCAGGACCAGTACTGTGAGAAGAGTGCAGCACTGACATGGCTCATTCCCACTCAGCCCAGCCCAAACCACCAGTTTGATCCTGGGACGTACATTGTCGGTAAGAAAATAGAAATAAACAACGCTTTGTTTTCTTATGTCTAATTTGTCTTGACTTTAAAATTTACCTGAATTGTTTCAGGTCCAGAGGAGGATCTACCAAGAAAGATGGAGTACCTAGAGTTTGTGTGCCACGCTCCGTCTGAATATTTCAAATCCCAGAGCTCCCCCTTTCCCACCATCCCCACATGTCCTGAAAAGGGCTACATCTGGACGCACATAGGATCCACACCAACTCTCACTGTCAAAGAGTCTGTCAGCAGCGTGAGCTAACAGGACTGTGATATGGACTTATTCTGTTGCATCTAAACAGATGATTGTACAATTATGTAACATAGAGAAAAATGGTTGTGAACTGCAGCCGATATTTCCGTTTAAAGGCAAGTTGCAATTTGATACCAGATGAAACATGTGTAGCTACTCTTTAAGAAAGTTGTTCACACAGATCAGCAGCATTGGAATAATTTTTTTTTGTATTTACTAATAAACAAAAAATCTCCTGGCACTAGTTTTTGCCTGTTGTTCTTTATAATAGGATAAAACCACAAAATTAAAGTGAACAAAAGGTTTATGCACACATTTAAATGATTACAATAAAAATTTAACTGCAAACGAGTGAAATTTAAAGTTAAAAAGATTTGGAAATAAAAATATATATATGAATGCAATGCATTCCCCTTTTCTGTAGATAATTGTGCATTTGTAAGTTTACATGATTAATTATTAGCCTTATAAAAATTATTTTATTCCCACAGTGTAGGAATTTTAACAAAGTTTCATAAAAATGTAGTAAATAATCACATTTTCTATCAGTGTTCAAAAAGTTGTTTCTACTCATCTCAGTGGGTAAAGTCCTGAACACATGACCCGTCGAAGGACACGAGACAGCTGCTTCTATTAATAACCTCAGCTCTCTTACCTATCACAAGACCCCCATACCCTGCTTCGACTAACTTCACCACAGAGAACCTCGTCCCAGACAAGTTCAGCCTTGAGCGCAAGAGAGATTATCAACTAAGCAGTAGCTACAGACCCTGAAACAAAGAGCTGGTTGGATGCAGATCGTTCAACAGAGAACATGAAGTCTCTGCGCTTCCTGGCAGCTGAGAGCTTTGTCCAGACTGGTTCAGGTGCTTTAAGGAACCTCAGCTGTGTGTCTTTTAACCTCTACCCACTTCTCTTCAAGGCCTGCTACATCCATGAGAAGGTGGAAGTGCTGCATGCTTTGGTCCAGACTTGGCCTCTTCCAGAGCTCAATATACAAAGACTCCTAGGAAAGTCCATCGACTGTCAGGTGGACCTGACCTCCTGCACCTGCCGGCTTTGTCTACAAGCCATTCTAACAGGCCTAAAGGTACCTAAAGGAGCTTGATGCTCTAGTATAATTATCAATGTTTATATTCATTTTTTTTTTATTGATTGATAACTCAAATTATTTATTTCCTTTAAGGATTATGTGTTATCTCCTCCAACAACTTATGCCAAGAACCTGCATGTGGTGGACCTGACTGCCCTCAAAGACATCGAGCATCAAACCTGTCCATGTAAGTCCACTTTGGGACGATGGACTAGAACCCAGCTCCTGGCCCAGATGTGCTACGAGACAATGGTGGCCATGCAGGCTACTGATGTGACCCGCTCTGCATTTGAAACATCAATCAACATTCTTTTAAATGGTTTTGTCACAGGACGCAGCTATGAGCTGGTAGCTCAGGCCTTCCTGCTGCGCCGTTACTGTCCCCTGAAGCTTCGCTTTGTTAGTTTTAGAGCTGATTCACTCAGTCTCAAGCAGCTGTTCTACGTTCTTCGCCTAGCAGAGCCTGAGTCCATCGCAAAGCTGGAGGTGGTTCACAATATTCCCTTGGAGGCCTTTCACCTGGAGGTGCTGCTGTCCAAGGTGGAGTTCCCAAAGTTACAGTCTCTAACGCTGCCAGCTGGAGCGTTGGATATAAGGAGGCTGGGCTCCGATGAGGAAGATCTCCTGGCTACTATTGGTAATCTACTGGGACAACTCCGCAGCCTCACTGAGCTTTATGTGGGGTTCTCTACGCTCACTGGACATCTTCGAAGACTGCTGTAGTGAGTACATCAACAGCTGTCCACAAGGTCACAATCATGGCTCTGATGTCCACACTACATCATGGGATACTCCAGCTTTAATTCAATTGAGTTTATTTATAAAGCGTTCACAACACTCTTTAGCAATGGAAGGAATTTAATTGTTGACATGATTCCAGGGAGGACAGAAAGCTGCAGGTTAGCCAGAAGCCTGATGGTTGTTCTTAACACTTCAAATGGAAACTGAGCAGGGACCAAAAACTCAAACCAACAGGAGCTGTTTTATCAAAGATATTGCAGATCTCCTTTAAAAAAAAAAAAAAGCCAAGCCTAGATATCAATTTGGGAATTGTCAGCTTTTGAAAATTGCATCTATTTTTCAACCAGTTAAGATTTAAAGCCCATGTAAATGTTTTAAAGGACTAATTAGATCTGTTTGCCTTCCCCAGTCCACTCAACACTCCACTGCAGAGCCTGGAGCTGGCCAACTGCTGCCTAAGCCGTGTAGACATGACGTACCTGTCCAACAGCCTCCACAGTGACACCCTGGCTCAGCTGGACCTCAGCGGCCATGACATCTTTGGCTCATTCTCCACTGCTATTCACAAACTGCTAAACCGCAGCTCAGCTACCCTGACGAGCCTCACTCTTGAGGAGTGTGACATCAAAGATGAACACATACCTGCCTTTATCAATGCTCTGTCTCCCTGTCAGGAACTGGAGGAGCTGAAACTTCTGGGGAATCCTCTCAGCTCAGCTGCCCTGCGGAGGGTATTCTCCACCCTGACTACGGGGTTTCCTAAGCTGAGGTACATAGAGATACCTGTACCTTGTGAGTGCTATGCTGAGGATGCAACATATCCTCTGGATGACTCAGCATTGCTGCAATATAACAGGGACTTGTTTCAAGAGATCAGGAACCAGCTGTTGGGCATCTTAGAGAGAGCAGACAGAGAAAGAGTGGAGGTGTGCACCCCTCTGACGGGGAACTATGATCCAGACATTAATGAAACCAGCAATGAACTTGGGGTTTCCATGTTAAAATCTTTCAACACTGTCATTGGAAACTTCATAGGCACCATAACTGATGTGGACACCAGGAGATCACAGGCTCAAAGCCATAACTGATGAGATTTTCTGGCAAGCAATAAGGGGGAAAATGTCCTTGTACATAAATGATTATGAATGAAGAAAATATTGAGATTATGTTGACCGTCTCTTGTAGCCAGATCATGATTTACACACCTGACACCCTGTCTATCCTTAAGGGACTGAACACAAATCCAAAAAGCCAAATTCGTTTCACTAGACTTAATCATGTTCTTCCAAAGACCTCCTACTGTTTATACATTTGCAGTATAAATGTAGCAGCAAATGTGTTCTAATAATTCCTGCAATAATGTAATTTTATCTGTACACAGTAAAACTCGCCACAGATGACAGGTCCTATTTTAACAAGCACACAAATATCATTGTGTTGTACCGATAAATTAAATCTCCAAACACCAAACAGACTTCCACTCTCCAAAATGTACTTTTTTTTTTATTGAGCACTGTTTTAATATAGGTTGCATTTTATTTAAAACGTTGACATATTACACCAGAGGAGGATCAAGCACTAATGAAAGACAAGATTAAGATCATTGATAAAGAACCATTTCATTTCTTCTTCCATTCTTCTTTTTCTTTCCTCTCACGGATCACCTCTTCCAGGTAGGGTGTCAGGTAATGGACATCCTGGAAGAACAATGAAAATATTGTTGATTGCAATGACAAAAATACATGTGACAATAAAAGATTTAAAGTATGCCCCATCCACTAATGCACAAAATGTTATTTGATTATTTTTGTGTGAAAATATGAACAAAACACACATTAGACTATTCTCTAGTGAACAGACCTCTTCATATTTTGTCCACTGCTCCTTTGGGAGAATCTGCTGTTTCATGGAGAGATCCAGGGCTCTCCTAATCCTGAACATCCTGTCATTATAAACTTTTTCTGGAATTCTGTTCAGGGCTTCTTTCACATCTTGATCCTCGTATATTGTGTCATCACGCATCAGACCTGCAACAAAAGAAACATTTGCTAAAATAAAAAAAACCCAGTTGGAAAATTTAATGATACATTAGACTGTTACTTCAAGATAACTATTTTTTTCTAGGCATGTGTTTCTATGCCTTTGCCTGACAAGCACATATATTACCGTAGATCGTCGACACCTGACAGTTCTGACCAATGCATTTCTCTAGCTCTATTACCAAACTTGGTGTGTTGTCACTGCAGCTTTTCACATAGTTGTGATAATAAACAACACCCAAATAAAAAAATGAATAGCAGTCAAACCATCTAAAGAACAGGCTCTGTATTTATGCTAGAAGAGCCCTTGAGTCAAATCTATTCTTCCTTTCTTATCTTCCTCTCATTATTTACTTGTTTAACTCTACTAATACATCACCCTTTACGTTATCACTTCAAAATGAGTTTTCTAATGGTATTTGCTTGAAATAAATTTTAAACCATAACACACTGTTTATACATAGTTTTATTTCAGTCCTGTTGGTAACACACACTTTTTACTTCCTGCAAGCTTTCAAAAAACGTTAATCCTGCTGTCGTTTTAAAATCTAATATACAGTAAAGAAATGTGATTGGACTTACCAATCTTGTTGAAGCCACTTATGCCGTAATACCATTTGCGGATACCATGCATGAACTTGCCTGTCGCCACTAAAAATATGACATGAAAGAAACTCAGATAAAAATATTTTCTTATCATGAAAAACTAAACAGCACATAAGCTTTTCATTTGACAAAGATGTTTAGCTTAGCCGATGTGCAATATTAATAGCAAAATCTTATCTAAAACACGCTAACGATTGTTAAGCAAACTACTTACACGCTTAATCACTACGAACACACTGTGTGACTGCTCAGTGTTATTAAATACAAATATAAGTTTTATGACAATGACGTTAGCTAACAGGTTAGCATTTGTTAGCACGGGGACGTTAGAGGACACATACATTAAACGCCCCACAAAGTCACAGTCAGACAGAGAAAACGAAAATATCAAAACGCGCTTTTTCACTGAAACAGAGACCGTACTGTACTTGTATGGCACGACGTCTGCAGGGTTAAAATATATATGCGAGTAAGACGAAATATTAATTTACCTGGTGCCCTGGCCGCCATGTTTATCTCTGAGAATTCTCGCGGTGCCTTGTGGGTAAAGTGTGTTCAGGTCTTTTTTTACCCTTCCAAAATGACCTTTATTTAGGACAGTGAACATAACAGGATCAAAATCTCGCACACAAATGTGTTCAGGTTCTACGTAATAACCCAATAAATAGTCTGTTATATTAACTCAAAAACCCATTATTTAAATATTTAAACACTTCTAAAATTTAACCAAATATAAATGTCCTGTACTTGCATACTTTTTAAGTCCAAGGACACCCAAAACACTTCACACTACATTCATTCATCCGATCACACACACATTCACAGGCTGATGCCAGTTAGCTACATTGTAGCCACAGCTGCCCTGGGGCAGACTGTCAGAAGTAGCAACCATATTTCTAATGTCTTATGGATACTTTGTTTTTTGTGCGCAAAATAATGGTTTTATGTTTAAGTACCAAAGATTTGCTGCTCAGAAACATGTTTTTGCTAAACTCCTGGAATAATAGTAAGCAAAAAACAAAACAAAACACACACACATTTAGCAAAACTTTTGTTTTATTTTTATTCAGCACTGCATTAGAAAAGAAATACTCAGCTGACAGGTGTACACAGAAACACAAAAAGCGTCGCAAATTTTTTCTGCATCTGCAGAAAATTTACAAAAACAGGAATAGAATTCCACCATATACTGTAGCACATGAAAATGTATATTTAATTTAACCAACAAACATGTGATTTTTTTATCTTTTCTTAATTGCATAAAGTGAACCCTCAGATGAATTGAACATAAATCAGTAATTTGGAGTCTTTATTAGGCAAGTGATTCAAGCATACAATAAGTCATGTGGATATTTTTTCCAAGCTCCAGTCATGCAGTAAATGCTCTAACATTCACAGATAGTTAGGCCTGACATTACTGCTTCAACTCTGTCAACTCTACCTAGCACTTTTAATGTCCAATCACAAATAATTAAAGTGTTTTCTGGAACAAATACAAATCTTCCAATGTGGCCAGAGCCAGCTCAGTACAAAATGTTTCATCTGGCACTGACACCAAGCGATCCAGGGAGATGTAGTTAGGCAGTGCTGGGTCATACTGGGCTTTTCCAAGATACTCAAGAAACAGATGGCGCTCTCTGAGACACAAGAACTTAGTGTTGAGGACCTAAATGAAGACATATTACAGGGTAGTGTGAGAATTCTGAATTTTGACAAAATAAAAAAACATTCTTTGAACAATTATCTAACAGAAACAACATACCTGTGGGAACTTTGTGATCAGGTGGTGGGGAACCTTCATGATGTTGTGAAGGAAGTCAAATATCTGAGTTAATTTCTTTTTATTGGCTGTCAACACTTTGGGAACGGCAATGACTATGTGCTGGATCTCATTTTCCTTGAATCCGAGCTCAATTTCACACACCTGTGGAACACATCAACAAAATATTTTTAGACTAGCACCTAAAGGTTAAAAAGTCTAAACTTTATAGAATTGTATGTTATGATTCAATACCTTCAAATTTTCTTTAATAGGCTCCAAGCTGCCACACAGCAATCTGGGAAGACGAGCTACAACGTTTCTTGTCTGCAGAGGGAGTGAAAATATTAGTATTTTGCTGCAAACATTGTATAAATTTGTATTTTGGGGGAACCCAAGTCTCAATGAAAGCTCCTAAAGCTATAACATACATTAGAAGCACTGAGCTTGAGCTGATGCTGGTAAAAGCCCAGTCTATTGTCCAGCCTCTTCACATTGAAGTTGAGCAGGTACGGAGCTCTGGACACCATCGATGCAACATCCTCTGCACTAAACTTCCTTGACTTGAGAAAATTTACCCTTTATAAACAAAAAATAACATTTATAAGAAAAGCTGGGCAAATGCAAAAAAAAGTTTAACCTGTCACATCTACAGTAAAAAGAAATATGGCAAATACAAAGTGGATTATTTCATGTTACCTGGCCTGAAGGTTCTCCAAATTCTCAGAGAGAATGAAAGGGTTGTGAGTGATAATATAGCCTAAGTGTGAGTCTTCCACCCCAATCTCTTTGAGAAACAGTAGCAGAGGTGCCACATCTGTGTCAAAGTCAAGTCTCAGCAGCATGGAGCCAACATTACGCCTTTGTTCCAGTTTCCACAAATTTACCCCTGCAATGATAACAGATCAATGCCATAGTGATCAAATTAATGTCAATAACTTATTTTATTATTATTAAACCATTACTCTAATGTTGTCTTAAAATGAATGGTGCAAATAAAAAAAGAAAACATGCTCTCATTTCAATTACCTAGTTGCACCAACTTTGTCAGCGTCTTTGATTTGTCGACATATTCTCTAAGAGAGGTTGAGGCTGGTGGAATGGAAGCAGGTAAAGAAATACCCACAGCTTCTTCATCACTGATCTCCTCCAAAGGTGAATATTCATCAGCAGAATCCAAATCTACAGAAGAAAATAAATAGTAAGGCAATTCAGTACCTGTATAATACACATTTTAAGTGATGATCAGCAGCATCATTAAATACTTACCAAACATCTTCTTTTCAGTCACTGACAAAGCATCTGTGTTTGGCAACAGCGGAGAACTGTATTCAACAATATCAGTTCTTGACAAGTCTTGTGTAGATTTGTTTTCCTTTACTTCAGTTGTCAAATACTTTACTGTCAACTTATTATAATGGTACGTCTGTCTTGTATGGGCTGCTGTGAGATTCTGCTTAAGGTATACCTTATTACTGATTGATGCAGAGCTAGCTGTTCTCATTTTACAATGTTGAACTTGAATGTATTGCAGTCGAGTACTAGTCTTTGAGAAAAGAAGACCTCTGCATCGCAGACACAGCTGTGCACAGGTAGTAGACATGGTCCGTCTGTAAGAAAATGAATTTGACATGAAGGTTATGATATGTTACAATGATAAAAACACTGCTTCAATTCATGTCAGTGGAAAACCCTTTTCCCTGGTCAAGCCGTTCTGAAAGTTCAGAACCACCAAACTTCCATCTTCCCATACTGTCCTCTTTTGAGGATATCTCCTGTCATTGTAATGCAGATGATATCCAGTTTTATATTTCTTTTCCTCCAAATGACATTTCAAAATTGCACATTCTACTGAAATGTCTAGATTTAATTGAGTGCTGGATGGCTGACAGTTTCTTCAATTAAATGAAGATAAAACAGAAATAATTATCTGCACCTGAAAAAATAACTGTAAACCTAAAGATGATCCTTGGGTCTCTTGATGTTTTAGCAAAATCTATTGTTAGATGAGATAACATTTGACTCAGGGTTTTTTTGCATGATAATCATTTCAAATCTCTTTTTCAATCCTATTTTTATCACTCAAGAAATATTACCAAACATTCATTGTCTCTCGTCCTGAAATGGACCACATGATAATCAAAATTCAATCTTAACGTATTGTGTTAGAAAAATCTGCAAAATAAGATGCAATAATTCTCATTCCAACCCATACATAGATGCAAGAATTTAAGTAATGAGTTACAGGGCTGTTAAATCGTTCTTACTGGAATAAAATAAGAATAAAAAGCCATTTTTAAATGATGTAATTTAATTTTTAGTAAGTTCGTTGTTTCACTGTGTATTTTTACCAGTTTAGTTATTCTGAATGTGGTGCATTTCTCATAGTCTGAATGACGCTACAGAAAAATGCATGTCACAATGAAACACAGCATAATAACGAGGAACACAAACTGGCTTTTATATTTTTTAAATTCCCACTGGATAAAACTACTGGTCATTAGCACATTGACGCGTTTTTTTAGCAATAATAATGGCTAAACAGTTATTCGACTTCCCATTTGCTAACTAAGCTACAGACACTGGTGATTTGAGACTGCGAGGATGTCGTGCTACAAGCTAGCTTGAAATAGCAAGGTAGTACACAAATTTTATCAAAATAAATAAATAAATAAATAAATATCCCAAACCGATATACTTTCTAAAAAGTATTCACCGTTTCTCCTTAAAACGCTTCAATACAGGCCCTTTACCTTACAAAACGTAAGGAAAAGACAACTACTTTCACGTGGACGCTAATGGAAAAAGCTACACGAAACCGTGACGCAGTGGAATGTACCACAACGGTGTAAGTAGATGAGCGGCTGATAGTTTTAATATTCTTATACAATAAATATTCACATTCATTTCAGAAACTAAAGGTATTGTGAAATACATGTAAATAAAGCCGAATGATTATAGTTTATTTATTTGTTTTTGTGGCTACTAAAATACCTATGTTAGCATTGGAACACCCCCTAACTATTGCTGCAGTGGTTCAGTCAGCAGTGAGGGTTGGGTCGGTGGACTGGAGTAGGTAGCTGTCATATTTGTAACATTTTTAACTTGTTTTCGCAGTAATGAAAAAATCAGTTCAGAGAGCAGGTCGGAACAGTGACATGGCGGTTACCGTGGGTTCCCGTTTACCGAAAAATGATGATGCTAACTATAAACTTCATTTCCGAATGATAAACGAGCAACAAGTGGATGATATCTGTCTTGACTTTTTCTACAAACCACACACCATCACCCTCCTGACAGCTACTGTGCTTAGTCTGATGTACTTTGCCTTCACCAGGTAAACTAAAACGTGAAATGTGTTGTTTTACTTCTTGTAAAAAAAGTTTGTAAAAATCTGTGGTTGTATTCTGAACAGGGAGGATGTTAACTCTGACAACAATCTTCGTGTTGGTCTGTTGGTGGTTGTCTCTTTCTTCCTGGTCATCAGCGTCCTGGCCTTTCCTAATGGTAAACTATAAACTGTGCCTCTAATATTAGTCAGTTCATGTGAAACTGTATACAAAAAGTGATTGTCATAAACGTACATACTTTAATTGATAGTTTTTAAAAACAAAAATGCTATTTTCTTTCTCCTCCTCAACTATATATTTTTCCAGATTTTTATTACAATATGGGGGGGGGTAGCTATCTTTTAATTAAAAGAGATTTTTAGATTCTAACATTTTATGACTAATAATATTAACATTTTATGATTAAGACAATGGCTCAATCTTGTAAATTCATGGTTTTTTTCTAATTAATTTTCACATTTTAAAGAGAATGATGCTTTTATTGTTAGGACCCTTCACAAGACCACATCCTGCAATATGGCGAATGGTGTTTGGTGAGTGTGCGACGTAACCTGGACATTGTGTTTAGATGCATATATTTTTTGTGTTAATTTTTCCTCATCATTGGCAGGTCTCAGTGTGCTCTACTTCCTTTTCCTCGTCTTCCTCATCTTCCTTAACTGGGACCAAGTGAAGACTCTCATGTACTGGCTGGATCCAAATCTGCGTTATGCCAAACGAGAGGCAGATGTCATGGTAGGGATGTTTTGGAGCTCAGCGTTTTGTTTACCCATAATCAATCAGAGCAAACTGACTAGAGATATAATCTCTCTAACCTGTCTTGGGTCAATCCAGGGACCTCCTAATGTTTGTGAATAAAGTTCATCAAACGAAAACATCAGTATAATGAAGAATTAATAATAGTTCAGATTAAAAAAAAGAGAGTTTCATGTTTTTTGTTTTGCTAATTTTGGTTTTGATTCTTTAGGAATATGCCGTAAACTGTACCGTGATAACATGGGAGCGCATTCTGAGCCACCTCGACATTTTTGCCTTTGGCCACTTTGCAGGGTGGGCTATGAAGGCTCTGCTGATCCGCAGCTATGGGCTATGCTGGACCATTAGCATCACCTGGGAGCTCACTGAGGTAATGTGTATATGTACCTGATCATATCTGTGCCTTGATATGCCTGCATTATAATTATTTTTGTGCATCATGTACTACATATCCTCATACCAGATCACCACAGAGAACTATTGTAGGTTGCTTTGCAAGATTGTATCACTAAGCACAACGTTTTGCACACAAGATTTGGTTTTTTTGACTGCTGCAATTGTTGGCTGGCAAATTTCACCCATTTAAAAACATTTGAGAAAGATAATAAAATCATTATCTTAGCTTTTTACTGTTTAGTGTTTCTTCATTACAAATGAAAGCTCTTCTAACTGTTACTTTTTTTTTTGTCTCTCCTACACTTTTCACAGCTGTTCTTCATGCACCTTCTGCCAAACTTTGCAGAGTGTTGGTGGGACCAGGTGATACTGGACATACTGCTGTGTAACGGAGGAGGCATCTGGCTTGGTATGACCGTTTGTCGTTTTCTGGAGATGAGGACGTACCACTGGGCCAGCATCAAGTCAGTGTTTGCTCGTAACATTTGCAAAAAGAGATTAGCTTAAATAGATTTTACATTCTGAGTACGTTTAGGTTCTCAAAATGTCTTTAATTTTCACACAGGTCTTAAAAGTAAAACCTAACAATGAGATATAAACATTTATCCGACCCATCTCTTTACTTCCAGATGCACAACATTCAGACAGGAGCATCACTTTTGCCTTTTTATGCCTGAATAGTTCAGGTGGAGCTAGCATCCTGATTGATTGCTTGCAGGAATGCAATGTTTAGCTGCTTATTAACGTTTAGGGCAAGTGTGCATTATTGACATCTTTAACATCATGTGTTCAGAGAAATCCACTCAACCACAGGAAAAATAAAGCGAGCAGTGCTCCAGTTCACCCCAGCCAGCTGGACTTACGTGCGCTGGTTTGACCCCAAGTCCTCCTTCCAGAGGCTGGCAGGCATCTACCTCTTTATGATCTTGTGGCAGGTTGTGTATGCTTTGTTGTTTGAATTTAAAATCATAGTGAGAATATCAGATCCTATTGCATTTGATTAATATCTAGTTGTTACCTACATTAAATTTAAATTTTGTGATGAATATTTGTTTATATTTGCAGCTGACAGAGTTGAACACATTCTTCCTCAAGCACATCTTCATCTTCCAGGCCTCTCATCCTCTAAGCTGGTGTCGTATTCTTCTAGTGGGAATCATCACTGCACCCACTGTGAGGTATACACTCAAACTTCAAAATAACAGTTTTCTACTCAATCTGTGAGCAAATTGTTAAAGTAAAAAGTGCTGCCTTTACTGTTCACAGAACTTGTTCAAACACTTCTTGATTTCTCCTAAACCTTTGTCTTGAAATGATTTAAAGTCAAATGTTTAAACTCTGTTTATAATGTAGGATTTTTTAAAAGAACTACCTAATATCTGCAAAAACAAATACTTAGACTTTGAGGTGTATTCTAGTCATGTTGACTTGCAAAAAAAACCCCGTTGTCTTTCTTCTTTACCCTTTTAGTGATATGGAAACAAATTTTTGCACTCTAGTTCTAATGCACTCAGAACTATGATTGCACTTTATCCTGTTTTTTAAAATCTTTTTCTAAGATATTTCTGTATCCAATTCTTATTTTAGCGTGTGCAAAATTCCTCACAGATGTGGACAAATACATAAGCTGAAATATAAAAGCCCTACTACCCAAGATTAAACTATTTTACATCAATAAAACTTTATTCCTAGGTCCTACTTTTTATTAAAAGTGTCTGTAAGTCCCAATTTTATTTTAACTTTTGTATATGGAAATTGCTTCTGGTTTCCAAGCATAGATTTTTATATTTTTAGTTCTTCTCTTATTTTTAACAAAGATCTTGTCATCTTTTCACAGACAGTATTATGCATACCTGACAGACACTCAATGTAAACGAGTTGGCACACAGTGTTGGGTGTTTGGGTGAGTATTATTTATTAAAAAGAACATCAATGTGCCCAAAACCTGTAGTAGTTTAATGTTCTTTTTTTGTCAGTTTTGTCATAAAGATGTCTGGTTAAAAAAAAAACCCACAAGATTATTTTTTTCAGTCTTTAAAATTATATAAATTAATTTCATCCAGACTCATAACAAGGTCAACTTTTCATACCAAAACTAATATGATGGTTTTGATGTTTGATGTCCTTTTTGTGAGGTTCAAAGCACAACAGTATAATTTCTAGTAAATTAAAATTCATGTCATTATGCTGTTATTGACCTCAGACACAAAGCTGCTGATGGTCCCAGTCTGCTCCAGTTTCTATAGCAACAGGATGAGCACTGTCTGTCAGATGTTAAACACTGAGACTGCTCTTTAAGTCTCTCAGTGCAGTTTAGTAGTAATATCTATCTACAGGGTGATAATCTTACAAACATATTTATGAACTCATAAAACACAAGTGAGTCCACATGGAAGCTCTGCTGCAGTTGAAATGCATTATTAAGAGAGAGGGTAGTTCACACATACAACAATTTGTATCTGAACATTTCTATTCAGATCTGCATCTCATCTAATTGTACTTTTGTGTTTTATTTTAAGTGCTATTTCTTTTCTGGAGGCTCTTGCTTGTGTGAAGTTTGGTCTGGATTTATTTTCTAAGACTGAAATTCGCTACGTTCTCCTGTGGCTGCTCTGTCTGGTAAGAAAAGACGTGAATATGTGTGTGTGTGTTGATGCGGTTCAAAGTCTGACTACCAACCTGTGGGGACACACTTTACTGAAGCTGGGGTTTCATTAATGATTTAGGATTTGGGTTGGAATTACATTAGACAAGACAAACAAAAGCTATGATGCAGATGTTTGCTGATGCAGAGGTGTGCTGGAAACATCAGGATTCCTCATTATTATTTACCCCTCGCTTCTGATTGGATAACAGAAACATCACTACTCTGCCCCTTTTATTCAGAGTACTGTGTCACACCAAAATGTCGGACGAGATTCTGCCTTACGTTTTTGGTCCCGAAATCGAGGACGAAGAAGACATTTTAGAGGCGTTTGTCAATGAATGTTTCAGAATTGTAATACCTACATGTGACCTTAGCATTTTCTCCTAAAAGAGCAGAACGTTAGTGGTGTTCCTCATCTTCAACTTACAATGAGCAATGTGAAACAAACCTGTTGTGCTGCTGTGACACATGAACCGGGGAGACAGCAGACCGTAGGAGTTGCTAAGTTAACATTAGCATGTGTGGCTAACCACAAAGACCTCAGAATAACTGCTAATAGTGCAGCAAAAATATGTTACAAGCTTACCTAACCTTATCCTTTAGTGATCTTCTATAAGAAAATTTAAAAATTGATGCATTCCCAGCCTGGGACTCAAACCCAGGCCTCCCACTTGAGAGGTGATGCCTTCAACCTCAATGCCACAGTTCAGTTATGATTTTGTTCTGTTTCTATACATGAAGATTACGTGTCACATAACATGAGTCAAGATTGTGAAAAATCTGGGTTGCTTATGATTTTGTGAGCCAATTAACTTTAAGAATATTCTTGCATATAAATTTAAATTAAATAATGTATTTTTTAGTGGCCAATGGGACCCCAGACCACATGAGGCCCCTAGGCTTTAGCCATATCTAGCCTGTGCTAGAGCCTGCCTGTGGGGCGGGCGCGAGCCAAGATGGGCCAGACCATGAAAGCAAATTTGTAGTGTGACGTAGATCTACGAGGTTTTTCAAATCCTAGTGTTTCAACCTCTATTTTCTATAAGAAGCTAAAGCTGGAGATGCATGTAGAAGACTGTTTTGAATGAAAAGCTCAGAGTGACCAATATTTATGAAGAAAAAAAAACATGGAAAAAAAGTTTTTCAGTAAACCATAACTTTAAAGTTAGACATTGATTTGTGATCATTGGGAGATCAGCTAAGTAATGAATGCATTGTGTTAATATACATGCTCTAAGTGAGCTTATATTTTTTGTAATTATAATGCCGACCTTATGAATGAGCAGACAATATCAAATGTCACATTTTTACTTTTGCTGCTTGTATGTTGTGAAAATCCAATGCAAATATACTTTTAAATTTTGCAAATGCAAGAGACAGTTTTAAAAATGTTTTTAGTGAATCAGCTACAGAGTTTTCTTAAAGTTAAGAATTATTTTTCTGTAGATTGATATTTTATTTTCATTTTATGCAGGCACTCATCACACTCCTGTGTTTATATGGTATGGTTTGGTATGAACAACATAAAATGAAGGTGAGACCCTGTTTTGGCTCTTGAATTACTATTAAGTAATAACATACATGTTTCAGGAGTAACAGCTCATCTTCTAACATTTTACTTGTCAAAGAAAAAACTGGTTTTATAAATGAAAATTATTTCATTTCAATGTCCGTGAGTTTTTCTACTAACATTAAACTAATTGTGTTTAAAGATTTTTAAAATGCAAAAAAAATATATAATTAACTTTTTTAAACCTGAATTTTGGTGGTCCTTTTTTTTTTTTTTTTTCAAAACTGATGTGTGAAAGTCAGAAATGCCATTTTGTCTCTGCCTTTTCTTCTCTTCACAGAGTATCACTTTACAGAGTGATGACCACGATGACAGCAGTGCTGTTGACTCTTCTCTTTTGGTCCCAGATGATCATACAAGTCAGTTTCATAATAAAAAAGACCAGTGGCAAATCCTCATTAATTCCCAGTGTTAACATTTCTTATATCTGTGCCTTTATTTGCTCCATAGATTCACTGAGACGTTTTCAACCTACAAAACGGAAGAAGGCTTCTGCCAGGAACAGATTTGTGAACAGCCAGAAAGGAAAGAGACAATGAGCAACACTAGTAATAAATATTCATCCATCATGAGAAGAAGTTAATGGCACATAAAAGGATAGGAATACAGGTAATGCATATTTAAAGTTGCACCAGTGATTTTATATATTCCAGAATGACAAAAAACAACTTATTAGCAATGGCAACAAGACTCAGTTCCAAGTTTGTAAAAGTCAAAATACAAGAGTAAGATGCTTTAAACACCTGTGTGTTGGTGTCTGGATTCTTTTGTAGAAATGTTAAACAAAGAAACACCAAATGTTGACAGTAAAAACAGGGTTTTTTTAGGCCTCTTTCACAGCAGACATTTTCACTTGAAAAGTAAAGAAAGTGTAGGCGTACTAACAAAGGCTGCATTCCATTGAGAGTAAGTTCTACTTGTTAACATTTTTTAAAGAACAACCGGTATGAGCAGCTGCAGAAATGGAATGTAGCCCTCATTAACTGAAGTAAAAATGTCAAAGTTCTTCACTTGAATTAAAGTGGCATATTTGAGGATATGTGCTTTTTGTTACTTTCCAATTAGATGAACAAGCTACCTTCTAATGCTGCATTTTGTTCTTATTTTTTTGTAGGATTTGTCAAAATGTGTTTCATTTTTTTGTGTTATGGTTATTAGAGATAATATAGTGTATGCGTGTAAAAAACTACTGTGACAATTCAAACACTAGTGACATTCAGAAGCAACAGATAATCACTTGTTTGAAAGTTTAGAATTTATTCATGATCCAAAACTACTTTGATGTGTTTTAATAATTCTACATGACACTGGTATTTATTAGTTTTTAATATTGTATGGGTGCTGTTTATTATTTAGCATTAAACTGTTTTTGTTCTAACATTTTAGAACTAGCATTCCAGAATAATTCCAGCCCTTGAAACATCTGCTTTAAATATAAAACACTTAGATATGAAATGTTTGAGATGTGTTAACTGATGCAAACCCTTATGCACTGTGTGATATTACTGTAATGTTTTTAATGTATTTTTCTTGGTTTCTATGAACAAATTAATAAATATATTATTTAAATTTGGTTTTGTTAACTATTTTAAAGCATTTTATTTTTCTCATCATTGTAGTTTTTGCTGCTTCAAAGAAATTGTTGCATTACGTTTCAAATAAAAAGACAGAAGACAAGTTAGTAGTTACAATTGATCTTAGGTTTTTAATCAGGTCATTGATTATTCTCCCAAATCTCAGTTTATGATGTAAAACCGTCGCACATAAGAACATCAGGCTCATGAAAAAACTGTCACTCTCCTTTGTTATGCTCAGTCACTACATTACCCATAATTCATTTGCGCCCGTTGTGCTGGATGACAGCTATCCGGCGCCGAAACATCGATAGACACTCAGACGAAAGAGCCATGGCGGCCACGGGTGGAGGGAAAATTAGAAGCAGGAGATATCATATTGCTTCTAAACCTTACGCCAAGAGTAAACAGGTAAATTAACTGAAAGTTTCCGTGTTAACAGCCCAAGTCGAGCACAGCACAGCATTTGTATTGCCACCATTCTTCATTTTTTTTGTTTTTGTTTTGTTGGAGACATTTTATGGCCTCCTGTTAGCGCTCGTGGCCTCCATGCGCTGCTAGCATGCTCAGGAAATGCTAGCAAACTAGCAAGTTGGCTTAAGGTTAGCAAAATTATACGGACCTGACAGGTCAAGTCACGATACTGTATCGTTCAGACAACTCAATCAGTATTTGTTTTAGTGCAGATCCGCACACGACAAGCCGAGATAACTAACCATGGGCCAGTTTGCAAGTTCAAAGTGATTAGCCAAGTTAGCAAGAAGCAAGGAAGTAGAAATTCAACCGCTAATTGTAGCTAACAAACTAGCATCTGCGAGCAAACGCATTGTTGTCTTTAGTGCTTTTCAACGTAGCAGATTCAAATGACGTGATAATGTAGCTCTTTATTACAAACCCACGTACTTATGCGATTGCTTTTATTACAGCTGTAGTTTAGTATTCACAAGGAATAATATAAATATTGACTAGTGTTAGCCAAATCTCAGCCCGTTGAATTGCGCAGGGAGCCTTGGGTTTATTGGAAACACACATGGTCCTCTGTAGGATTATTTGCCGCCTGTGTGTCAAAGTTTTTGAATTTTAATGCCCTCCACAATGTCAGCGTTAGTCAAGACTTTACTGGGTTGATTCTCAGATCTGTTTCGTCATGACGGGAAATTGTGAGTAAATTGTTCAAAAATGTTTAGCATACTCTTACTTAAAGAAAACACCAGTATGTCAAACCCATCCTCTGACAATGGTCTGTATCTTGAAAACTGAACAAATGCGTTGTCATAACTTTTTAACGGATGTATATTAATTTCATATGATTGATTTTGTATGTAGCTTTGCCAGGATGTACTTGTGATATCCATAATCTTGTAGCTTACATGTGTACGCTTGTTTTATTAAGTTACAATTTATCACATTAAAATAGACTTATGAAACAATTATTCAGATTTTTAGTTCTTTTTTTAAAGTTTGTTCGAAATTTAATATATTAGCAACCTCTTAGACACAGCTAGTCTGCCTTCAGTATTTTAAACTTGCTAAGTAAACATGCACAGTAGGGCAACATAAAAACCTGTATATTAATTTACACCTGTCTTTAAATGTTATATAAGTAATGACCATTATAAATCAATAATTTTAGCTTTTTATTTTCAATAAGTATAAGTTGAGTATATACAAACAGCTTAAACCTTGAAAGTTTAGTGGTGTACATAAAGCAGAATCTTGTCATTTATTTTACAAGTAATATCTTTGTCAGCATCATGTTAAAGTTCTTAACTTTGTATTTTACTTCATTAATGCAGCATTGTATTATAAGATAATGATTATTCATTTGCTTGAAAATGATGAGGTGTTTAACAACAAATCACTACAGGAACATTTTTGTTACATAATGTGAATATACTGTAAATAGTGTAAATATAACTTTCTACTTCAGCGATGTAGTAGGGCAGTTGGCTTAATTGAAGTTAGTACATTTTTACTCACAAATTATGTTTTTCAAATTCTAATAAACTAAATCTAGGTTTGTCATGGCTATTTGGTATAGTATACACAACACAGCAGCCTAGAAATGGCTGTGTTTGTATCATTGTTCTTTAGACTCATGCATGTTTGATCATAACTTAAAATTGTGCCATGCCCATAATAAATTATTCAAAATGTTTTTACTTAATGTTAAAGTATGTAACCGCAACAATTCCTAAAAAGGTTAAAATGTGTTGAACCTTTAAAGATAATGCAAGAATGTGTGTTGCTAATCATAGAAACTCTCGACAAAAGTTTCATAAAGTTCAACATATCTTTTAATTGAATAGTTGATCACATCCAGTTGCTTTTCCTTAAAACTGTTCTTAGATCTTGATAAGAATGTGAAGATGTGCAAAGCTCTGGGACAAGTTCTGTCGTTATTTTGTCTGTCCCCATTGTAAAACCGGTCCACACAACCAAACCGGACGGAGAGGGAATAAATCTGAAGGATAGACCGTCCAATTTCACAGACGCAGAAGAACCGAACTTACCATGACCAGGTAGATAGGCTGGATCCTCCGAAGGATGCAGCCTCTGCACTGATCATTGATCTCTGCATCATCGGCATACTAGGAACTGACAAATGTTCCCTTTTGCGTCTTATGCAAGCTGCGATTAAATGCGTTAATGTTTTAACGCGCTATTTTGTTTGTAATTATTTAATTGGGATTAACGCGTTAGAGTACACCCCTAATTTTAATTGAAATGATCATAATCATCTAGTCAGTTGTTGCGTTGATCCACCTAGGGGAAAGCATTATGTGGACCACAGGTGTGTATCACAGATAAATGAGAAGAAAGGAGACCCATGTGGTTCTTGCCTTGTGAAAACCTCCCTGTAATACACATCTGCATGAACAATCACACTAGGCCGCTAACACTGTTCATTTAACTTTATATTTTTTCTCCTTCACAACATGGGATTGTGTTAAGAAACTTTGTCTCACATTTCTTGCACAATGCTTGAAAAATGCATTATCTTTTAGTACAGCTGAAAAACCTTGTGTTGCATTAACCTCAAGAACAAACTTTATATGATTCTATTTTGCTGGCAAAAAATTATTTTGTGCCACTTAGGGTTACTGTTTGAATCTTTAACAATCCATCCAAGGCATCAAATCCTTTTTTTTTTTTTTTCACAGGTTACCGTCTTTATTTTGGGGGTTATGGTTAGGTACATCTTGATTTGTAAAACCTGAAAATTGAATTTTATTACCTTTTTTCTATCTTCTTTATTGATCTGTTTATCTTTCATTTTACTTTCCTTGTATCAGTTTTGTTTCTCACGTCATATTTCTCATGTCTCTATTTTCAGCAGTCAGGCCTCATCAGTCGAGTGACAGACACAGTTAAGAGCATCGTTCCTTCCTGGCTGCAGAAATACTTCAAGAATGAAGATGCTCCTGAAGGAGGAGAGGCAGGACAAGGGACAGACCAAAACTGCCAGCTGCCACCACCACCTCCTCCTCCTCCAAATGGCAATGAAGAGGGACCTCCTCCCCTTGATGGAAGAGATTCCCCAGAGCCAAGCACCAGTAACATGGGTAAGAAGCTGCTCAGTTTAGTCATTTTTTTAAACTTTCTATATTCTTCAATGAGATTCTAATCTCATGCTGTTTACTCACCTGTAACTTACGTTGGTTTTTTTTTGTACAGAACCTTCAACAAGCCGTGCATCCCTAAACTTTCAGGAGTATGTGCTATCTCGACCTCCTCTTAGTCGCTCTCATCTCCACTTTGCCTCGCTGGATGCCTCCTCCCCAATCTTAGGAGCCTCTAGCAGCCTCTTCTCCCAGCCCTCCACCTCCTCTGCCCCTGGCCCCTTTTCCACTGGCTTCTCTTTGGTCAAAGAAATCAAGGACAACCTCTCACAGCATGAAGACGATAACATCTCTACCACGAGTGGGTTCTCCTCCCGTGCATCTGACAAGGGTATGAGCTGAGAATTTGTTGAATGACACAATGTTTATTTCATAAACAATTTCATTGATGCCATTGATATTTATTATCCCATATTATGTCTGGTTTGTCTAGAAGTAGAAGTAGTAGACGTGACCAAAATGTTTAAATAACCCACAAGAAGTTGTGAGATAACTGAATTCTCTTCTCCTTTTTAGATGTCCCCACTTCTAAAACTGCATCACTTCCTCAGCTTTGGTCCCCAGAGATGGACAGAACAAGCTCTGGACCTCAGCCCTCCCATTCCAGTTTGAAAAAGCCATCTTTCAATCTGTCTGTGTTTGGAAACTCATCTAATGTGAGTATATGCCTGTCCGTCAAAATGCAGAGGTTCCAACATGTTGGTAAAAACAGATCAGTCCTGCTAATCCTGTGATGTTGACATGTAAGAGTTTCCCTCAGGATTGTGATGTTAGATAAGTGACCCATGCTGTCCTGGAACTGAAACTGATCAGTACATTCACTACATCAATAGGTCGCTTACTGTAAATGTACTAATACATTATTTTAAGATGAAGGTAAATGTCATTACCCGAAGCTTCCAATTTTAAAACAAGTTTATAGTGATTTATTTTTTACATTTATGATATAAGTCAATATATTTTTTATTCTTTATTTTCTAATTGTGAGCACTGTGTTGTACTTTTAATTCTTGCACGGTAAAATGGCAGACACAAGTTGATGCTTAACATCTCGTGTTATCTTGGTTTGCAATTAAATTTTGACAATCCTGTGAAACGTTGGAGTTCAGAATCTTAAAGCCAAAATCATAATGGCATTTGGCTTTACTTGAGCAAAACATAAATAAGGATAAACAAAGTTTAATAATGACATCTGTGCTTCTTATCTGGTGTATTCTATATAGTTTCTGTTTTGGTGTTGTCTTTCCATAACATACCCCAAAAAATGTATTTAAGTACCTTTTTATATTTGTTGTCGTTCTGTCTTCCAGTCAACATTGAACAGCACAGTGCTGAACTCTAGCCAGCTTGGAGATTCACCATTCTACCCTGGGAAAACCACGTATGGCGGAGCAGCTGCAGTCAGGAGCTCCCGCAATCATACTGGAACACCTTATCAGGTGATTTGCTTGAGTTTATGTAAGAAAATATGCTAAGGTTTTATTTCATAAAATCACACTTCTACCAAAAAACTGGTGAAGGTTCTCAGTCCTCCAGGTAATAGTTACCCTTGTAGGTTTAAATGAAAGCAATCAGACTTTTTAAATTTTGAAGAAGAAAACAAGTAAACATACGGTTTCCCTAATGTTTAGTTTTTCTGACAGCAGTAATGTTATATTTTGACTGAAATGTGGTTGTTACTACTTTAATTAACGGTTAAATGAATCTGATTGTAGGCTCCAGTGAGACGACAGATCAAGGCTAAGCCTGCTGGTTCTCAGCCCTGTGGGGTGACCAGCGCCACAGCCAGACGAATCCTCCAGTCCTTGGAGCGCATGTCTAGCCCACTGGCAGTGAGTACACAGATGTTTACTAAACTTGACTTGACTCTTTTTTTTTTTTTAAAGTTTGGGATGCTCGTCAGTTTCTCTAGATTATTAATTTGTTAAATATTTATGGCAAGTGTTTTTTTTTTTTTAATCTAAAGTACTTTTTTCCCCTTTTATCAACAGGATGCTAAGAGAATCCCAGCAGCTGCTTTGCCCACCCTCTCACCTGTATGACTTCAGTATATTATATGTCATAAACATCAGCTTGCTGTAACACTTTGTACAGTTAAATATATGTGATTATTGAGCTTTCTAATTTTAATTAATTTGTTTCCAGTCAGTGGATGGTGTACATTTGGATGTTCCAGAACACCAGTCAAAAAGGAAAAGAGTAAGCATGCATTTCAGAGTTTCTGTGATTACATTCCTCCCGTAAAACACATTAACTGAGTTGATTACTTTTGTCATAGGTTTGTCGGACATTATTATAAATCTTAATATCACTTTAAAAATGTATACGATAAAACAACAAAATGTTATCAGTAGCTACTGCCTGTTTGGCTTAGTAATGTGTACAACTGTAGGATTGAACAAACGTAACAACTGTTGGTTTGTTTTATCTCTATCGTTTCCTTTCCCGCTGCCTGTTAGCTTCTTAAACACTCAAACAGCTGTTTTGTACTGTGTGTGTGTTTGTAACGAGTACACATTTGGTAGCACAACTAACTACACTGCTAAATGTATTTGGCTCATGAAAATGTTTTTCCTAGCTCATCTTAAAATTGACCAGCTGTGCATTAACTGTCTGACATGGACAGCTGTGACAGCTGCTTTGTAGAGGATGAAACAGTGGTTTATTGACATGTCTAAAATCATTCTCTCAGTGTAGTTTTACCTCGACAGATTCTAAAATGTAGCCCAACCATTACCAAAATGTTTATTAGACTGATGAGATCTATTTAAAATAGAGATGCTGTTTCTAGATGAACACATTCAGCTTGCTAAATAAAAAAAAACAACCTCCAGTGTTAATGTAGAGGCATGTGTTCAACACACACAGACACAGAAAAATAATTAAACCCCTTTGCCCCGTTTGTCCCTGGTATTTTTTTTTATGTCTAACGTTTGTTGTTGTTTTTTTTCCAGATGGATTCAAATCTCCCACCAGTGCAGAAACTCGTGATTCCAACAGCAACTCCTGTTTCAGGAATTCGCTCCGTGTCTTTCAGGCCGACTTTGACACCTGGAGGACCCAGCAGAATAACAAGAGACAAAACCGTTAGTAGATCAGTTGTCTGATTTACACATAGTTGTTTTTTTATGTTGAATCCAGTCAGTTGGTGCTTTAAAGCATACTTGACTATTTTTCATTCTTTTATTTACTCCTGTAGCTCTCAAGACAATCACCACAACTACCTGAAGCAACCCCAGGTCCATCTCAAAGGTGAAGTTTGATTTTTCTGGTTTATGTTCTCTTATTTGCATCAGTAAATATGGTGATACAAGTATTTACAAATCATCACTTTCAGATTTTAAAATATTTTTCTCATAACTTTTTATTTGTAATCAACACATTCCTTGTGTCAGAAGCCTTTTTTAAACTTCTGTCTGCTCTGTTTTTGTTGCGTTTTACTAACTAAAGGTTTTTAATCTATTGTACAGCACAAGGAGTTTTAGTGACCCCAGCTATCCTCTGTCCAGCACCCCTGTAACCAGCAGTGTTGTCACTGGAGGTGGCAAAATGAAAAGGGAAAGGACCACTGCACGGCCCTCCTCCAAACGCCCTGAAGAGGACAAGGTGGAAAACGATTAATTGGCTAATATTTTTGTTGAAGGATAATAATAAAAAATGCACAAGTTAATATAAAACATGCTTCCATTTTGTAACGTAAGGTTGCTGAGGTACCGGTCCTCCCGAGCATTTCACTCCCCATTAGCACATCATCTCTGCCCACGTTCAGCTTCTCTACTCTGCCGCCTTCCACTTCTTCTACAACTGTTAGCTCCGCCCCCAAGACCACAGCTGTGACTCCTGCTAAGGAAGCAGTCACAAATAAGGTTTGTGTTAGAACTACTATCACTACTTTTATAATAATTAAAAGTATGATAGAAAACAAGATTTTGCGTTACTTTTTTCCTCCACAAGGATCCACCAAAGGCCTCAACGCCACCCTGTGTACCTTTCACATTCTCTTCCCCCATTGTCAAAGCCACTGCTGCCAGCCCACCTTCTTATTCTCCATCTGTGAGTATATATTTAAAGGAAGTCATTGTAAAAACCGTATACTGCAGTTACATAGGTGATGTTTATACTTTTGTGTAGACTGGATTTACGTTCAGTGCACCTGTAGCAAAGTTGGCTCCCTCCATGTCGATGTCAAATGGAAAGCTCACCACACCCACAGCACCAGCAGGTGAGAGCATTTACCTCCCTGTTTATCCATTTCTCATGGCTTTTGTTGATTGAAAGCATTTTAATTTTGGCTTGTTTTCATGTGTTCCAGTGAAGTCAGTTGCAAACAAGAGCACAGAAGAATTTGAAGGACCTTTTAAACCAGCCAAGACGCTGAAGCAGGGCAGTGTACTGGATCTTCTCAAATCACCTGGTAAGAATCTGTACAATTGTTTCATAATCTGCATGTTTTAAAAATATCTGGTAGTTTGCTACTTATGTGTTTGCTCTCTTTAGGTTTTGCCTCTCCTGTTGCTCAGAATTCCTCAGGCACAAGCGTTGTTCCCCAGCAGACGTCAGCGCCATCCATGGCGCCCCTCTCAACGGGCACAACCTCTTCCTCGTCCCTTACTCAGTCTACTGGGTTTGGTGGTTTATTTAAAGCCTCTGCAGGCTGGAGCTGTGATGTATGCTTGGTTCAGAACAAGCAGTCAGACACAAAATGTGTTTGTTGTATGGCGCCAAAGCCCAACTCCTCACCTAATTCCACAGAGAATAAACGGTCTACTACCAACGCTGTGGGGCTGGAGAACAGCAGCACAAGTACCACCTCCACTGCTGTAACCACAGCAGGTTTTACCCCAATATTTTCCAAACCAGCAGGAACCTGGGACTGTGATACGTGTCTGGTTTCAAACAAGCCAGATGCAGTAAAGTGTGTTGCCTGTGAAACGGCCAAACCTGGGACAGGGCTCAAAACCTCACTTACATTTCCCTCTGCCTTCTCGACTGTTAAGACTGGATCTGCTCTCACAAACCCAGTTTCCACGGGCATCAGTGGATTTGGAGATAAATTCAAAAAACCTGAGGGTTCATGGGAATGTCAGACGTGTTTGGTACAAAACAAGGCAGAGGACACTAAATGTGTGGCTTGCAAAGGTGCTAAACCAGGTAATGAGAGCTTAACTGAGACTTTATTGATATATATTTATTACATTTTTGCTTTCTTTTTATAGCATGCATGTTTGATGAGCATCATCTTTTTGTTTAAATGTAACACAGGAGCTTCAGCAGAAGCTGCTTCATCAACCAGCAGTGCCCCATTGTTTGGATTGGGAGACAAGTTCAAGAAGCCAGAGGGAGCCTGGGATTGTGATGTGTGTCTGGTGCAGAATAAAGCTGCTGATGTTGAGTGTGTTGCTTGTCAGACGGTTAAACCTGGAGCTAAAGTGGAGCCCAAAGGTACCAAAAGGCCGCCTGCTTTTAGAATAAACATGGTTGATGCTGAAAAACTTGAAAACAGATAATTTTTTATTTCAGAAGCAGAAAAAGTAAATTTTTTTGTTTCCTGACATTCATGTTTGACACATGTAGCTGTGTAGTAATCACATTAATGCATTTTCTTTGTTTCTTTTCAGCCTTTGGCTCATCCTTCAGCTCCTCTGCTGGTGGGACTACATCAACTTTTGGCTCTTCTATCTCAGCTTCTGGAGGTTTTAAGTTTGGCACATCAGACAGTACATCAGGATCTGGAAGTTTCAAGTTTGGTAGTTCTGACTCATCAAGTGAATTTAAATTTGGAGCCCCATTTGGAAGTTCCTCATCAGAATCCTCATCTAAAGACACTACTGCTTCATCAGGGTTTAAATTCAACAGCACTACAGATGGCTTTAAATTTGGGGCTGCTGGAAATGATGACCAAAAGTCTGATCAGCCTGCTGCAGGTCCTGGGTTCAAGTTTGGAGCCAGCAGTGGGATAGCGTTTGGAACTGGATCGTCTAGCACAGACAGTAACTCTTCTAAAAGTGGCTTCACCACTGGACTGTCAAAACCTGTAGAAAAACCTCCAGAAACCACCACAGCCTCTTCATCTTCTGTTTCCTTTACTCCTCTTTTTTCATCACAAGAAAAGAGCGATAATAAAGAATCATCAAATGACACCACACCAACAAATACCAACACAACCACCACCGCAACCGTCAAAAAGGGGTCTGTATTTGGGAGGTTGGGCGAGCCGAGTTTGGCAGCCAACTCACCAGAAGTGAGTTCCACGTTTGGGTCATTACAGGCAGCCAAGGAGTCGGCTGCACCCACATTTACTTTTGGAAAGCCAGAGGAGAAGAAGGAAACATCTGCCTCCACAGCTACGTCAACATTTATCTTCAGTTCTGCTAGTAAGGATGCAGATCCTGCACCAGCCACAACAGGAGGCTTCACCTTTGGTAAACCCAGTGCTCCAACAGAACAACCTCCACCAACTTTTACTTTTGGCAAGCCAGCAGAAAAGAGCGAAACATCCACTTCAGAGACTCCAAAGCCTACGTTCACCTTTGGACAAACTGTTGCAGGTACTACTTGCTTTAATTGTGATTTGTTTTGAGCGGGAACCTTAAAAAGATTAGCATAGTTTTCAATGTTCTTGCTAAAACATGATTTTTCTCCTGAACAGATTCTGCTGCTGCTCCAAAACCAGCATTTTCTTTCATGGTTAACAACAATCCGACCAACACCACCACTTCATCGACCACCTCATCGACTCCCAGTTTGTTTGGCACTGCCGCCACTGCTGGCAGCAGCTCCACATCAGCTCCGGCGTCTTCTGCAGCTCCCAGCACCTTTGTCTTTGGCCAGCCTTCTGCTGCGACCACCAGTGATGCTCCACCTGCTAAAGCATTTGTTTTTGGACAGAGTCAGGACAGTCAGTCCTCGGCTCCATCAAGTGCTCCTCTGAATTCAGCTCCGGCAACAGCTCAACCCTTCATTTTTGGTGGTGGTGGTGGTGGTGGTGCCGCCAATCCTGCTGCTCCCTCCTTTAGTTTTGGAGCAACAGCGCCATCTGCTGCCTCTTCATCAGGTCTGCATTTTCATGACGACTTTGTGTTTTTGCATTTTTCTGCTTGAATAACTTTGAAAAATTCACAGTTCTTGACTTCATATATTCTATTTGTTTACTTTTTTCATTTTTCCCTCCCTCTACTTTCAGTTCCATCTGCAGCTCCCGCTCCATTTGTATTCAGTTCAGACACTTCTGGTGGTTTTGGGACCAACCAGCCTCCTGCATTTGGATCATCTTTTGGATCTCCTTTCACAGCCACATCTTCCCAAACTCAAGCCTTTGGGGCCAACGCTGCTCCCATTTTTGGACAACAAACCAACTCTACGCCTGTATTTGGGGCTGCTGCTACTTCTGCATCAAGTGAGTAAATCCTTTGTCCTGCATTAACAGCTTACTGTTTTTAGGGGCTTTTTGAGAGTTTAGATCAATTGTTTCACATTTTTATCAGGTGGGAGTTTTCAGTTCGGAGGAACCAGCACGTTTGGTGCAACCAACAACACCAACTCAGGTGTATTTACTTTTGGAGCTGGATCTACAGCCTCTCCTGCCCCCTCTGCCAATCCCCCCATCGCACCTCAGCCAGGAGCAGCTGGTGGTGGCTTCAACTTTACACAACCTCCAGCATTTAACATCGGGTAAGTTTGTATGTTGTCAGCTTGCATAAAACACAGTATTTCAGGATATATTAAATGTCATCAGTGTATTTAATATCTATACCTGACTGGTTCTGTATCTGCTCTTCCAGGTCAACAAAAGCCTTCACTCCCTCTCCAGCTGGACTGTCAGCAATCCCTGGACGCAAGATCAAGACTGCAGTGAGGCGCAGAAAGTAGTCCTGCATGGCCTTGACAGAACTATAAACGACTGTGACTAAACCATTTCCCTCCCATAAAGACTAGATGAAGGTCTCATCTGGAAACTGCTGACGTGCTTGGCATATGGGGATGGTCCAGGGCGAGTTTTGGCTCGTTGCTTAGCCGTTCATTCAAAGGTTTTCTTGTGTTTATAAGAGTTAATGTGTGAGACCTCTGGACTTTACTTGACTGAACTATTACCCAGACTTAGAGGACAACAATCAAGCAAAAGACCCCACACTCAACATAGAAAACAAGCAAAACAGTCATATCTTTATTTCACACACCGGAAAATGTCTGCTAGACTTTAGGCATGACTTTTTGTAATAAAATTACAAAGAGAAAATCTGCAAATTAAAAAAAATTTGTTTGAGTGTACACTTTTAAGAGTGGGTGATCAGATTATGAACCGTGACATGGAGAGGGTTAGTGAGAGCTGTGTGGTAAATCTCCAGTGATATTCCTGCAAAATATCTAGACTGCTCCTTTACAGGAATCACTGGACATGTAGCCAATGTGTCGGTGCAGTGTGCTGTATGTACAGGGATGAGCGTGTTTGAATGCAGAGTGCTTGTCTCTTTTTTTTTTTCTCTCTCCTCTTATGTACAGACTTGAGGTGTGTTTGGTTTCTTTGTACATGCTGAGGATGCGTGTCAGTGTGTGTTTGAAAACTGAAATGACAGTTATCGCCTGGCAACACCACAGGCGAGCAAGCAAATGAATGTTAAAAACAAAACCAGGGGAGGAAGGAAGTAGGGCAGGGTTTGGGAGCTGGGAAGCTGCATTCATGCACTGTGGAGGATGGATTGGGCCAGAGGCTTCACCCCGCCGCTTGACTCCTTTAGGACTTTGTAAATGCATAGTTTCATAAAAATCCTTGTTAGATGTTTGATTTTTCTCTGGTTCGCTCCACAACTCTGCTTTTTGTGCCCCCTCGTTTCTCTCAATCCCTTCCTTTCCTCTTCCTGCTTCCTTATTATCTCCCTTTATCTCTCTCAGCATCTCCTTCTTGATCTCTCTCTTAATTGGCCTTTGAATATTATAAAAAACCTGTAAATAGTGATATTTTTTTTAATCTGTGAAGTTGAATTTTTGTGTTACAAACTCTGCATTCAGCTTTTTTGTCTTTAGACTTTATTATGTAAATTCCTATATTCAAAGTTGCCCAAATCCATTTAAAAGGAGCTTAAATGCAAATTGGAGAACCTTTAGGTAAAGGTATATTGGCTTTTCTGATCCACTTTTGTTTGGACCAAAACCAGTATTGTACAAAGTATTAAGTATATATTTTTCTATTGCGTGTTTAAATGGAGGCGGGTGACTTTGGATGATAGGGACGTCAGTTTATTTTAAAGCCATGATTATTACTGGATGAGTGATCAAATTAAAACTATGGGTAATTACCATCAATAAAACTACAAAAACTATTTTTGTTTTGTGGTTGGGTGTTTTTTTTTTTTTTTTACATAGTAGATTATAGTAACACGTACTAAAATATCCGATAGCTGCAACCTTGAGGTTTTGGCCACAGTTTTTAAAGTATGATGCTTTAGTCGTCCACGCTACGCTTTATAGGCAAACTTGAGTGGGTCCTGTTTGTCTGACACTCTACTTGATAGAAAAAGCCCACTCCACTCTCATCATACATTTACACAGTACAGATATTGTGGCCACCGGTCTGTAATCCTTCAGGTCTTTTGGGGGTTTGAACGATGGTACATTCTCTCCACTGCTTGGGGATACAGCCAGAGCCCAGAGAAAAATGTTTGTTGCTTGCTGCGATTGAATAAACAAACCACCAGAAATGTATTCCTTTGTTCAGACTTCTTTTATCAATACCCCCACGGTGTATCAGTGGCTTTGTCTTGTGAATATCACCAAGTGACAAAATTGAAAAATTAATCTGCCACAAAGTGATTGTTGCACCCAGCTTGAATTTGGCAGATTAGATTTGGATTGAAATAACTTTATTTCTGTCTTGTAGATTATATTTTAAACTTTACAGGACAATAATTCCTTTACATTTAGCCAAATACCACCAAAAGCTTAAAAAATGTCACCTTCCAAAAAGTGATGCACCCAGTTTGACTCTGGCAGGGCAGCCTCCATCAGTTTTTGGCATAGTGAAAGTGGAAATGACTACATGAGTTTACTTATTTGACAATGCTTTTGTGAAAAAGAATAGTCTTTTCAAGGCAAATCTAATCTTCCACAATAAATCTGGAAGCCATGTTCACTTTTTGACATGCAAAATCATCCAAATTATGACAATTTGCTGATTTTGAAAAGTATACAAAAACAAACTGTTTTTATAGTTGTTCTAACGCTGGATTTGAAGATGATTTTTTTTCTTAGATTAGCCTCCATCTCTGTCTGAACATGGATCCTTCAGGTTGTTTTGCTTTGTAAATATTTTTGTGCAGTTTTGTATTTGACCAGATCAACAAACGTTAGCTTTACTCAACATTATAATGTAAATAAGCTTTATCTTTGGAGGAGTTAACGTTCTACAACAAATAAAACTGATCAAAGAATCATTTAAGTTGTAAGAAATGCGCCTGCGTCGTTAGGGGGTCTGTAAGGCAGTAATAACGATGACCGGTGTTGTGTCAGAAGTGTGACCCGGTGTTTTGTTGTGCCGCTCTCCGCTTGTTCCTGGGGGTCAGACGGGTCGGGTTCATTGTAGCAACGGGCCCTAGCAACGCACCGGGTCCATGGAGACAAACCGAGCCTGAGTGAAGGAATGCAAGACGAGATGAGTCGTTAGACACACGGAGGTAAAACAAACAAACAAAGACGGAGGTGTAAATAAACAAGGCGTTTGTGACTTTCACCTCACTAAAGATGGGATGCGGAACTTCGTCGGCCACCGCCGTCTACCCGCTGATGGAGGTGAAGTTGAACGGAAACCAGGTGGGTCCAGTGTTTATCCACCGCTTTTAGTTTGTTAAAACTGTAAAGAAGAAGCCGAAATAAGCATTGTTTTTTAGGCATTACATTCAGGTGGAGCGAGAGGCCCTAAAAGTTAACGTTCGAGTTCAGTAAAACGACAAGGTGAAGCCTAAGTAAGTCGGACAGGTGTTGTGCAAAAATCCGTGAACCTTAAATTTTGTGACACCAAAGAAAGAGGTCATCAGGCTTGTAAAGAGTATTTTTAAGCTCGTAGAGGACTGCAAAAGCACAATTACAAAATAATAAATGAAAGTAAGAAAATAAAAAAAATAGATGAATGATGAAAAGTTTAAAACTCCTAAACTGATGTATTTATAATTACTTATGTGTGTGAAGAGATTATATAAAAATTCTAAACGAGCCCATTTCTAGTAGAAAATGTCTCGTCTCGTCTCGTCTTCTTCCGCTTATCCGGGTCCGGGTCGCGGGGGCAGCATCCCAATTAGGGAGTTCCAGACAGTCTTCTCCCCAGTCACTTCTACCAGCTCCTCCGGCAGGATCCCAAGGCGCTCCAGGGCCAAACCAGAGATATATTTTCTCCAGCGTGTCCTGGGTCGACCCGGGGGCCTCCTGCCGGCAGGACATGCCTGAAACACCTCCCTGGGGAGGCGTCCAGGGGGCATCCTAACAAGATGCCCGAACCACCTCAACTGGCTCCTTTCGACATGGAGGAGCAGCGGTTCTACTCCGAGTCTCTCCCGAATGTCCGAGCTCCTCACCCTATCCCTAAGGCTGAGCCCGGCCACCCTGCGGAGAAAACTCATTTCAGCCGCTTGTATCCGCGATCTCGTTCTTTCGGTCATTACCCAAAGCTCATGACCATAGGTGAGGATTGGGAGGTAGATCGACCGGTAAATCGAGAGCCTTGCTTTCCGGCTCAGCTCCTTCTTCACCACAACAGACCGGTTCAGCGTCCGCAACACTGCAGACGCTGCCCCAATCCACCTGTCGATCTCCCGCTCCCTCCTTCCCTCACTCGTGAACAAGACCCCGAGATACTTGAACTCCTCCACTTGAGGCAGGATCTCTCTCCCGACCTGGAGTTGGCAATCCACCCTTTTCCGACCGAGAACCATGGCCTCAGACTTGGAGGTGCTGATCCTCATCCCAGCCGCTTCACACTCGGCTGCGAACCTCCCCAGCAAGAGCTGTAGGTCAGAGCCTGATGAAGCTAGGAGGACCACATCATCTGCAAAAAGCAGAGACGAGATTCTCCTGTCACCAAACTTGACACCCTCCACACCACGGCTGCACCTAGAAATCCTGTCCATAAAGGTTATGAACAGGACCGGTGACAAAGGGCAGCCCTGGCGGAGTCCAACCCTCACTGGAAACAGGTCCGACTTACTGCCGGCTATGCGGACCAGACTCACACTCCTCTGGTACAGGGACTGAATGGCCCTTAACAAAAGACCATCCACCCCGTACTCCTGGAGCGCCCCCCACAGGGTGTCCCTGGGACACGGTCATAAGCCTTCTCCAAATCCACAAAACACATGTGGATTGGTTGGGAAAACTCCCATGACCCCTCCATCACCCTAGCGAGGGTAAAGAGCTGGTCCACAGTTCCACGACCAGGACGAAAACCACATTGCTCCTCTTCTATCTGAGGTTCAACTATCGACCGGACCCTCCTCTCCAGTACCCTGGAGTAGACCTTCCCAGGGAGGCTGAGGAGTGTGATCCCCCTATAGTTGGAACACACCCTCTGGTCCCCCTTCTTAAAAATGGGAACCACCACCCCGGTTTGCCACTCAGCAGGAACTGCCCCCGATGACCACGCAATGTTGCAGAGACGTGTCAACCACGACAGACCTACAACATCCATAGCTTTCAGATACCCAGGTCGGATCTCATCCACCCCCGGGGCTTCGCCACTGCGTAGTTTTTTGACTACCTCAGCGACTTCTGCCCCAGAGATTGGACAGTCCATCCCCAGGTCTCCCAGCTCTGGTTCCTCATAGGAATGTGTCGGTGGGATTGAGGAGCTCCTCAAAGTATTCCTTCCACCGCCCGACTATAGCCCCAGTTGATGTCAGCAGCTCCCCGTCCCCACTGTAAACAGTGTGAGCGAGTTGCAGCCTTCCTCCCCTGAGGCGTCGGATGGTTTGCCAGAACCTTTTTGGAGCCGACCGATAGTCTTTCTCCATGGTCTCGCCGAACTCCTCCCACGCTCGAGATTTTGCCTCGGAAACTGCCACTGCTGCACTCCGCTTGGCCCTCCGATACCCATCAGCTGCTTCTGGAGACCCACAGACTAGCCATGCCTTGTAGGCCTCCTTCTTCAGCCTGACGGCTCCCCTAACCTCTGGTGTCCACCAGCGGGTACGGGGGTTACCGCCACGATTGGCACCGGCTACCTTGCGACCACAGCTAGCAACAGCTGCCTCAACAAATCGCAGAGCGGAACAAGGCCCATTCGGACTCAATGTCCCCCACTGCTCTCGGGACGCGGTCGAAGCTCTGCCGGAGGTGGGAGTTGAAGACCATCTTGACAGGCTCTTCTGTCAGGCGTTCCCAGCAGACCCTCACTATACGTTTGGGTCTACCAGGTCTGCGTAGCATCTTCCCCTGCCATCTGATCCAACTCACCACCAGGTGGTGATCAGTTGACAGCTCCGCTCCTCTCTTTACTCGAGTGTCCAAAACATACGGTCTCAGGTCAGATGATACAACTATAAAGTCAATCATCGACCTGTAACCTAGGCTGCCCTGGTACCAGGTGTACCGGTGGGCATCCTTATGTTCGAACATGGTGTTTGTTATGGCCAAACTGCGACTTGCACAGAAGTCCAAAAACAGAACACCACTCGAGTTCAGATTGGGCGGGCCGTTCCTCCCAATCACGCCCCTCCAGGTCACGCTGTCATTGCCCACGTGAGCGTTGAAGTCTCCCAGCAGGACTATGGAGTCCCCAGTAGGAGCGCTATCCAGCACTCGTCCCAGGGACTCCAAAAAGGGTGGGTACTCTGAGCTGCTATTTGGTGCATAAGCACAAACAACAGTCAGGACCCGTTCCCCAACCCGAAGGCGCAGGGAAGCTGCCCTTTCGTCCCCCGGAGAAAACCCCAACATACAGGCAGAGAGTCTTGGGGCTAACAGAAAGCCCACCCCAGCCCTCCGCCTCTCACCCGGAGCAACTCCAGCATACAAGAGAGTCCAACCCCTCTCAAGGACTCGGGTTCCAGAGCCAACGCTATGTGTCGAGGTGAGCCCGACTATATCTAGCCGGTATCGCTCAGCCTCTTCCACAAGCTCCAGCTCCTTCCCCGCCAGAGAGGTGACGTTCCATGTCCTGATAGCCAGTTTTTGTGTCCGGGGATCGGACCGCCAAAGCTCCCGCCTTGGTCTGCCATCCGATCCACATTGCACCGGACCCTTCATGTTCCTCCTGCAGGTGGTGGGCCCACAGGTGGATGAGTCCATGTATCCAGTTCGGGCT
>SSNR01000058.1:1926655-2090810 GCA_006937965.1 Callopanchax toddi | reverse complement strand
CTCCTCAAAGTATTCCTTCCACCGCCCGACTATAGCCCCAGTTGATGTCAGCAGCTCCCCGTCCCCACTGTAAACAGTGTGAGCGAGTTGCAGCCTTCCTCCCCTGAGGCGTCGGATGGTTTGCCAGAACCTTTTTGGAGCCGACCGATAGTCTTTCTCCATGGTCTCGCCGAACTCCTCCCACGCTCGAGATTTTGCCTCGGAAACTGCCACTGCTGCACTCCGCTTGGCCCTCCGATACCCATCAGCTGCTTCTGGAGACCCACAGACTAGCCATGCCTTGTAGGCCTCCTTCTTCAGCCTGACGGCTCCCCTAACCTCTGGTGTCCACCAGCGGGTACGGGGGTTACCGCCACGATTGGCACCGGCTACCTTGCGACCACAGCTAGCAACAGCTGCCTCAACAAATCGCAGAGCGGAACAAGGCCCATTCGGACTCAATGTCCCCCACTGCTCTCGGGACGCGGTCGAAGCTCTGCCGGAGGTGGGAGTTGAAGACCATCTTGACAGGCTCTTCTGTCAGGCGTTCCCAGCAGACCCTCACTATACGTTTGGGTCTACCAGGTCTGCGTAGCATCTTCCCCTGCCATCTGATCCAACTCACCACCAGGTGGTGATCAGTTGACAGCTCCGCTCCTCTCTTTACTCGAGTGTCCAAAACATACGGTCTCAGGTCAGATGATACAACTATAAAGTCAATCATCGACCTGTAACCTAGGCTGCCCTGGTACCAGGTGTACCGGTGGGCATCCTTATGTTCGAACATGGTGTTTGTTATGGCCAAACTGCGACTTGCACAGAAGTCCAAAAACAGAACACCACTCGAGTTCAGATTGGGCGGGCCGTTCCTCCCAATCACGCCCCTATTTAATTTAAATTTATTTACAAAAAAGCAAAGAGTTACTGGTATTTATTGGCAAACGATCCTACAAAAGATTTTGTTTGTTAAATTTTAAAATAACTACATCATAAATAACTTTAGTGAGTAGAAAACTGTGGCTTTCTCAGGAATGGAGTTAAAATGATCTAAATTGTCTAGTAAAGTTAATTTATAGTTGTATTTATTATCATATTTTGGTTAAATATTCATCTGTGAATTCAGTTCCTCATCAGATTATCAATACTGCTTTTTGCCAGTGACTTTTAGAAGTTAAGACTGTTACAGTTTTATGCAGATGACTGCCTATCTTTTCTTTATATTATCAGTCAGTTTCAGTCATTATGTGAACACATTAACACATATGAACCATAAAAGCAATGTCAGTAACATGGTGAATGTTAGTTAAAACTTCCTTAGCTGTATTTTCTGTTTGTTTTGTACTCCAGGATGAAACAGAAAATAAATCCAGCAGCCGTGTAGAGTCTGCCGTGTCAAAAGTCACCACAGACAGTGGTGTGGTGATGGAGAACAGAGACATCCTGGTGTTACCTGCACTAATTCCCAATCAGATCCCTACTCTAACATCTGACAGAGATGAGAAAAGTGAGTTACGCAACAGGATCTGAACAAACAGACCCCGTCACGCCACAGACAGAAAAATACATTTCATAACTTGTTTTTATATTTCAGCTGCTGCTCCAAGTTTGCTGCGGGAGAATGACGCCGTACAGGAACGAGCAAAGTCCAGCGAGATCCTGGCGGAGCTGTTGAGTCAAGGGATCATCCCGATGCGGGACACCAGGGAGAGCGGTGGAGGAGCGACCTACAGCATCATGGTGAGAGCCTCTTTATGCTTTCATATTCAGCTAAATGTCTACGACAGGTGGAATTTCACTTTGTTTAATATTAACCATTATATTAACAGTTTGACATTTCATAATCTTTTCCTCTTTTTTGCCTCAAAAAGCATATTAGAGGCTTTGATTTACAGCTATGCATGTCGCTTGCTTTCAATCCACTTTAGCACCAATATGATCTTTTTTAGTACATAACAAAAGTGTTTTAATTTCTTTATACTTTGTTTTGAAGGAGCCAAATCTTCTTGTAATCTTTTAATGTGGTTTTGTGGTCAATATAGCTCTCTAAATTTTCTGAAGGTTTTTCAAAGGACTCCTTTGGATTTTGGCTGCTTTTTCCTCTTATTTTGTGTCCAGTGAAAAATGAAGGATGACTCCAGACTTTTGCACAGGACTATAACAAATTATTTAAATGTTTTTTTTAATATATCAGCTGGGTAAAGATGAAGGCGTTACACGACGACCTCCTGCCAGACTGGAGTCTCTGAAGGCCCGAAAGGCTCAAAGTCTCTATAGCAGAGAAGAAATGGATGAGAGGATGAAGCTGGTTGAGGAGAGACGCAAGGTATACTGAGTTGTATTTGAAATAAATTACGCCAACGCTTTGGCTTTTTAAAATCCCCTCACTCACTTTTTCCTTCCACCCTCTTTCAGCTAATGGAAGATAAGCGCAAGGCACGTTTAAGGACAAAGTCTGCGCACGTTCGAAAGCTTGCTCCCATCTCCCCCATCAGGAAAGATGATGGCACTTTCCTTTCGCCCGTGGAGTCGCTACTGCCACCTCTTACCCATCATGATGACCCGACATCAACTTCCCTGCTCCGCAGCCAGATCCCCCGAGAGGCTGCAGATGGAGGAGAGTGGGTCAGAGAGGCAGCAGCTGATGGCAAAGAGGAGAAGAAGAGCGGTGAATCAAAAGGAGGACTAGAAGAAGAAGATGAAATTAACAGAGGGACAAGTGACATTAAAGAGGAGGAGGAGGAGACACATGTGGAGGAGAAGGAAGAGGAGGAAATACATGTGGAGGAGAAGGAAGAGGAGACACATGTGGAGGAAGAGGAGGAGACACAAGTGGAGGAGAAGGAAGAGGAGACACATGTGGAGGAAGAGGAGGAGACACAAGTGGAGGAGCTGAATGCAGAGGGGCTCCTCACAGCTTCAGGCCTGGAGAGTGATTCTAGCTTTCAGCATGCAGAGGAGGGAGAGGAGGTCTTTTAGTTTAAGAGCCATGAATTAGCACTATATGAGGGGGTGAAGAAAGAGGAGGAAGCCAAAATATTTTCTTTTGCACTACGTCAGAAATATACCCAATGTTGAATGTACTTAATGTTTTGTGAGCTCACATCATTTGGTCATGTCTGACTCTGGAAGCAGTTGTTGGATTGGACACAAGATGGCATTATTTCAATGAGTTCCAGATGTTTTACCGCACTGAAAAGTTAGAAACTGTGAAAAAGGTTAGATTTGTTCTGTAAAAAGTGTTTGTATAGAAGTACACGTGTTTATCTTTTTGTTTGAATCCCCCCAAAAAACAGGAAAACATCTGAGCTTTAAGACATTATAATTCGATTTTATTTCTAAAATTTACTGTTTCTATAATAAGCTTCTGTCTGAGACATAAGTGTGACTGGAGAATATTCAGCTGTTTTCAGAGACTTTCTAAGGTTTTCGTTTCTGCTGCCTGCCAGGAGGTTTTCTGTTAACGTTTTACAGTTCTGTATCTTTTGTTACGATTGAACTAAATAAACTTTTTCAAGCATTAAAATGTATGTGATTCACTTAAACTACAAGCAAATGAAGCAACACTTCTTTTTTTTTTTTTTTTTAGAAATAATGTTAAAACCAGGAGGAACCCAGAACCCTCTGCACCAGTGAAGGGTCTAACACTGGGTCTAAGTACTTCATCTTGGTACCTAAAAGCAGTCTGGGTTCATAGTTGATCCTGTATAGGTCTGTATATCCCTCCATGGATCTACCTCCCCAGAACAACACTAACCCACCTCCATACCTAGTATGCTGAACAATTTTTCAGGCAGCACAATGTTCACCATGGCTTCTCCAGTCCAGACCCTTTCATGTCTGTCACATGAGCTCAAAGTGAACCTGCTTTTACCTGCAATTTTTGGTAAGCTCCGTGTTGCCGGGTGTGAGCACAGGGCCCAATAGAGGACCTCAGGCCACCCTCATGAAGTCTGTTTCTAATGTTTTGGTCAAAGACATGCAGGTGACCCACTGGAGGTCACGCTAGGACTCTGGTAGTACTCATCCTCTTCCTCCTTGCACAAAGGAGCAGTTCTGCTGATGGGTTAAGGACCTCAGACCCTGTCTCCAGGAATCTCCTCCATCTTCCTGAGACTGTGCTGGGAGACACAGCTAGTATTGATTTCCCCACCACTATTTTCAGTTTTCCATAATTCCATATTTAATGATTTAAAAATGTTTATTCTGAAAAATGAAAACAGGAAGAAAAAAAAAGAAACAGGCAGAAAACTAAACTGAAACTAATTTCTTTAACATATGTCTAATGCTTTTTTTAATCTAAAGATCAGTTTATCCTAAGAATGTCTCAAAAAGAGGGATAAATTCAGCTTTCACGAGTGTCTGTATTGTTTCAGAATAATAGGATTCAGACGAGTCAGCACGCCGCGCATGAACAGACACAAAAGCTTAACAGAACCTGACCGGACCCCCATTGTTGAGCCTAAGAAACGTGATATTGGTCCCCTTTTTTACAGCTGTCTTTGGACATTAAAGGATGAGTGGTTGCATCAATAAAACAATGAACTTCATCAGGCTGCATCACATTCATATATTAAGGGGGAAAAGCTCCACATGAACCTGATTTATTCTGTATTTACTCAGGTTATCTTGCACTGACGTGTGCTCATTTGAGACATTTAAGTGACAAAAAAAAAAAAAACCTAGAAGAAATCTGTATATTTTCTCAGCACTGTAACTGCTTTAACCTGAAAGTCATTAATAATTCATGCCAAAGTTCCCTCTCACATTACTGAAGGCCAATGACTCATCCTGCATGTTCAGAGGGAAACTCAGTGATCCAGCTGTCACAGAGGATAACTTATGACACACGTTCAGCTGCTTTACCTCGAAACTTGACTCATCTCAAAAAGCTTTAGTCAATAAATGACAGAGAAGAGAAGCCTGTAACAGAAACAGATGAAAACATGTAAGGAATAAGTTGTATATTTATACGAACAGCTGGATCTGCACCTGTCTGTTCCTCCTGGTTGTTAAAGCTCCTCCTGATCTGTCTTTAATCCCAGATAAGGGACCAGAGGCAGCATATAGTGACAGGATGGATCATTAAACCTGGTTCTGGGCTTCCCAGCTGTTTGTGCGCTGGTGGGCGGGCTGCACAGAACGACTGGGTGGAGTTTCCAACTTTTTTTTTTTTTTTATTCTTTAGGAATGGATCCCAAACCTGTTGAGCTCAACAGCAGACCTATTATCGAAGAAGAGCTGGAAGCACCTGATGGTTATATCTTTGGGACAATCCGCTCCATGTTTCTGTGTTCTTTTAACTGTTGGGAGATCAAATCTACCTCCAAGTTTCATCGAGCTTTTTGTTCTGTTTCCTCTTCTTAAAAAGACACTTCCAGCTGATTTATTCTTCCATTCCCAAAGAGTAACCGATAAGGAGACTTTGCACTATTTTAGTTTTGTTTGAAATTGTATTTTAATTTATTTTGCACTAACGATGCACACCACGCAAAAGGACACGACCTACACGAAGATTTTCGTCGGGGGTCTCCCCTACCACACCACGGACTCAAGTCTCAGGAAATACTTCGAGGTTTTTGGTGAGATTGAAGAAGCGGTGGTTATAACCGACAGGCAGACCGGCAAGTCCAGAGGTTATGGATTTGTAAGTATCACTTCAAAAGTAAAAAAAAAAAAAAAAAAAAAAACCTTTCCAAGAGGTTGCAACACGTCTTTCTCAACTCCGATATCTTCGGTCAGGAGTTGTTTATGTTTTGATAAGCAGGATCCTATTTGTCACTGGCTTCTGTTGCAATCTCACCACCTTGTTGCGCACCGTTTTCTGCGCCGCTGCGCGCGCTGACAGCCGCCAGAGTCATGTCAGGCAAAACGGGAAAAGTCACCATTTCATCACCTGAAAATAAAACTTGTTCTGACTTATGGCTGAAAGCGATTGCAGCAAAAACCATTGAGGCTTACAGCATGTCTTTGAAGTTACAGCTCCACCTTAAATAAACTGTGTGCACAGTAAAAACTGTCACTAATTTGGATTGTTTTAGAAATGAGTTAACTTTGACCAGCAGACTTCTAACTAAAAATGAGGTTAAATTGACCAAAGTCTAAAATTAACTCTAAAAACAACTGGATTTATTATAGTCCAAATGATTCACAGCAATATTTGAAATGTATCATTTATTACATTTCTCCAAAAAGACTGTTATTGACTAACAACAGCAGTGAAACTCATACACAAACAGTATGAGATAGGCTATAAAAATATGTCATATCCATCAATTAATTAATATATGACCCAACATTAACCTGTGAACCCAAACAGAGCCAACCCAGGATTTCAGTTAGAATAAAAACCCAGCAGCATGGGAATCATCCATATCAACATAGTGAAACTTAGCCCTCTTCTCCAATCCTTACATCTGCATCATGTTCATGTTTTATTCACACAGTTTAACTTTATCATCTTCTTCAGCCGCAAAACATTTATTTCTACATGAAGGAAGGAAAAAAGATCATAAAAAATAATTTCTTTGCATTTTTATATTCATTTTGGGCAATAAAAGTTATTATAAAAGGCAACAATAATGTAAAACGTACTAAATGTTTGATCTGAAATGATTTGATCACTTTAAGAGATATTTCAGAAATTTTAAAGTGGCAGTCAATCAATTATTTATCTGGGACCATACCAACATTCTCTAGAAACAGGAAGTGGTTCTCTGACAGGAGCAATGCTCATTAGTGAGATAAGGAGAGACACTGCTGCCAACATTAACAGATAGTTTTCGGGTGTTTCAAACAAATCTTGCTCAAAAAAGTCACACTGATACATTCGAGCAGTACATTACCTGTTTGTGAACCTCTACAAGTTTGTATCAGGCCATTTGTTTAGTTTCAGTCATATCCAAATGATTATAATGTACGTGCTGCTGCAGCACGAATGTCATAAACTAAACAGTCTCATGCAAAACAGCAGTTCAAGTATTTCAGTGGATGACCTTTAAAAGGTCAACGTTCTTCTTCTTCTTCGTAAAGTGTAAATGTTGCACCCGTTAGGAGGGAAAAGATATCATTTCTGTTCATTAGAAATAATGTGCATGTATCTAAACACAGCATATAGGTAAACATGTGCCTCAACATTTCTTCACTTAAGATACATTTGTTTTAAATCACCTCATTACACATTAAAAAAATGTTAAAATAAGTAATAGTTTGATTAATTGTTGGCATAACTCATACAGTTTTTTCCTAAAATACATGAGCTCTGCTACTATTTAATCAAATTAACACTTTGATAGAGTTTATTTAACACTACAAAGAGTGAATACACATTAGATTAACAATTTAGTGTTAGTTCTGGCCTCACTTTGACTCAAACCTCCTGCTCATTCTAGTAAATTAAATCAACTCCTTGCTGTTTGGGGGATTTCAGAGTAAAAGCTTCCTCCCTGTGTCTGTTTTTAAATGAAATCATAATGTCCATCAGACACCTGCTTCCTCTTCTTGTCTTCAGGTGACGATGGCGGACCGCTCGGCCGCAGACCGGGCCTGTAAGGACCCCAACCCAATCATCGATGGCAGGAAGGCTAACGTCAACCTGGCCTACCTGGGGGCAAAGCCTCGTGTGATGCAGCCAGGTAAATTCAGACTCACCTGCGAATTTTTAAAAATAAACATAGCAAAAAGATCAATGAAAATGTAAACTGTGAAAATCAGAGTTCACTAGGTTCTGTTTTGCAGGGTTTGCCTTTGGCGTCCCCCAGATTCACCCTGCGTTCATCCAGAGGCCTTATGGGTAAGAAATGACGGGTGTGTTTAGAGAGAAAATAGACCCAACAATCAAACATGATTTGTATCCCTGCCCTCTAACATTGTGATGACTGATAATCAGCAGGATAATAAGTATATATTTTTATCATTATCTTGATTAAACTGCATTTCTGGGTTAAATAAAAACGTGTGAGTGGATTAAAGGTGAAAACTTGCAGTTTGACTCCATGTTCTCTCTCTGGTTCGACAGGCTCCCTCTCTCTTAAAGTATCTGTGTTGTGGAATAGTTCAGTAATCACTGATCAGAAAAAGGAAATTACCTGTAGACTCAAACGCACCCAAGCAGGCTGGGTGATTACAAACGCATGCACGTGGGTTCATTTCATTTCATCTGAATAGAACTTAGCTTTGTGTGCAGTTATGAAGTGGTGTTGTTAGCTTAACTGTGTGCTTTAGTGGGGAAAAAAAAACAACAACAAAAAAACAAAGTATAGAAACGTTTTGATTGATTGAACTTTTGGGGTGTTCGTTTTCTGTTTGTGGAACTTTGCCAAAGAGGAGCAAAGTCTTTTGCTTGTTTTGTTTTGATTTTAGCTTCTAATTGTAACAGTTTTTGTTGTTTCATGTGTTTCTTTGATTTATTTGTGACTGCCTTCTTTTGAATTGCTGGTGATTTTTCTGTGTGGACTTCCTTTCGTACTACCAACTTTCCCCCAACCCTTCACTTTACTTTATTACTCGCCAGCATCGCCTTTGAATGTCTCACATTAACACAACAGAAACATGATAAATGTTTCTACACTATACATCAGAATCTCATCACATCATCAGAAAGGCAGCTGAGTGAACGACGAGCCCGTCAGTGAATGTGCGTCCAGTCTTGTGTGTGTGTGTGTGTGTTTCTGTTCTTCCATGTTTCATTTCTGCTCGCCTGAGTCTCCAGTGTGACACAAACAAACGTCTGGATGTCACTGTCTCTCCCTCATTCTCTCGCAGGGAGCTTTCGTCACATGGGCTCGTGGTGTTAAAGAAAACAAGCGCGCCCATTGTGGCCCACAAAGCCCTGAATGCTGACGCTGCAATGTGTGTGTGTGTGAGTGTGTGTGTGTTGGGGTGGGGGGTCCATTGAGGGTGTCAGTCTCTGTCATGTAACAGCAGTTCATGTATTTAAACACGTCTATGTGAGTTTAAAATGTAAAGATTCTAAGCAGTTTTTGGTTTGCTAATGGAGAAAAAAGCAGAGAGCATGTACGGAAGTCAAGTCTGGAATGTTTTATTTCCAGAGCAAGACTCACAGTGTTTCTTCCATGTTTTCTGAGAATTCATTGACCTTTTATCACAGCTGTAATAGTCAGATCTTCTCACTGGACCTTCTTTACAGATGTGTTCAGTGAGATGGGTCTGAACACTCACCTAGACCTGCTGGGCCTGAAACTAGAGCTTCAGCATCACATGATGACAAAAACATGTTTTTGAAGGTTTTCTAAGTTGTTTCACGCAAAAAAAAAAAAAAAAAACTCCACGAAATCTTTCCAGTAAATTAGTTTTTTTTTTTTTAAGTTTTTCATGTGTGTGTGAGAGATGTGTGTATGATTTCTATGCTGATAAGTTTTGCATTCAATAACACCATCATATCCCTTTATTATTTCTCCTTTTTATTATTATTATTTTCGTCTAAGATCTTGTGCTGTGAACCTGCTGCTGTACTGTAGTTAGGTGAAGCTGAGGATTTTCTTCCTCTGTGGTGGCTTGCTGTTTTTGTTGTTGTTTTTCTGAGATGTGCGTTGGATTGGATAGTGGGGTGCTCACAATAGAGTTGCCACGATAGATTCTTCACCTTTTCCTTATTCATTTGTATTTTTTCTAACTTTTCTCTGAATCCAGAGCCACGAGGAACCACTTTTACAAAAATGGATGTTCGGTTTATTTAATTTATGAGGCATTTTTATTAAAAACTTTTCAAACCTTGCCTGTTGCTGCAGTTTAGTTCAACTTTATTGATTTATTGGAAGAAGACTCCCAGCTTCAGTCAGATCGCATGAGTTTGTGAGGCAGGATAAGGCTATGTCATGGAGGGCAGAATGTGTTCATTGTTCAGAGCTGTTTATTTAATCGAAATGTCCCTCTCGGTGCGGAGCCTCATCCCTGCCTCCCCCTCCCTTCCACCACCCTGCAGCCACCCTGGCTCTTTGTCCTAACACAGAAGGGGAAATGGCCAGCAATGTCCCCTTTTTAAAACTGTCCAGCTGTCAAAGTGGCAGTGACATTTTCACAATGCTTTCCCTGGGATCATCCATGCTCACGCCCCTCACTCGCAGCCTGGCACTGGTAGTCCCCACCACCACCACTCTCCACCTCACTTGTTCACCAGCAGATACAGGATCCGAGAGACCAAACATTTATCGTCACCTTCCAGTTTCTGGTTTTTTAATACACTGTTTTCTATTTTGGCAACCCTATAAAGAGTCATCCTGATTCCAACTAGCAGGCCTTTCTTTGGTGTTCTTGGTTGGACTGAGTGTTGTGAGGGGGGTTGACTGCTGTTTGATCAATCAGAGTCTCAGAGTGCATATTTTGTCTTTAATATCAAATTAACACCTCTATGTGTGTGTGTGTGTGTTTTCCTCACAGCATCCCGACCCATTATGTGTACCCTCAGGCTTTCGTTCAGCCCAGCGTGGTCATCCCTCATGTGCAGCCTGCAGCTGCTGCGCCCACCACCGCCTCCTCTCCGTACATCGACTACACCGGAGCTGCTTACGCTCAGTATTCTGCAGCAGCTAGCGCAGCCGCCGCCGTGGCCTACGATCAGTATCCTTATGCTGCCTCCCCAGCTGCTGCCGGCTACGTGGCCACCACCGGCTACGGCTTTGCAGTCCAGCAGCCTTTAGCCACCGCCGCACCGGGCTCAGCCACTGCTGCAGCTGCGGCCTTCGGCCAGTACCAGGCTCAGCAGCTGCAAGCCGACCGCATGCAATAACCCCAGCTGCAACAGTTGCACAAGCAAAATGAAGGTCCACCCCACGGCCACAGCTGATTTATTACAAGAAGTCAAGAAAAAGAAGGAAGGAGTGGCTTTAAAGGGTGTTCAGAGTTTCTTTACAAGCTGATGATGATGATGACAATGGTGAGGTGGAAACTTCACACAGTAGCTTTCCAACTTGCTGTGCTTTAACCAAAAAAAAAGCAGAAAAATGAAGAAAAAAAAAGTTGCAGAACAAACAATGAAAATGATAGACTTTTATTACTGTTATTGAATATTATTCTCATTAATATTATCATTGTATTAGAGTACTTATTTCTAGAAAAAGAATGCAGGAACTAATCCCAGTGGTTGGTGAACTGTAGGTGTTACACTACGCCTTTAAGTCCTATTGCTGTTTTTAATGTTAACTTAGCAACAAAAAAAAGCTCTTTTATTTCCTCTTGTCATGTTCCACAAGTTATTTAATTCCCTCATAACATTTATATTTTATTTATTATTGTTAATATTGAGGGTTCTGCTTGTTCTTTTTGTTCTTTTCAAGAGGATTTTTTTTGAAGATAATATTTTCTGATAATCAGGGAACCAATGTCAGGAAGTCGTAACTGTCACACACGTGTTTGAAGAACTACCTTTTTATCTTCCTGATGCTGAATGTCCTTTTTTTTTATATTCAGTCTCAACCTATGCAAAGCAAACAAATCAACAAAAAAACTGAAAACGTCATCAACTCTGACTCTACCTTTGGACTAAAGGGGGGGACTTAGCAAACGAAACAGAAAGCAGAGACAAAAAGAGGAGAGGAGAGGTTGAGCTCCAGACAATGAGAAACACTCAATCTGTTGCTTTTCCACGTTTCGCCCACATTCACGCATCCAGAGCTGCAGAAGCAAAGACAAAGGCAGCACAGTCATGTACCTCTGTGAGGGATGGAGCAGCTGCTGGTGGCGGCGGATGGCTGGGAGAGCGAGGGAGGGGGTGATGGAGGTGGACGGAGCCGCTCTATCGCCGCACAGACGGATCTTTCTGGAAAGAACGCATCACTTGTGCTCATTTGTTGAGCTTTCACATTTTAATCCCCCAGCTGAGCCCTTTGGGAACCAACTCTACATCCCCCCCCCCCCCCCCCCCCCCCCCCCCCCCCCCCCCCCCCCCCCCCCCCCCCCCCCCCCCCTCCATCCACCCCTCACCCCTCTCCAGCCCCTCTGATCCAGTCATGTCAGCGTTTCCACCTCTGTGCTGCTGCAGTCTGGTGTCAGGTTTTCACCAAAGCCTCCAGAACAACTGGCCAGACTCGCATCTGTTGATGAGAACGAGCCGCTCCTCTTTAATGTTGATCTGTGTGCCTTACAGCTGTTTAAGAGAGAAAAACACAGAAAATAAGAAATAAATCTGCTATTTAAGATATTTATTTTTGAGGATTGACACTCTAGGAGTAGAGACTTAGTGGCGGTACTGTATTATTATTATTATTAATATCATTATGTACTCATCTCAAGGCATATATAAGTTATTGATTAGTTTCTTATTATATTATTAACATTCTCAACCAAAATGTTAATGTAGAAGTTATTTAAAAGAACGTTACGTGCACTGTACTCTTTATTTTTTATCTTTTTAGAACATTACATAATATCTTACATCTTTTTGTATGGAGGAAGTTACTTTAAATGCAGGCCTGTTTGCATGCAGGTTCTAAACTCTTCTTAGATAAGTAGAAATAAAAAAACAAGCGAAAAAAATGCTGCTTTTCTCTACTAGAATGTATAGATGTTGTCAAGGTTTTAGTAGCTGTGCTTCCTCTGCTTCAGATTCATCAGACATGGGCTGTTTTACACTGTTGGGAACTGTTTTTATACTTGAACTCTTTCTTACAAGGGAAATATGAAAAAACATAATAATAAATAACAAAAAAAAAACTTTTCAGAGAAGCTTTTTATTGTCACTGGATGAAAGCTTTTAAAGTGTTGCTATTTAAATACAAAAATCCTGTTGATAATAAAACCTTTTACTTCAAGAGTTCCAGCCTTGTTTGCTCAAATGGGAATAAAAATGTTCTATATTTGAAAATAAAACGTTGGCATTTCTGTTTCTTTTTAAAACAAAAAAACAAAAAAGAATTCCACACCAGGGTGCAAACGTTTATTTTTCCACCTGTTGACCAGAAAAGATGAATTATGAATATACTCAGCATAAAATACACTATTTATTTCCATTTAACACAGGAACTCCATCATAATTAAAAAGATATCCATTAGTTGATGCATTTTGAAATAGTAAAAGAACAAAATGTTGCTAGTTATTTGTGTTTATGTATCTTGTGCATGCTTTGAGAAATAAAATTCAAGTTTGTGCATAAAAACAACAGGAACTTGATAATTCAGACTGACAACTGGAGGAAACGGACCACAAGCAGCAGCTGGAACAGCTGTTTTCATGGATGGATTATAAAACCCTCAGGAGGAGACAGGTGACGGCCTCCATGCTCCTCCTATCATCAAGTTAAACACAGAAACCAGGTTTGACTTTATGAAACATTTCTTTATTATTTTAAATCATTTAGCATAGATGGTCCTTTAGTGTCTTGTTTTGATTGTTTTACATCCTCATGGTTGTTTTTTGACACATTCTTTGTTGAAGTTTGGTCATTTAGCATCTCATTGTGGTTGTTTCGTGCCTCAGTGCGGGGACACGACTTTTTTTTCTTGACATGTACAGTCATTTTCTTGTTTTATGCCTTCCTTTAGTTGTTGTGGTCATTTTTGTGTTTTATTTTTGTCTTGTTTTGAGTCTCTGGTGTAAATCTTGCCTCTCATCAGATGACATCACATCCAGTGAAACATGGCAGCATTTCTACAGTCTGTTGATCAATTATTCATCCATTCTTTAATCAATAAGTCATGTCTAGAGGAGTGAGCAGCTCCTCCTCAGAGGAGTATTTTGGTCACAGTGAAACACGAACCAGGTCACATTTTGGTGTGTGACGATGGTGCAGACACAGGAGGTGAAATCTGCTGCTATTTTGTTTATTTTAAAACTCAATTTAGCCATTAGACCCATTTTTTAATATTTAAAAAAAAACATAAAATCTAATATTTTACAGAAAAAGTCGACTAAATCTAATCACTACCCGTCTCGGACCAGGTCACTCCTGAGAAAGAGATTTGGCATCTCATTGAGTTTTTGCCATACAGGAATAATGAAATGTGTGTGTTTTGGCTTTTAATCATTTAAAAAAATACCCCTTTTATGAGTTGTATTTAAACACCCTACAAAAAGAAGCACTGCAGCAATTAGATTATTTCATAAACTCTTAATAATAATCATAATTCTGACTTATTGTCATAAAAGTCTGTTGCTCCAGAAGTCCCATGCAGGGATCACCATCACTCATCTATATTTAGCAGACTGTCTGTCTGCTTCAGAGGACTCTGACTGAGTCACGGTCCTGGTCTCTGCAGGCTCTCAGGTTCACCCTGTTGCTTAATTAGGACATCCCGGAAAAGTGTCGCCGGTGCTGCAGAGCAGAGCAGAGGGACTCAGTCAGAGAGGGAGGTCTGGACCGCAGGAGACACACACACACACACACACACAACCACCCAGAGGAGAAAACTGACAGAAGTCAAACACAGCGACAGAAATTCACTACAGATCAGAGGAGGGAGGTAAGTGTTTACAGAGAAGTCTTCTTTAGTCAGGGACGGGGTAGAGGAGGGGTGTGAGTGGGTGGATATAGTCCATCTCTGCAGTTCAAACGCTCCCTGTTTCTTTCTCTTTATCTCGTCTGCTGATTGTGTAGCTTTTAACTGTGTTCCTTTATATTCTATTGGCCTCGTCCTTATATTCAGTACAATCAAACGTCATAATATTTAATCATATTTTCTGCTCACCTACAATAAAACTCACCTAACACTGAAATCTTCAAAATAGTATTCTTTTTATATCATTTCAGGAGATTCACGTTTTAGTAAATGTGATTTAATAGTCAAAAAATGAGAGATTAGCTCAACTATTAACACAAAATAAGAAAAAACAGAGAGGCCAACTTTTGTCTCACAAGCTTTTAAGCCAGCATTAAGGTCACTGAGAAACAAGAAGTGTAGAGACAAAAGTGAATATAGCTTTTAGCTGAAGTATTGAGTTAAAACTATTTCCATATAAAAGTAAAAGGCTATCTTTAGGAAGGAAACCCAGTTGTGCTCCTGAACCTGACTGTATTTATTCAGTTTTTATTAGTAAAATATGTGTTTAACTGAGGAGAACTCAAAGAACTTCCTCCACTCCTTCAAAATAAGAGTCGTCCCTGGAAACATCTGAAGCTTAGAAAAAAGAGTTTCATATAATTTTCTGATAAAACTCCAACTAAATTTAGTATTTTCAAAATTATTATTTGCACTTTTCCCCTCAACGTTTCAACATTAATCTCAAAACTTCCTCCTCGTTTTGCTCTCATCCCAGTGGCTCTAATATCATAATCATAATAATCATACTAGCATGAATGATGTCTTGTCCAACAGGTTTTTCCCTATTTTGATCAATAAACACACATTCATACTGTTGGTCACCTTGTAAGGTCTGCATCCGTTTCAGTTATGTATCCCATTCGGTGGATGGACATCTCTGTTTAGCCTGATGCAGATTTTAATAAAAATATGCAAAGAACAGCTGTAAAAACTAAAAACCTGAAATTCTTAAAGTTGTCTGTGATATATAATAGGTATAATTTTTGATGGACTTTTTAAAAGTGTGACCCAAAGCTCGGATACCAGGACACAGGATTCAGGAGACACAGAGGGTGTGTTCTGTGAGTATTTGTGCTGCAGCTGTCTTGTTTTTTTTATTTATTTTAAATCAAACAGAAGGTTAAACTCCTGGTTGTTTCTGTTTGTTCTGACTGTCTGAATAAATTATTGCATATGAAAGACCATATTAAAATCTGAAAGAGCATGGCTGGCTGTTTCTTTGCGTTTCCATGGAGAATTTGGCTGATGCTGTTTCAGCTCTGTGGGTAAGAATCAAAGTCTGAGCTGGACTCTGATAAAAGCAGATCATTCATAGGACTTGAGTTGATCTATCTGGAGTGCAAAAAACAAAAAACAAAGTTACCTCCATGATTTACACCAGTAAAGTGACTCAAAATACACCAAATAAACCCTCACATCATTGATTATAACTAATCATTTAATTAATTTACTTTAAGGTTTTAATAATAATGAAAAGCATGCAGTTAATGTTTCTCACATACTGCAAGTTCCTCATTAAGGGATTCCTTAAACATTGTTTGCATACAATTCTAAAAAAAAAAAAAGACATAAAAGTTCATTTTAATGAGGATAAAATACAGAATAAGACATGAATAATAAAGAAGAAAAACCAATAAGATGATATTACTGAATTAAACTTTTTCTTTTTCTTTGACATTTTGCTTCAAAACATGAAATCTTTGTGGATGGTGAAAAGAATGAGAAAATGTACAAATTCAACTGAATTTATGAGAATATTCTGAGTCGATTGTTGATTCCTCTCAGTTCTTATCCGCCTCTCAGTCTTCGTCACGTTGTAAAGCAGCTCTCCAGGTTTCTGGTCTGAATGGAGTTCTGTTGTTGTGACCCACAGAACAGAAATAACCTCTGAGTCCTGCGACAGGCATGTAGCGCTGCAGAGAGAGCTCCCCTGAGAGATGACTCGATGACGCCCATCGGGCCGTGTTTGCTGCTCATAGCGTATAATTACTGCTCATAATTTACAGAGATTACAGACAGAGAATATCATTCAGCCTGACATATTGTTGGAGGGCTTCATTGTGCTTTTTTTAAAGATCATTTTCTAAATGAAGACGACAACAAATCACTGGATTGTTGCAGGTGTCAGGTCAGAAACTCTGTGTAACCTATAGCAGCGACATGCAGAGGGATGACTTCCTCCTCTGATGACATAAATATTGGAAACAGGCCCATGATGCCTCGTGGTGAGTCTCAGAGTCAAACAAGGACACAGTCTGATCCGTGCCACTTTTCTCAAATATTTTTGTTTGACTTTAATTAAGTTAGTCAAGCGATAAATGTGCTTGAACGTAACATGTATTCATATTGTCAGCAGTTCATTTTGTTTGTCTTTTTTCCTCTTCGTTTCCCTGGATTTCTATGAATTTTTTCTCCACAAATATTAAACTCAACATTCAATAAAAGACATCTGATCTGTGAGTAAAAAAGGACAAAGAACCTGCCACTTTCTTGATCAAAAAATAACTTTAAATATTCAAATAGACAATCTTATTCCATAAATTTTACAAAGTCTCATTGCTTTCTCTTTATAGCACGTTATTGTATTCCAGTTAAACTGATTGACATTGCACATTCAATAATAACGTTAAAAGAATTGCCAAAGAAAAAACTAATATGTGCATAAAATAGAAGCAGTAGTTCATCCAGACACACAACAAATGCGGTTGGTTAAATAAAAAGTTTTGTGCCTAACTCTGAGACTTGTGGGACTCCAGATTTAACAACTTGTGAACTGTCCCCATTATAAATCTGTCATTTACAAGCAATTTATAGAGTCAAATGCCTTAAAAAAATAAACATAAGTCCCCTCTTTGTAGTGCATTATACATCTACAGATGATGTAACCTGTTAAGATTTAAGTTATACAACAGATGAATGTCAGTTTGTTCTAAATTGGTTCTTATAATTTAAAAAAAAAATACAAATTTTTGAACAAACCAGTCCTGAAGCACTTCAGTTATTTTTCAACCAGCTTCATTGGCTTGCTTTATTATTATTTTTTATAAAAATTCAAAGCAGCTTCTTTGGAAAGGCAACTGATAATGTAAGCTTATGTGTGACTTCTAAAACTGAGTCCTTAACAAAAGACATTTTCATGTTTTTTAAAATTTTTTATAGGATTGTCACCATGGAAGATTTAATGCAGCGCCTGGAGCTTGCCGTGACTCGTCTGGAGCAAATGTCCATCACGATGCAGACGTCCAGCAGCCTGGCAAACGGGAACTGTGTTAATGGCATCAACGGAGGCAAGTCAGAGTTTATGAGTTCACGTTCTGCTCACAGGAAACCAAAGCCCCTGAACTGGGATGCCTCTGGCTTTTTCCAGGTCCGTCTCTAAGCGTGGAGGTCTTTGATGTGCTGCTGAGAGGTCCGCTGTCAGAATACCTGAGCTACAGTCGAGCTATAGGAAGTGAGGTGGAGAAACATGTGAGTGTTCCTTAAAATTAAAGATGAAGCATTTTCTTAACATAAATGCAATTTTAGGGTGTTTAGATGTGTTACCATGGAGTATGGGTTCTTCTATTCTTTAATAAACACCTGGTTTTGGATGGAATTCTTGCTTCTCTTAAAGAAACATAGGGCTCTTTGGAATGTGTCCACTTTAAAGGGATCATTTCTGAATAGAGCTGAGCCTACGTTTATCCTTCTGGACACAGATGTATAAACAGGCAGGATTATTCCACTCTAGATTCCACTTAGATGCACAGATCTGGGGAAACTGAAGGGTGCTGGAGTAAGTGTGTGTGTGTGTGTGTGCTTGAGGTCTATGTGATCCCAAAGGGTGTTTTCCTCTATAAAACCAGAGATGCAAGGATAAATGAACTTTAAAACTCGATGCGAGGTCTGTTTTCTTTTCATTAATAATCTGGACATTAGGGTTGTGAGTGTGTTTCATAGAAAGATAGTATTCGTATGTGTTTTATCTTTGAAACTGATCCAAAACAACAGGAGAAAAATCATTTGGGAAGCACAAAACTCTGGTGTTTCTTCACTACTTTTAATAGGACCTGTGTTCTATCACTGAACAGAGAGGAGGAGGTGTGTGACACAGAGCCAGAGGTAGTTTCTTATAAAGTCCCTTAAATGGAGAAAGCCTCTGTGGTGGTTCCCTCAGCACGCACGTGGAAGTCTCAAACACACACTCCTATGTGTGTGTGTGTGTGTGTGTGTGTGTGTGTGGATTTTGTGCAGCAGAGAGAACATTTCTGAGGATAACTTTAGTATTACTTTACAATAAGACTGTTGTCATATGATCACTTATCATGTCTGTATTCATTATTGGTTATTCCTTTCTTTGGATAGTTTTATTGGCATAATCAATATTCAGATTACATAATAAAGTAGATTTTTACCATGTGTAATGTGTTTTTGCAGGCGGAGATGGTGAACAACGCGCTGCAGACTCAGAGAACGTTCCTCCAGATGGCTGCCTCACATCAGGAACCTGCACAGGTACAACAGGTTTTCACACACTGATCCTGGAACAGCTTATAGCTCAGTGACCACAACAGGGATGGTTTATGTTCTCCTATTAATATGGAAACAAAATGTCAATAAAAACATATTTTATGCAACTATACTGATAAAAGTTTTGTTTAAATTTGGTGGCAGCTATCAGGTTTACTGCCACCCGGTTGGAGCTCGATCAGACCAAGGCAAGAAGGAAGTGAGACACAACGCAGTTCTCGTGATCTTCAAATTAAATTAAATGTCTCCGATTTACCAGAGACACAAACTGGACCTCGGTCCTGTGTGACGCCCTTTGTCCTCCCCTCCTGTGTTCCCCAGCAGGCCGAGTCGTTCACAGAAGGATTAATCTGCTCTTTGAGCAGGAAAACGCTAATACAACACATTCCCAACATGCTCACGGACAGAGGAGAAAAGGGGTGGTGTGTGTGAGAATTGATAATGATATCATCCCTTTGGCCTGCTGCTTGTGCTGTGTGTGTGTGTGTGTGTGTGTGTGTGTGTTGGTGTCACAGGGTCCACAGAGCTTATAACCAGGAAGTGATTACTCCCATACTGTCAGCTCATTGGTGGAGAAAAAAAGCTTTTGGTTCAAATCTGAAAGTAAACAAGGAAAGAGAGCAGGTTTTACTAAAGAGACATGGGGACGGATCCATGAGAGAAAGATAAAAATAGCAGGATCTGACCTCGGATAACCTTCATACATTAAACAGCAACAGATCTTAGAGGTCTGGGCAGAATGTGTGAGTTCTCACAAATGAATGCAAAGGATGACACGGCCACTTCTCCAACTATGTTTGCTTTTTTACATGATCTGAATGAACCAATAAATTATATTGCTTCGTATAAAAAGTGTCGCCCCCCCCCCATGATAAAAAGAGAAAGAAACATGTGAACTACATAAACTACACTTCAAATGTAAAATGTGTTTTAGTTGAAATGTTTTAAACCAAAAAGAAAAGTGTGTGAGAACTTAAAATAACACACTCTAATTATGACTGAGAAGTTTTTGAAATGTTTTTTATCTTTATTGATTGGCACGCACACACAAACACACATCTACACACACATCTACACACACACACACACACACACACACACAGATCTTATAGTAAACTTCTCTCCAGCTCAGTCCTGTTGTACTCTCTGACTTTTTATGGGCATGTTCTATATTTGAGCCTCTTGTCCGTGTGTGTGTGTGTGTGTGTGTGTGTGTGTGTGTGTGTGTGTGTTAGATAGTACGAGAGTTAGTGTGAAGCAAAAAGAAAGGAAGCCAGAGAGAGTCGGCGTCTTTCTCCTGTGTGACCTCAGTTTGCCCATTATCACTGACGTGTTCAGATTACATAAAGAAAACTTTATTTTCCTTTTTGACATCTTGTTCTATTCCTGTCTGATGAATTAAAAAAAAAAAAAGACAAAAAAATATTTTTAAAGCATCATAAACATCACAGAGAATTACTTTTCATGCAACAGAATTTCAGTGTTTGGGCCGTTTAGACTTATTATTTTAGGGACATAAAATTAAATTATTTCAATTTCTTCCTGAGCTTTTAGGCAACTTCTTTATGTTTTTAAGCTGATTTAAATACTTTTTGTCAGCATGTTAATAAACAATCCTTGACCTTAGATAACCTTCAATTAACTAATGAATTAAAATATTTACTTTGGTTTTGTTTATGTCAGCTGAGTTATTTTTAAATAACATTAAAACAATATTTAACATTTCTAACAGAGCATCAGTGTTAAAATGTGTTGTTTATATAGACATGTTGTAATAAAAACAACACCCTGGAAGGAGATGGGGTTTACACCATCTAAAATTATTGTATGAAAAACTTATACATGAGCTGCAAATTTATTTTTAAGTCTTTGATGCAGCTGCAGGAGCAAAGAAAGGCCTTTCTATGTAAAATATTGGAAATTACCGGTATGAGCAATTTATGGAAGAAAAATCTTGGTAAAATGTTACAGTTATTAAAATCTGACATACTCAGACATTTTTGTGATTAATAAACATTTGTAAATACATTTTAAGAATAATTTTAGAATGCATAAAGTTAACAAATGAGGTATGAATAACATTTTTTGCTGCTGTTTTTATTTAAAACTAACATTATTACAGCCTGTTACAGGTAAAAGTACCACACTGCTTTGAGATTATGAAACACTTTCATCTCAAGGCTGTGTGAGAGCAGGGATGTGTGTGTGTGTGTGTGTTAAATTGTAAACACTGGAGGAGCAGGATTCCTTAAAAGGCCAGAGGGATCTTCCCGTGAACAGAGGAATGTTTGGAGGAGCAGAGCGAGCTCGGATCTGGAAGTTCCAATGGAAAAAAAAAAAACACCTTATAAAATTAGAAATTGTCCTGAATAATAAGTGTGAAGCACTGAGACCAGGAAGGTCAGAGTCAAGGCTGTAAAATATTTAGCATCTGAAAATGTCCTTTATGTTTGCATCCCTGTTATTTCCATTTCTTCGCTCTCCCTCCTTTTTTTAGCTGGAGCTCCAAGACCTCCTGAAGCCATTTTCAGATCACATCCAGGAGATCCAGAATTTCAGAGAACGAAACCGCGGCAGCCCCCTCTTCAACCACCTCTCAGCCGTCAGCGAGAGCATCCCTGCTCTGGGCTGGGTGGCCGTGGTACGAAAGCACAAAAATAAACACTCCTACCAAAACAAATGTAAATAAACTGTCATAGGATGCTAAACTGGACCATGTATCTTGAATTTGATCAATAATCAGGTCTAAATAGTTGGTATAAACAGATTTTCCTTTAAGTTTCATTCAGATGAACATGAAAGCTTCTCTTCTTCTTGACTTTTGAACCAAACTTTTGAAGCCGCCTCTGGTTTGTGTAAGCTGCTGTCATGAAGGCACTTTTCTCCATTCATCAACCAGATATCACAGGGAACTTTTCAGCTTTAACCTCGAATGAAGACAAATCTAAAGCCAGACGTGGAGTTTATCTTTGTGTCACAATGGGAGAAGATTTTCCCATAATTCCTTTTCTCTGTCTCAGAGTCAGAAGCCCGGTCCATATGTGAAGGAGATGAACGACGCAGCCATTTTCTACACCAACAGAGTGCTAAAAGACTACAAGGAAACGTAAATATGCTCCTAAAAACACAACGTCTGAATCTGAGCTGCAGCTTAGACGTTTAGCTGATGAGAATGTGGATTTGAGCTGCCAAGTTTATGATTCAGGGACGAGAACTCCAAACACAAAACCCACATCTGTCACAAACGATCTGTAATTAAGGGTTTCCTCTTCACAGCTGGAACAAAACAACCCCAAATGAGATGCAAGAAGCTTAATCAGATGCAAATTTACATGCACACACACACAAAAATCAATGATTTAAAATATGTTTTATTTGTGTAATAATTGAAGACTTTTCTTTCCATCGCTCCAAGTGACAGGCGCCATGTGGACTGGGTGCGCTCCTACCTGTCGATCTGGACCGAGATGCAGACCTTCATCAAGCAGCACCACACAACAGGGCTGGTGTGGAGCAAAACCGTGAGTGGGTCAACTCATGTTGTCATCTCTGGTCTGTGTTTCACTCACCCTCTATTTGCAGTCTTAGATTTTTTTCTTATATCTGCAAGTTTCTGCACATATTTCCATTTTTAGTTATGAAGTAGCAGGTTACATAAACCACTGCAGAGAGCATGAAGGGATGAATGAGCTTCTCCTATAGGTGGCTGCACAGAGCGCTCATCACTCCCACAAACTCTCCTGTTTAAGGATTTCTGCTCAGGATTGACTCGAAGGAAAGTTTTAAACAAACTTGATGTTTTTTCTTAGTTTAAAGTTAAAATGCTCCACAAGAAGACTCTTATAAAACCCCAGTGTTGTTCTTATCCATCAGACTTTGCTTGAGTTAACAAACCAAGTTCGCTGCTGAGCTTTAGAGGTGCTGGCAGCTGTTTCTTCTCGTTTCCTCAGCGTGTGTTTTCTGTCTGCAGAAACCTGAGAGGCTGCCATGGCTGTTTGTGTCAGCTGTTGCTCCTGCTGTCAGACGATAGAGCTGATGTGTGTGTGTGTGTGCACACAAGAACAAGAGTGTGTTGCCCTAACAGGTGGTCCTCATGCAGGGTTCACTTGAATGGAGGTTTTCTTTACAGAAGGACCTTGACAAAGGGCCTGTGTATGTACGAGGTCTGTGCAGTAACCTAAACTGCAGGGCTGGTCTCTCCTCCACACAGTCGTCATCTGCTGCTCAGATTCTGGCTTAATGACGAGCTTATTCTCTGAAACCCGCAGGCTGACATATGGACACGTGTAGATACAGTTCCTATGATATATATCCAGGTCAAAGCATGAAATAAAGGAATTAATCAGCAGCAAACTGCCTTGGCAGGATTGCAGCTGTCCTCTGAAGACAACTAGCCTCTAGCCTGCAGACTGTGATGAGATAAAGTAACCCCAAAGGATGTAAACTGTATTTATCACCCACATCAAAAGGCAAAGAAGCTGGGGATAATATTTTTGTCTGTTTTATGTGTGCGTGTGTTTGTTTCTCTCTAGTTTTAGCAAAATATCTCACAAATCACTGGATGGATTTTAATGAAGCTCCCAGAAAGTCACTGATCTACTGGTCACAGCATTTAGGATGACAGCCTCAGCCAACTGGCCTTAGAAAACACATGTCTCAGTAACTTTTACAGATTTTAGGCTATAATGTCATGTGGTAGTAGCTGGGGGTCATTCACTAAATGTCATTCAGCTCATTGTGCAAAATTGTGTGAATTCGTGCTTAAGATTTTCTTGATTTGACCAAATTGGTTACACTTCTAACATTTCTGAGCATAACATGATATCTGTTTGAATCTCTGGCTGGAAGGGAGTTATTCCTGTTGATCTGACAGCGCTTTTCTTACAAAGGCTGCATTTTTAAATGAGTAAAATTACCAGAAAACAGTGAAAGTCACCATCACAGAATGGAAAAATCCCCATTTTGAAATCTTTAATTTTCTTATTTATATGATTAGACCTTTAATTTTGTGTCACATATCATGTTAACAGGAGTAGCGTAGCTTTAAATAAAGAAGTTATACACAAAACCGTCCCATGTTTCAGTTTTAAATTAGTTGGTCATCAAATTATATCAAGATGAGTAAAACATATTTATTTTGGGTCATTGTGCTCTTTTCATTGTGGTTTTTGTATTACATAAATATATATATATATATTTGAATTTGTGAAAAGCTATTAATAAACATAAAAAAGAATGTAAAAATAATTATTTTATGTCATCTATAGACAGAACGCTGGTTCATCCATTGAGCTTAGGAGGTTTGTTGTGTTTAAGTTTTATATATATGATAGTTAGTGGCTGAACAAAATAGAAAAAAATCAAAGAGTTGTTTAAAACATGACTGAAAATGTCTACACAAAAAGCTAAACAGAAAAATGAGTTTAAAAATAGCAGGAATGGATCTTGGAATCAAATTTTTAAAAGAATGAGTTGCTTAGTAATTTTCCAAAATTCTCTTTGCTTTATGCTTGTGAATGTAGAAGCTGAGAGCATTTTACAGCCATGCAACACACATACACACATTCTGGTTGTAATCCAGCAGCATTTGCTGAGCTGTTTGGCGTAACAGGTCTGCATTATTCAGCTGTGATGTGTGCAACACATGTGCCTTGTGTCAAAGGTTAAGTCATGGCTCTCAGAAGCACATTAGGTGACAGTGCTACTTTCTGAAGTCGTGTGTGTGTGTGTGTGTGTTGTGCAGCAGCTGTGAAAAGTTCTGGAATGAGAGTGTGTGTTTGCATCTTTCTGCTGCAGAAACCTCTGATTGACTAAACATACATTTTGAGTTCTTTACATATAAATTATAATTACTGGAATCAGTTAAAGTGTTAAAATCTTGTGAAAAATTTTAATTGGATTATGGAACAGACACTCTTTAAGTTACTAAAAAGGTATTTTTACCTCTCAGCTTGACGTAATACATCGCCAATGCAATACTCTCCCTGCTGGACATTTTTATTACTACAGCTGCTCTCCATAAAACACCTGTCACAGCTGTCTCGTCTCTCAATTATAGCTAAAAAAGAAACAACCCAAAATGCAATCTTAACTTTTTCCTCTCACAGGGCCCCATTGCTCCTGCATCCCTCTATGACTCCCCCCCAGCCTCCAGTGCTCCCTGTCCACCACCTCCTCCCCCTGGTCCTCCTCCAGTCTTCTTTGATGATGACTGCAAGCCTGAGGCAGACTCTGCAGCAGCCCAACACTCAGCCTTATTCACTCAACTCAACCAGGGCACGGACATCACCAAAGGTTTGTCTCCCTCTGAGCCAAAGCAGCAGACCTATACGTTTGCTTTAATTAATTCCTCATATTTTCCATGTGTAGGTTTAAAGCATGTCTCAGATGAGCATAAGACTCATAAGAACCCAGAGCTACGTTCTCAAACGACACCAGTCAAAGGCAAAGGTCACCGACCTGTAAAGTCTCCAAAAGCATCTGCCCAGAAAAGACAGCCTGTGCTGGAGCTGGAGGGGAAAAAATGGAGGGTTGTATGTAAAACTCTCTTTAAAATTATTATAATTAACTAAATTAATCATTAAACCAAGTAATTCTATGATTTCACAGATAGTCTGAGTTTGTTTCCTTGTTGCTGCAGGAAAACTTTGAGCAGAAACACGACCTGGTGATTGAGGAGACGGAGCTGAAGCAGGTGGTGTACGTCTTCAGCTGTAACAACTCCACACTTCAGATTAAAGGCAAAATTAACTCTATTATCATAGGTGAGCCACCTGGAAACTGATCCGAAATAGAACATATCTGAATTGAATTTCTTCATATTGGTTGATTTGTTGTTTTCTTTTGCTCCTCAGACAACTGTAAGAAGCTGGGTCTGGTTTTTGAGAATGCTGTTGGGATTGTTGAGATCATCAACTCCAAATCCATTCAGTTACAGGTGAGCAACCATAAAGTCATGAATCTCATCAAAAATGGTATCTTGATGCGTTTCTCTGCAGGTGTTGGGAACAGTTCCCACCATCTCTGTCAACAAGACAGAGGGCTGCCAAATCTACCTGAGCAAGGACGCTCTGACCTGTGACATCATCAGTGCCAAAAGCTCAGAGATGAACATCCTGATACCAGAAGGAGAAGACGATTATGTGAGTGTGTGAGAGAGGAGACAGGCACACAGCTCTGATGTAAACGCTGGATAAACTTTCAGTGTGCTGACGTTATGTTCTCGGTTTGTTTCAGAGGGAGTTCCCCGTCCCGGAGCAATTCAAGACCGTTTGGGACGGTTCCAAACTGGTGACAGAACCTACAGAGATCGCTGGCTGATTGAACATGAATTTTGTTCACATAATTTTTCTAACATAAAAAAGGGATTTGATTATAAGGGAATTTATATGTTTTTGGCACTTTGAAACAATTAAAAATATATATATTTTCAGCGCTCAGATGTCAATACAACTAAGAACTCTTACCTTTAGTTACACGCCTGTGCATTTATGGAAAAGTACATTAATAAAGTCTTTCATGATGATGTTTTAGGGTTATTATTGCATCTTTCTGCCACTTTAAATTCTACCTATGAACTGTTTACCTCTTTCAATGTATAATGCATGAAGATTATACATACAGTACATGTAGTTTTTGGTGAAAAATCCTCTAATCTTTTATATGTTATATCTGCATTTGAAACTTTGTGAGAACTGAAAACTGTATCTTCAGTGTGCTGAAGGAGCTCAGGTGGATATATGCTGCAAATATCAGAGCTAATATCTTTTTCCTGCATGTTATGAAATCTAATGAGTGTCATCATTCACACCTGAGACCTCTTTACAACTTTGCTTTTTTTTCCCCTCTAAAACATAGCATTTGGCACTGTCGTAGGACAGATAAAAAGTATACATGAAACAAATGTGTTTAATGTACACAAAATGATCTAAGACATGTCACTTTTAAAATAAAGTTGAAATCTCTCACATGTGGCTTGTTTGAGTTGTATCTTACCGGAGAAATTAAAATCATAGAGAATTTATTTAAAGAGCATGGGCAAATTTTCCCCAAAAATAAATACAATTATAAAACAAATCTAAAGTTGAGTTGTTGGATTAAACCCACATAACATGTTTTAGTGTTTGATCACCATGTTTCCCTGAGAGTCTTGAGTAAAGAGCATTTCATCCTCCTCATCGTCCTCCACAGCTTTAGAAGAACAGTTTCTTACCGTCCCAGTGCTCAGATTACTGTGATCTTTCAGTGGGCTTCTGGTTTGCAGACTTCGATGTGCTATCACTCTGAATCCCTCGGAGTCCTGAGTGAACAATGTGGCCAAACTGTCCTCATCAACGTCGCCGTTTCTCTTAAGAGGAGAGCTGCTCGGTTGTGTCCACGCATATTTGAAGCGAACCTCTTTTCCAGCCTTGTTCCATCGACGATCTGCGTGTTTTAGTGGTGAAGTGTTTTCTGTTTCTGCCCGTTTATAACTTGGCAGAGACGTAAGTTGAGAAAAAGAAAAATGCCTGCTTGGGGAATTTAAAAAATCTGGCCTGCTGTTTTCTTTTTCATCTTCTTTCTGTGAATATTTTTTATCAAGTGTTTGAGTTGATGTTCTTCCCTTCAAGTCTAACTGATTTCCAAACACCTCACCACTCTGTAAAATGTCTAGAAAACGTGGCTCAGAGTTCTCAGGGTTCTTTTGTGTGTATTTCTTGCACATTTGGTCAAATTCATTGTCAGAGTCCTGACTGCAGGTGAATAGTGGGTCTTGACTCCAAGCTTGAGGAGGAGGATTATTATCAGCTAGCAGCAGCGAGGGCTCAGTGTGCCTCTTTTTATTATGAGGTGGCTCACAGTCTTCAGACCTCTTTTCCTCAGATTCGTGGTTTAGTGAAGGTGAAAGGTGTCCTACTTGATTCTGTGACGATGCTGCTTTAGTCTCAGACATGTTTTCTCTTTTCCTCTCATAATCCACACCAGGATCAATGTCATTAAGGTCAGACTTCTCAGGACATATACCGGTATCTCGCTCTCGTTTTTTCCCTGATGCTACAGCTGTAAGCTCAGTAACTGGGGAAAGAGGTTGCACTGGATCTGGGTTTAGTATTTCAGAAGAAGACATCTTGTGGAGAACTTTCAGGAAAAAAAAAAACAAAAGAAAGGAACTGTCAGTGTATAGATTTTCATAAATACAAAGTACAAATTTTGGCAGTTCTGCCTGCTTACCACGTCGATGAGGTGTGAAAAAATTAGATATAGAGCTCTGTTTGGTCTTTGGCATTTCCATTTTGGTCTGAGTGAAGTTGAGTGCTACAGCCAAATTGTAACCTTCACCTTTAGTGAAAGGATTCAGCAGTTTAGAGATAGGACGGGCAGGCTGTTTCTGAAAAATTAAATGTGCAAAATCAAATATTATCCTACTAATGCAAGACACTCAAGTACAACAATGTAATTAAAGGATACTGACAAGTATTGCCAATCAATATTTTTGAAGATTTAGAGTTTATTTCTGCTGTTACCTGCTTGGCTTTTCCTTTTAGCTGGACAGTGTCCAGCCAAACACCACATTCTTCTTGAGAAGAGTTCAGTGATGCTGCTTTAGTAGTCTTCATTATGAAGAGTGATAAAAAATCTGGAAAACATGAAAAAAAAATCAGTTAACTACATTCCTGTAGTAATTGCTTCTGAGATGTTATGCATGCCTTCTGGGTAACAAACAACAGAAAACATGTAGAAACTGCTGAATTTACAAAACATCACTATAATCTTGACTTTGCAATACATGCTGATAAATTTGCCTTTTTAATATCAAGAATCACATAAGTGTTTAGTTTAGAGCCATAAAGGAATATATTGTTAGCTTCCATTTGTCCGATCTCACTCTGTTTTTTATATTTAAAATTGTTCACTTACCAAACACTAATAACGCAGACGAGCTGTTTTGTAAAAGAAGAAAGCTGGCGTCAGTCAGTTTGTTTCTGCCGCCACAACAAGGGGTTGCCCCTGTTGTTTGACTGATTAAAATCAAAATTTAGGAAACATAAGCTAAATAATTTATTGCTACAGATTATCAGATATATTTATACATCCTAAAAATTACGACATTTATAAAGAAACAACTTTATTTTACTTTTAGTAAGGCGCAATCGCCACCTAAGGTTTTGACGTCTGTTGGTCTTCGTAGTAGGGTGTGTTTACGTTGACGTCACATCATTTTGCCAACAAGGTAGTCTTTTTAATTTGTTTATTAGCCCTTCTGATGAAATTCCGTGTAAATAATCGAGTCGCAGTTCATATCTTTATAGTAATTTTTAGTTATATGTCGTCTAATGCTAAAAAAAAATAAAAAAAAACCGCATATTGAGCCAGGTTGTTAAAAGCCATATAGGAAGTGCTAACGAGTTAGCTGTGACAGCTTCGACAGCTAGCTTCAGAGTTGTTAGTTCGGTAATAAAATCAATATGTTGTTGATTGTCGGCTTTCACCCACGGAAATTCTTAGTATTAATGATATCTAATATATATGAATCCACTGAATTCAGGTGTTTAGCTAGGAAACCTGCTTTGACCAGAAGGTTTTGTAATTCTCAATTGTAGCAGAACTGTAATCAGGACAATAAGATCTAAACATCAAACTGTCGAGTCTGTCAATTCACAGAAACATAGGTGTTAAATTTGTCCCTCATAACGTTTTTGTTTTAGTATTTTTTTTAATATTAATATTATTATTATTAGAAAGGATACTTTTTTTATGACGTCTGAACATACCGTACTGTAGAATGGCTTGAAAATACTCTTGAACAACATTTTCAGACTTCCTAAAATTCTTCAAATATTTATTCTGGGCACTGACTGTATCTCCACAATTTTTAGACGAGTGTTTTTTTTCTTAGTCAACATAACTTTGGTTAACAAATCATTAAGTAATTAAAAAGATCCTAAACTTCACACAGAAACTATTGTTGTTTCAGCAGATATACGTATACTTAGCAAGAAACATATTATTTTGGATTTTAGGCACTTTTTATAGCTGTCACAAAGACAAAAATTGTTCAATAATAAAAAATTATAACATAAAAATATATTTTATAGTAATATTTACAAACTTTCAAAAGGTTCATCCAGCAAAACTATAAGATATTTGTTAAGTAATGTCATACAAGTATGAAGATTTGTTTTTTCTGTAGCAGCATGAGTGAAATTAAAGCTTGTCAGAGGAAGGAATAATACATTTATCTCAAGGCTAACCAATATATTTTTTGCCTTCTGTCAGAACATATGTCACAATCAGCTAGTGTAACAAAAGTTTATTGTTACAACTTCATAAGTCTTTTATTCATTTCTGAAAGTGATACCTTTTATAAGAGATTTAATCCTTCCAAAACTCCCTGCTCATTGTTGCTGTAGTTATACTTTCACTCGTTTTATGAAACTCAAAATTAATTATATTTAATTATATACATATATTAAAAATGATGTGTAAAGTGTAAGAAAGTTGATACTGACAACTGAAGCTGTATTTTATAGTCATTCTTCTGGACACAGTTATTATACAAACTGTAATTTATCATTTCAGGCCAGCTCCTGATACATCAGCATCATGTTCCATGGGATTGCAGGCACAGGAGGAGTTGGAGGAGGTAAGACTTTAAGATTAATCAAATGTACACAATTAGTGTAAACAGACTGTTCAGACATCATTCTTTGAGTAGTAAATTGTATTGTCCATTTGTAATATTTTCTTTCCCACAGCTCCAGTCAATAAACCTGAGTTATATGAGGTAAATATAAGAGTTGAACCTAGAAATTACTGCTGTATAAACCTTACAAAAACAAACACAAATATTCAACAACAACCCAAAGTTTGTGGCGGCTTCTGAAGTTTAACTTGCAGTTATAATTCCTGTCATTTCAGGAAGTTAAACTTTACAAAAATGCAAGGGAACGAGAAAAGTAGGTGCTATTATGCTGTCCACAAACTAGTGTATTATAATTATAATGTTCATTCATGGTTCAAGTCTCTATGTTTGTAACATTTTTTAAATAATTGTTTAAGGTACGACAACATGGCAGAGTTGTTTGCTGTTGTGAAGACCTTGCAAGCCCTGGAGAAGGCCTACATCAAAGATTGCGTAACACCTAATGAGTAAGTAAAAACGTTGGCCAACTCACCACCGATAACTTTAAATATATGTTTTATTAATGTGAAGGAAATTATATTTTCAGGTACACAGGTTCCTGTTCCAGACTTCTGGTTCAGTATAAAGCTGCATTCAAACAGGTGCAGGGCTCAGATGTTGGTTCCATTGATGACTTCTGCAGGAAATACAGAGTGAGGCTCATCTAGATTATGTTAGCACATTTAACAAATGTTATTTGATAAATTTCAACATTTTTAAGTCTTTGCTGTTGTGCTTTTGTGTCCTAGCTTGACTGTCCTCTAGCAATGGAGAGGATTAAGGAGGATCGACCAATCACCATCAAGGATGACAAGGGCAACCTGAACCGTTGCATTGCAGATATAGTTTCTGTGAGTCCTTTTGCCTCTTCATCATATCAATTATATAAATTTAAAGCAAGAGAAATAATAAGCTGTCTGGAGATATGTTCATTTTTAAGTTCAGTTGTTTTGTTTAATTTTACTCATTGCCTGAAAGTGAGTGTATATAGCTAACTTTAATCCTTGTTCCTAAATGCAATATGCATGTTTTTGTTGTTGTTGATATTTTGAAGCATTTATTTAAAAGAAAATTCTTGTCTCCACCATCTCTAAACTGCAGCTCTTCATCACTGTGATGGATAAGCTGAGACTGGAGATCAGAGCCATGGATGAGGTAATTTTAATTGTATATTTGTATAACAATAAAGAAGTGTATTTGTGGACAGTAGCTGTCACACTGGTTATATTTTTTATTGTTTCAGATCCAACCAGACCTGAGAGAGCTGATGGAAACCATGAACAGAATGAGCAACATGCCTCCAGACTCTGAGGCGAAGGGCAAAGTTAATCTTTGGTCAGTTTCATTAATATTTTAATGATTTTATTATTTATATTATTAAATTGTATACCAATTCAGTGCCATATATTTTGTTAATATATGTAGGTCACTTTGGGGAAGTACTATCATATACACATATACACTACTTACAAAAAGTTTAGAATATTTGGCTTACTTGTGAAATTTATAGAAAATGTGAAAAAGTTCCCACTACAGTGATATATCATGAAAGTAGGGCCCTTAAAGTAGAAGCATGAAATGGTGATTACCTCATCTCAAACATTTTTTGAAACAAAAGCCAACAACAGTGGTGGGTATACCCCAGCAAAAAATGTCACTGTCACAATAACTTGTCATGTGATCTTGAGCATCAATTACAATGACGTGGTCTGATGCTGTTCACTAGTTAATTTATTGTCTGCTAAGGCATGGCATCACACTTTTCTTGGAAGTCAGCTCTCAGGTCATTGAGGTTTTGGGGTACAGGGTTGTGAGGCTCTGCATAGGGATGATCCCGTAGATTTTCTATGGAATTCAGGTCTGGAGAAAGTGCAGGTCACTCTATATGAGCTATCCCATTCTCCAGCAGTCATTCCCTAATAATGTGACCTCAAAGAGCAGGAGCATTGTCGTCCATGAAGAAGAAATTAGGCGCTTGTTGTTCATGCAAAAGCAAAATGACTGGATTAATGATGTTTTCCAGGAAGTATGGGCTTGTCGCAGTTCTGTATTGACTAGACACCCCTGCCCACACTGTAACACCGCCAAAGGATGGTCTGGTGAAACCGGTAGCTGATGAATAGAACTCTCCTTCCAGTGTTGTCACCAACATTGTTGGTGGCCATCATTTTTGCTCAGTGTGATTCAACTTTTATCAGTGAACAGCACTGAGGCCCACTGGTCTCTCGTCTAGCATAAATGCTGCCTGATTCATGCAAGATGATGCTGCCTGTATTGAGTGGTGTGATCAGGTATTCTGCAGGTCATCTAGCATGCAGACCACGCTGATGTCAATGGTTTCCAATGGTCTGACGTGACACTTGGGTGACTCTCACCTCACTTAAATGTGCCTGGAGTTGTGTGGCATCATCTGATTCCAAAGGGCACTGTTCATAATGAAGCGGCCATCAGTGTGGGATGTGGCCAAAGGATGTCCACTTCTATGCCTTTCTGTGACTCTTCCAGTTTCTATGTTACAACCTGCTGATGACACAGTGTCCTCTAAGTTCAGTGGACACTTCTGTCTGAGAACATTCTGTTTGAAGCCTCTCCATTGTGAGGTACTGTTGATCAGTTGTTAGGTGTCGTCTTTCAGTTTCAGTTAACTTTATTGATCCCCGAAGGGGAAATTATGTTTCAGTACAACCTTTCGAAGACAGGATCATTTGACTGTGGGGCCCTTTGTCTCATGATGTCAAAATGTGAACAGCATGATGAGGAGGACTGTTTAAATACCAATTCTAATTGAACCAGGAAATCTATTGGTTAATTTGTGGATCAACCAGCTGTTGTAAATTTTGCCAGTAAGTTTCTTGTTAGAGAACAGCAACTTGTGCAAAAAGTACTGAAACATTAAACAGTTAGACATACATATTCAAAAGCTTCACCTGTAATTGTCAGAGTGCTTTTAGGTTCATACTAAAATTTCACCAGAAAGCTAACTACCGCTAACTTTTTGTACATAGTGTATATTAGGTAAGCATAGTAGTTGTCCTTTAACTTTCAAGGGCAAAAAAAAAAAAGTCTTAATCTCAATCGTATTTAAATTAATGTTTTGTAATATTTGTCATCTTTCATGATCTCTTTTTGGCAGGTTGACCACCCTCAGTGGCATGTCAGCCTCAGACGAGCTGGATGATAATCAGGTTCGTCAGATGCTGTTTGATCTGGAGTCAGCCTACAACGCCTTCAACCGCTTCCTCCACTCCTCTTAGAGCTTCTGTCCGTCATCGATGCATTTGCGTGGAACTCTAACTTAATAAAACGCTACTTTTTTCCTATTGTTCTGGCAAGGAGTAAATTCATGATTGGACAGTTTTTCAGTCTCACATCCAGTCTTTTTTCATAATATTTTTCTGTACATTCAGTTCCTGTGTTCTTTGAAGTTGTGTACAGTTCAGACTCTGCTGCCTTGTGTAACTTAATTGTTTCTGGATCATTACACCGATTGCAGCCTTGTTCTATGGATTTGTTTGATGCTGTAAGCTGCTCCTTTTTTATATTCAAATGAGTGAAAAATCTTTTAGGCTCTTTATTCTGGCTTTGACAGAAAAGTTTTCTCTTAACTTTATACTGTAAGATCAAACAAGTTCTAATTTTATAGCTAAATTTGGAAGAGCACAGACAAATATTTTACTGAAGAGAAGGCTTTAATAGCCAAAGTCTTCAATTGAATCCCTTATGTGTCACTTATCACTTTGTTTATGTTTCATATCACATTGGTTTTAGAGTAAAGTCTTGTATTGGTATATGTAAATAGAGTAAAAGGCACAGGCATAGGCTTAAATAATTATTTACATCTAAAAATGACTAATTGGACTACATTTATTAGTTATAATATTGATGCTGAGGTGGAAGAGATGGTTTTCACTTGTTTCCCTGTTGTTGTTTAACATGTCTAATCCATATTTCCTTTATAAATGAGGCTTCATCACATAAGTAAACTGAGGCAAACTCTTCTTAAATATGTTTCAGCCTTTAAGCATAATTAGGGAGAACATATTAAGATTTGTCATTGTAAATAATAGTGTTGATTTTTAAATAAAAGCATGTAATAGCTTTTTAGAAATAAACTAAAAATAAATCTGTGAGTTTGCTTGTCTTGTATCATTAAAATGAAATCAAATGATTACATGTTTTGACACAAGGACCGACTGGAATTCTATAAAGTGAAAAACAACACAGCCTAAAATTTGCCATCTTTTTGGGACACTGTAGTTTATTTGTTATTTGTATAAAAATAATAACTTTAATAAATTAGAAGTTGGGAGGCTTAATTTAATTATAAAATGATTGGGGGATATTAGTGTAATCATTCTTTTTTAAACGTATATGCCAAGTCATTATTTAGTATTTTGTCATAGTTTTGTTTCCATTTCCGGTTTTATTATTATTATTATTATTTTATTTTTTTATTATTTCCGGTTTTATGCTTTATGCGGCGGCCCCTTTAAGAACCAGGCAGCAGCGTATTCGTAACCATGACGACGCAATACGACAAAAACTACGTCTTTTCCGCAAGTAGCAGAAGTGTAGGAGCAAAGTAGTTCTTAAACCCGAATGAGTTCACATGTAATTCATTGAGAGGTTCCTCTGTTTCTAACTGGAGATGAATATTAATTTACTTCTCGACAAACAGTGACAGAAAGCGGGGAAAAGCGACGTCTGGTCTGACCCGGAGTGGTCGCTTGAGAGTTACCAGGTAATCCCACAGCAGCACTCGGCTACAAACATTATTAATAATGTATATAGCCTGTTGTGGAGCAGAATGCCGCATTTTTAACCTGACGGGCTTCCAAATAACATTTCAATTCGTGTTTTTGAGCAGTTTCTTACAGAATTAATCAGGGAGCGTGATGGTGGTTTCGGTGTGAGCTGAAGGACAGCCTCTACTGGGACAAAATGAGCAAAAAACATGCATCAGCTAACGTGTCTGAGGTGGAGGAGCACATTTCTCTCAAATATGAAATTAAGAAGAGGATAGGAAAAGGGGTGAGTGTTTTTACTTTTATTCATGAATGCCATTCAAAGAGTTTCTCTTCATTTTTGATCTAGCTTTTTCCACCCTGTTGCTTTATCTTGGGAAAATTCCAGACATTCTCCCATTTATTGTTCTCAGTTAAAACCAGCATTGCAAGCAAGTGTTTCTTTTCTTTCTTTCTTTCTTTTTTTTCTTTTTTTTTTTTTTGAGAAGTTAATTTGCAGATCAGCTGATGTATTAGGGCTTGTTTTTCTCTCCACTGCTAGTCCCTAGCTGGCACGGGACTAAAAGCTTTTCCACAGTTTGTCCACAGATTCTCAAATTCTTGCCCAGTTTTAAAGCCAGCTGGTAGATGCAGCTCAAACAAACCATCTAGGGGAACAAGATGTGACTCTTACTCATGTTACACAGCTGTTCAACCTGTATGCAGAGGGCTTGTTGTATAGCAGCTGCTTCAAGGAATCAAATGAAACTGTAATTGGATATAATGTGGGATATAAATGTTTCTATTATAGCATCAAACAGTGGCGGTACGTCGTTTGTGTTTTTATGGAGCCTTTTGTCTGACACAGAGTCTCCAGTGCTGTGTGAATCTGATCCATATGCCTCACTACAATAACAGTGTATTCTGATGCCCAGTCTCACTCATGTCATGTCTGAGTAATGGCTTCTTTTTCTTCCTTAGCACCGTGACCCTTGTTCCTGACATTCAGAGCATTTTCAACCTCTTCAAAAGGAAATCATTAATACCTAACAGAATTTAGATTTTCTTAAAAGTATATATTTGTCTTAGAGAGAATAGGCTTGAATTCTTAGGTACAGCTCTGAAATGTTTTTTCCCCTATATTAAGCCATTCATTAGCTTTATCTTAATATATGCAGTAGATATTTTTGTCTGTTTATTAGAACAGAAAAATCAAACCTGCAGATATAAGAAGCCCTCTGATGAAGTGTAATCTTCCTGTCTCAGGCCTATGGTATTGTATGGAAAGCCATAGACAGACAGACGGGGGAGATTGTGGCAGTGAAAAAGATCTTTGATGCTTTCAGGAACAGGACAGACGCCCAGGTGTGTGAACAGTATATTAAACATAATCACTTTACTTCGTGGTCTTTCAAAAAACTTTCACCATGTTTCTTTATTCTTTGCTCTTTTTAGATTAAAGCTATATTTTTCTAATTTTCTGTAATCTAATCATTTTGTAACTCCTTAATTTCTCACATATAAACTCCTTAATAGTTCTGACTCTCAAACACTGATCTACAGTGATAACCATTCTGTAAAAAAATTCCTTTTTCACCTTCAAAGAAGGCAGCTAATTATTAATTATCTCAGGAGGCTTGTGTGTTCCAAGTTTATGGCTTCATGTTTCTGACTGCAGTGTTTTTTGTTTTTCCATTTCACAGCGAACGTTCAGAGAAATCATGTTTCTTCAGGTAATTATTTTGTTCATATTAAATAATACCTTCAGCAACCTTTGAGCTTCAGTTTAAGTCCTAAAAATGCACAAATATTTTTGTTCTCAGACTCACAAATCAGTGGTTCTCTGAATTATAGGGACCCTCCTTTAATAACAAGCTACAACCCAAAATAAGGACAATTTTATTATTTAAAGAAGTGACAGTGCAGTTTGAACCAGAGACACACAAGAAAATGATTTTAATAATACAACCATCAAAACATGACATTAGAGGAAAACAACAAAAGAAGCTAGTTATGCAAATTTAGCTGAGAATCCAAAAATCTATTTTATCTATGGGGAGATGACGTTATGTCTTTTAGCTTAGACACAGGCCAACGACCCACTGAAAATAGGTCTGTGGTCCACTTTTGGGTCACAACCCACCAGTTTAGATACTGCTGCTTTAAGGACAGATAATGTAGTTTAATAAATATTATTTATATTAAACACATCCACATGTCACATTTTATCTCCTGGGCTACATTTGCCTTTCAGTTGATGTCATCTTTCAGAAAAATCCCAGTGATGTTAATTCCGTTTATAATGGCAATTATGACCTCTTTTGCAACTTTTCCTGCTGTCGGTCTGCACACGGTTGTGCTACCTGCCAAAGATTAGCTGGACTGTAAAATGTGCTTCTGTCACTAAACCTTTTAATCCTCTGTGCAGGAATTTGGAGATCACCCCAACATTGTCAAACTCTTAAACGTCATCCGTGCACAAAATGATAAAGACATATATCTCATCTTTGAGTACATGGGTATGTATATGTTGCAGAGTTGCAAAAAACTGCTTGAATAAATATGGATTATTCAAAATTGGTGCACACCCACATGGGATTGGCTGCAGCAATTAAATTTGGCACTGGAAAGGCGTTTGTGCAAGTGAACTTGGCGGCATTAGCCAATGCTGCACAGACTGGCCTCACCCTCTGTGCAGCTTAATCCCTGACTGTACTGTAATATTCTCTCAAGTATTTTTATTTTTCATATGCTATTCTAACTATGTTTTGTAATTAAAGAGCACATGTTTAACAGCTCAATGGTAAAGTGAGTTTAGATGATATTATACAATTTAAAACTCTTTAAATTGATGCTATGGTCATAAACAGTTTTTTCTTTGTCCCAGATACTGACTTACATGCTGTGATAAAGAAAGGTTCCCTCCTGAAAGATGTCCACAAGCGTTATGTGATGTACCAGCTCTTCAAAGCCATCAAATACCTGCATTCAGGAAATGTTATTCACAGAGACCAAAAGGTCAGGAGTATTTATACAATTTTTCTTCATTTTACCACAAAACTGCTTGCATGATCACACGAGTTAGTCCTTAATCTTTGTTCTGCACAATCAGCCTCCTTTCATTTTATCTCTTAAGCATGTTTATGAACTGAAATCAGACTTTTCAAAAATGTTCTCCTCTGCATTTTCCCCACAGCCTTCCAATGTGCTCCTGGATTCAGACTGCATTGTCAAGCTCTGTGACTTTGGCTTGGCCAGATCCCTCAACCAGATCCAAGAGGACAGTGGGAATCCAACACTGACAGAGTATGTGGCCACGCGGTGGTATCGCGCGCCTGAGATCCTGCTGGGATCCACAAGGTACCGACTGATCAGCATCTGTTGTTACCTTCAGAACGACATCCTCTTCTTGTGTTTTATTCTTCACAGTAGTTGATTTAACTCCAATAAAGCAAGCAAAGAAATATTTTTTTTACTTTTAGCTACCCCCTTTTTTATATCTAAGCTGTGTAACCTAACCAAACCTCCAAACTTAAATTTTATTTTAAAATTATGAGAAGCTAGTGTGTCATTATAGAGGATGTATTTTGAAGTAACAGGCACAGTATTCCAGCTTTTAAAAGAAGTGTCTGTTGTCCAAAGGTACACTAAGGGTGTGGACATGTGGAGCCTCGGCTGCATCCTGGGAGAAATGCTGCTGGGAAAAGCCCTGTTTCCTGGAACGTCCACCATCAACCAAATTGAGAAGATCATGAGTGCCATCCCTCACCCGAGCCCAGAGGGTGACTAAAACACCACAACATCATCACTGAACTTTTCAAAGGTGCAGCAGTTTCAGTTTGGATTGATTAAATGATTTTATATTTCAGATATTCTTGCCATCAGGTCGGAATATGGATCTTCTGTCATTCAGAGAATGTTACTAAAGTAAGACAATATATGGTTTTCTTTTTTGTTTTTCAATGATGTAATAAACTCCATCTACATCAAAGAAAAATCCACAAAATATATAATAACATTGTGTAACAGGTAAATGTTTTATCAGCTGGCACAGAGCTAAGTTAGGGAGTGACGCAAACTAATTTCTTACTCTCCATTGGGAGGACCATTGTCAGAGCATGCAAGCAGAACTCTGCTTAATTAAAAACTCAGGGAGCTGCAGCGATGATCAAGTGCAGCAGGGATGAGACAAAACAGGCCACCTTGTTGTGGAAAGTACAAACTTCAGATATCTAAATAAGAAGGTTGCAAACATATATCAACTCATTTAGGGTATTTTAAAGAAGCGTCATGCATATTTGTTAAAAGTTGAGATTCTTTCATGTATTAAATGTGTTTGTAGGTATTATGTTCTTCTAAATCCAGCTCTGCTTCTTTCACCAGACCACAGGTGCCTTTGGAAGATCTTCTCCAGCCGTCTGTGCCTGCTGATGCTATTGACCTGCTGAAGGGATTGCTAGTTTTCAACCCAGATAAGCGACTGACTGCAGAACAAGCCCTTCAGCACCAATATATGGCCAGGTATCAAGGTTTTTATATTAATTTATTGAATGAAGGTGACATTAAAGTTTCCTTCACAGCAAAATAATCTGTTATTTCATTATTATTCTTATGCAGCTGTTTGAGCTATTGTTGATGATGGAGCTCAACATTTGCTTTCATGGTTATAACTTGAGTTTTCTTTACTCACAGGTTTCATAATCCAGCCAAAGAACCAGCTCTCAACTATGATGTAGTACTGCCAGTGGATGATGATGTACAATTATCTGTGGGTCAATACCGCAACAAACTATATGAGGTGCAGAACGCAAACACAAACTCAATCATCACTTGGGTCATATTATATTGAGGATTATTGCAAAGGAAGTTTAATGTTAGGCAAGTTTTTCCAATCAAATGGATCAACTTTGGTAAATGTTTCCTTTTTTTACTTACAGATGATACTGGAGAGGAGAAAAAATCACAGCATACTGAGATTGTCCAAGGATGGAGGTTGTGTAAATAGCCAGGAGAAAACCAGCGTGGCGTGTGATAAAGAGGAGAAGGACCCAGCAGCAGCAAATGGACATACAGACGGAGGACAAACACTGTGTGAGCAGACTGACAAGGCAAACCACATGCCTTCACAACCAGGTGATGCCAAAACCAGGGCTGCAAATACATCCACCTCACCTGCTGTGGAGAAGATGAGCCCAGTCAGCCGTGGCGTAGGAAAACCAACATTTAACCCCATCACACATGCCCCAAGTATGAGCATTTATCCCACTGTTGTATTTGGTGTAAGGGTTGGGGTTCCATAGGTATTTCTTTGACATGATAGTGTTATACATATTTGCACATTCCCTCATATGATTTCAGATGATTTTGTTCGCACTCCTGTCGGTGCAACTCATTACGCTCAGTCCACTGCAGCCAGCAGGAGAGCATCAGGACAGGTCAGGAACGGGACTGTAACTACACCACCAGCAGAGGGCAGCAGCACTTTTGTGGTGAGCAACACACTTTACTCACCATTCAATTTGACTTTACTTTCACTTGTGGTGCAATCTTTCTTTCTTACCTTATTTCCCAGCATGCTCTTGAAGTGGTTCACTGTAAATTTTAATCTGATCTTCTCTTTACCAGTCCATGGAACAGATTCTGCAGCGTGGCCGCTCAGCCCCCATGGCCCACAACCACTCCTTCTCCTTGAGCCTGAATCAAACCCAGAACAACCCTTTAGTCCGAAAGGAGGAGGCGTCTCTGTCTGCAGGGCTGCACATCACTTCAGCTCGACTGGTCAGTCGGCAGAGAAAATGTTTAACATTTATCCCCATAAAACTTAGTGGCATTATTTTACATGTAACTTCCATTTTCATATGCAGCACCAACGCTCCAATCCACTGGTTCGTGAAGCTCGGCCACCACCAAGGTTCAGCAAAAAAGTATTTCAGAACAACACTAATGTTGCTGCTGCCGGTGACCCACGGGCCAAATTAGGCAGCTATTCCCAGGCCTATGGTACCATCAACAAGACAGAACTGGACAATCTGCTACGAAACCGATCTCACAATCATTAGCTTCTGTGATTCAGGAGGTGGACGTCATGTGTTTGGACATAAAGTTCAACAGAGTTGTCTTTTGACTGCCTTAGTGACAGGATGACAGGTACACTGTCAAAAAGTCTCTGTAAAAAAAAAGTTTAAATATTACTCACTGAGATGTATTTAACTTTACTGTCTGTGACAGTGACATCTATTACATTTCTCAAACTAAAATTTGTGGCCTTATTTGAGTATAATGTTTCTGTAAGTTTAATTCAGCCATTCAGCAATACCATGAAGCCTCAAATCCTCAGAAGCCCTTTGTTTTTATGGAATGACAGACAACAAATTTGTTTGGATTTAAACTGAGGAAGGTTTTAGGGAGTTTTTGGTCTGCAAAAAAACAAAAAAAACCAATACCACTTTATTCCAGTGAGTTATATGGACACATTATAACTGTAAGATGTGCAAATATATGTTTTTGTTAACTGATTAAGTGCAATTAAAGCAGCAATAAGCCTTCTTGTTCTAATGTGTGCATGCGGAGATGTTTTTAACACTGAAAAAACACAAACTTTCATAACAATAAAGATGGAAGCATTCACATCTTGTGTGGAAGAAATGTGATAGAAATACTTTTGGTCTAATGTTCCCCAGCATCTAATGTATTCTGACATCAATTTATCTCTTTTTTGCGTTTTTATTATCAGAAAAGAGTACATTTTAAATAGCAAATCTTATGTTATTGGGGTATCTTATTTGTCTACAAACTTTTACAAAGCCGTAATCTTTTCTTATAATCCTTTATTAGGATTTTAAACATAGATACAATTTGAGTATGCCTTTAGAAAAAACAGAATTTTAAAGAAACTCCCAGAAAGCATTTTTACTGTATTACTCTTCTCTCGTATTACCAGTTACAGCTCTGATAATGAACCACCCGTCATTATGGCGCTAAATTAGCAAAAAATTCACAATTTTCAAAAGGAATGATCGGGCAGTGACAATGAGCGGAGATTCCCACAGATCACATGACCACGCAGAGTGGTGACGTCGCCATCTCGTTCCATTTCTGTTCTGTTGCTCAGTTGGATATCGGAGACCCAGAAGCAGGTAGAAGGAGATAATATACATTCAGAAATATAACAGGTGAGGATGTTTTTATGTTCTGATATATTTTATACATGACGTTGGTTTATTTATCGGTGTTAATCCCTCCCTTCTTTAAATATGCACACGCTAACTATCTTAGCGTTGTTGTTAGAAGCCGCTAGCATCCAACCTGCTTTTTAGCAGCTTTCGATACCGACATCTTTAAATTAAGAAAAAAACGATTTATTTGCGAATTTATTACTATTTAACAAAACCTTCGATATATAAACTTGCGGTTTGGCTTTAAAGAGAACTAAAAGCCCATCAGTGTGAACGTGGGGGACGCGGTGTGTGGCCAATGTGTTAAAAACATATTACTGAATATAGATCCATCATGGCGTTGTGTTGTGTGGGAGACCGCTGGTCCCGTTTTTTAAAGGTTTGTGTTCATGTCGCTTTAATGTCCAGTCATAATCAACTTGATGGTGATTTCTGAGTAGATAGTCTCACGGGTGATCTGAGTGTGTCGCATTTATTTGCAACGCTGAGGCCTACATGCAGCCTCTGCAGTATGTCCACTATGCTATGTTTCTGTTTTGTTTTGCTGAATCTCACAGCCTTTAAACCCAAAGACATCGGTTGTTTTGATATTTTCCCCCCATCTCTGTTATAGTTTTCAGGCTTATTGCATCCCATGTGTTGTATTTCACTTTATATTAAATGGCATCACTATGTGTTGGTTTTAATTTGACTGATATACAACCCAGTGGATATATTTACATCAGTCATATTATTTGATGTTATTTGAATCTGTTTTATCATTGTGTTAGGCAGTTATAAGGACTGAATATGTTTGTTTATGTTGTGACAGATAGCTTAATTAAAACTCAAATTACTTTTATTTGTTGTTTGAATCATTTTGTTTAAGTATGCTGTAAACGTTTTTCTGCTTTAATGAGCTTAAAACCTATAAAGGCTGGTTGTTTTTTGTTAAAGTGAAACTAAAAGAGTTTACTGATGTCATGTGGAGGAATTATATGTGCTCTTCTTACAGCATTTTTTTCTTCTTCAAACTGACTTGCCTAAATCAAGTCTAGAATTAAAATTTTTTTGCATTTCATGAGTTTATTGAAGTTTTGAGTACTGAGTTTCATGAAAGGAGTTTATTTAGCTGAAAATGTTTTGGATAAGAGTCAAAAGTTTCAGTTTTGTTTATTAGAAAACACTTATCTTGGCAACATTGCCCCCTAATAATGGTAATCACGTACACACTAGGAAGTTATCAGAAGATTTCAAAGTTAACCACCTTTTTTAAGGACTGCAACATTTATTCTTCAGCATCAAGTTGATCTATTAAAGTACTTGTGTTCAGTTTAGTAGTGAAATTCTATTACTTTTTAAACTAAAATGTGTTGGTTGGTAGATTGGTAAGTGCTAACCTCCTGAAAAGTGCAGCCATCAGATACAAGGCTGCCAGTCTGCCAGTTTGACACGGTCAGAGCTACTGCTGACACATCCTGTCAGGATGATGATACTTTCCCTCCTCAACTGCTGCATTGGCTGCCAGATAACATGGAGCCACAGCTGCAGAGATATTTATCTGCCAGTTAATCCAAAGGACTGTTTTCACAACAGTGTGATAGAAGTGGATGCTGTGTAGCTGCAGATGTTTGTGTGTGACAAACAAGCACATGGTTTTTTCTTCTCTCACACATTACACAACCAAACCCACACTTGGACACCATGTGACAGTGAAACAGCATTTAGATTTTTTTCAGTGACAAAACTTTTCATGTTTGTTTCTAGCTTTTAGAATGGACTGTGCAGAGATCACATCTTCCATTAGCTTTTTTTGGCACCACAGACTGGCCCCACTGCTTGTTTTGGCTTCACCCTTTTTGTCTGTGTTTCCTGTCGTTTCATGTGATACGTTATCTGTGGGGTTATCGAGGTATTGTACTAACCTAATTGTGTTAACTTGGCTCTCTGACTGGACCACTGAATCCCTCCCTTTAACCTAATTCCTTTAGTGACAGCTATCAGCAGAGGCCAGGGACAGTGGCACTGTTTTTATCCACAGCATTGCAGCGTCTCTCCTAAGAGGATTTGAAATCTCACTTAACACTCGTGTAGCTGTATGAACCCTGTCTTAAACTGACTATTGAGGAAAACTACTGCTTGTATTCACTTTGACTTCTTCTCAGAGAGGGAAGTGACATTTTGTGGTTAGAGCGTTTCCTTTATATCTCTTTTGACTTTTATTACATCATGTGCTTGTGTAATGTACGTGTCACTAAATGTGTCACATGGAGGAGAGGAATCTGTTGTCAAAACACCAGAGGAAAAGGCTGTCTGCACAGATGTGACGTTAATGTTTTATTCTCCAGCTTGTATGTGGTGTTACTTTGGCTTACCCCAAAATAATCCACTATACACAATAAAGAAAAGCCACTGACAGATCAGTTTTGATCAATTCTGCCCTAAAAATACAATATAATGTGAAGTCTCTTTTGTTGATCTTGTAGTACAACGTAAAGATGGAAATTCCATATTTCCTAGACACTTGTTTCAGTTTTAAAGTTTTTTTTTAATTATTATTCTGTTACTAATATAACTGTGTGATGCATAACCTGCTAATTTAATGTATTGCTGATTTAATAAATAAGTTTAGGATAGTTTGATGAAAGTGGCATCATAAATGAAAAATTACAAATTAAAAAAAGCTATGAAACTGCTTACTAACCATAGATTGAAATGGTAAAATGTACATGAATTAATCAAAGGGTATTGTGTTTAGTTGGATTTAAAGAGAACACCTAGGGCTATTATAAACTGTTAATTTATAAATGTTTTCCATGAACGTTAGACAGGGAGGATATCATGTGTGCTGACTGCGTGTCGCATATTAACTTAACAACTCTTGGGGCTGCATATTGACACAAGATTGTATGATCAGTTGATATGCTGCCTGTCTTGTGTGCCATTATAAGTAAATCAATAGAAATCTTTTCTGTAAGCTAATACTACAGATGAAACTGGCCTGCAGATGGATGGATCATTCTCCAAGATGCACAGTAAAAATAAATGTCTTGCACTGTGTTTAATATGTTACCTGCCTTACACAACTATTATTATATGCGGACTGAGTTGGCTCCTAGATACAGGCTGTAATCTGGAATGATCTTAATGGATAATGTCAGAATGAAGCGCTGCCAGCATGTTTGTCTGCAGCGTCTTACTGCATCGTTCCAGTGATACACAGACAAGGATGATCAGGACACGCGCTGAAGTCCAAATGCATTTGCTGTAGCAAAATGGAGCAATGTTGCATAACACTTACTGTTAATTTAGCGTGGCCTGGAAAAAGGGAGTGGAAGGAAGGAGGGTGCACAAATGGTCCACATGATTTTTACTTCCATAATCTCCTGCTGCACAGTAAATATTCCTGTAATTTTATTTTTATTTTTTTGCTGTTTGCTCAAGTTGTTGAGATGACAGGTGGAGATGGTGTAGTTACATCTCTTTATACTACATACACAGCTGTAGCCTGTATTGTGTAAACAGCTTGGCCTTATGCACCATTGTAAAGCCATGTCCTGTTTTGAAGTCAGTTATTTTCTCAGTGGCCCTTGACTCACCCTCTTGTCCGGATTTGTTTTCTCCTGAAGCTTATTCTGCCTTAATGTAAATGCAGCCTATGTTATTCAGAGATTTCCATCATCCTGTGACCTGTGTGTATCTAGCAGTGTTTTCAGCATTATTGACAATGCAATTGAAGCAGAAAGTTGTTCATATGGACTGCATTTATATAGCAGGTTTCTAGTCAATTTGACAACTCAAAGTGCTTTGAACTGAATATCCATACTCACCCTCTTTCTCATACACACCCTAACATACCTGATTCACAGATTGGGGATGCTACATTGGGTTCAGTTTCTTGCCCAAGACACTTTGGCATGTAGTGGGAAAGCCGGGATCGAACGACCGACCTCCCGATTGTCAGACAACCGCTCTTTCCACTGACTCACAGCCACCTCCTTCCCAGTCATCGCCTTTTTAAGATTAATTTTAAGTTGAAGGTATTTAATTACTGTGTAGACATCCTTGCTCATTTCAACATTTTGCAATGCAATCTGTACAGAGGACTGTCTTTCTGTAATTCAGTCTCTCTAGGAAGGTTTAGATTTACCTCTCAGACTGACGTTTTACAAATTTGATGGGTTTATATATGTAAATTAAGATCTCCTTATTTGTTTCATTTATTAAGTGTGAATTATTAAACATATTTTAATTATTGTGCAATTCTGTTTTTATAGATTGTTGCAGTTGTGAGCGTTCATCCACACCATGTCCCAGGACAAAAGTACATTCCCTATTATGGGTGAGAGTAACCCACTTCATAACAATGTCTATGGACCTCCTCAGCCAGGTTTTGGCATGCCACCTCCCAACTACAGCCAAGGCCCTGGGGGGCCATACCCACCAGCAGGTGGATATGGACAGCCAGGCTTCCCCCCGGCTGGTCAAGGTTTTGCCCCTGGTCCCTACCCTCAAATGCCCTATCCTCAGATGCCCTATCCACAAGGACCCTACCCTCAGGGTCCGTATCAACAGGGACCCGGACAGCCAGGCTTTCCTGGTGACCCTATGGGTGAGTTAAACTCTAAACTTGAAGCGTCGGCTGTTTTTTTTTTTTTTTTTTTTGTAATTACATAAGTGACTGTTTATTTGCTTGGATACATTTACTATTTCAAAACACATATGCTTAAAATTACAAAATAAACGTACTAAAAACACAACAGTTGAGTCATGCAATTAAACCATAATTTTAACAACTACAATTCTGTAAAACATGAGACATAATTATACAAGATACAAGATTTTTTTGTATTGTTGTTCCAGATGTGTGTTAAATATCCCTGGATGAAATTGGGTTCTGAGGTCTCAGTAGACAGTCGTCATACGAGTAACAGGGTAGAAATATAAGAAAAACATTTAAAAGATATTAAATGTGTCAAAAGTCAATAATAAAGATAACAAGGCAAAAACAATGAAGATCTCAGCTCTTTAACCAGCGGTTCCAACTTACATACTTCCACATATGAAAAACAACAGAGTTAAAGTTTACAAAAATATCATTGTAAACAGAAATTGTTTTGTGAAGTCCTTTTTTTAAATCTAAGATTTTTTTATAACCGTTTTCTGCAAAGAAAAGAAGTTTGCTGGTAAATGGTTTAATTTCTCATGAAGCTTTGTGTTTAATGCTAAAATGCCCATCATTAGCCCATATCGTTTTTATGGATTTATACTGTATATTGTGAACACTTGAGTGATTGTTCAAACACATTTTCCACCTGGTCCATTGAGACACATTTCTTGTTCTAATATTGATAAGCTGGCAATCAATCTGATGATCAGTCAGACATAAATTACAAGGCTCATTCATTAGTTTTAACAGCTGTTGTTAAACCTTTAGTTTACATCTTGTAATTGTTCAGCAGCTCCTGCAAGCAGCCCTGGTTACCATGGTGATGTGCCTCCATCTTATTACGACAATGAAGAGTTCACCAGCTCTGGCTTTGAGGACAAGAGCATCCGACAAGCCTTCATCAGAAAAGTAAGTCAACCAGATGAATTAATCCAGACCGATAAAAAGGCAAACCCGTCCATGTTTGTTTCTAAATATTTTCAAAAACTGATTGTTTAGCCCTAAGAATTGTTTTATTTCTCTTCACTTCCATCAGGTATTCTCAGTTCTCACAGCACAGCTGCTGGTCACCTTCTCCTTCGTTGCTGTCTTCACCTTTGTCACTGATGCCAAGTACTTTGTGCGTCGCAATCCGTGGACATACTACGTGTCCTATGCAGTCTTTTTTGTGTCTCTGATTGTGCTCAGCTGCTGTGGAGAATTCCGTCGCAAGCACCCCTGGAATTTGGTTGCTTTGGTAAGAATATACTTAAAGCGGCTCTCTGGAGCATTTTTCTCTGTATCAAAGTTTTCTAAATGTTCTAAATGATATTTCAGGTCTAAACTATGATCTATGGGTTGAGTTCCACAACATCTGTCATTCTGATGAAGACCCTCCTTCCTCCTAGAGACCCCTTTCCATTATTTCTTGCCGCCGACATTTTTCAGCCAATGAAATTCAAATTTCTGCATTGTCTGAACATGCACGCGCATCGACCAAACCTGTACCAGTAGGGGGCGCTGTCGTACAGGACGCTCCGTGTGTTTCTCTGCCGTCTCAGCCGTTCACTGAGGACTCAGCTCATTTCTACTAAAAACCTACCCATTCTCCAGCTAAAGACGGGTTTATTTTTATTTTTAAACCTTTCACCTCACAGAATGGCAAGGCTTGACAGGATTATGCGTTTATTTTGGTCAGAAAGTTCATCCAGGGCCGAGTCAAGTTCAGCTTCAGAGTCCAGCAGCAGCTCTCTGCTAACAGAGCTAATATCAGAAGCAGCAGGGACAGAGAGGGCTCTTCAGACCCTCGTAGTATTGTTGGAATAAGATTGTGAACTGTGAGTGATTAAACCCTACACATTGAGCTGTACAGTTCATGTCCGAAGTATATGCGCCGCGTACACGCGCGCACACGCGACCGGACGCGCGTGTCGAGATGTTTTGAGGAGGAGCCTTTGGACGCTAGATTCAAAAACTGCTCTCCTGATGAAATCCTCCAGAGTGCCGCTTTAAGTAACTAATGGAGTAAACAAATTAATGGCCTCTGACATGGCCTCTCAAAATCCAATTTTTGAAAACTGGCAGCATGTGATATGAACCGTGTCGGTGAAATGTTTTGTTGTCTTCTTTTAGTCTATCTTGACGTTGAGCCTCTCCTACATGGTGGGCATGATCGCTAGCTTCTACGACACAGAGACGGTCATCATAGCGGTTGGCATCACCGCAGTCGTCTGCTTCACCGTCGTCCTCTTCTCTCTGCAGGTCAGCACAAATATCTACACACACACTCACACACCAGTATTGTTCCTCTGATTCCGTGATGAACCCATAAGGTGGAACTCACCCTACACATAAAGTAACACTTTCCGCAGAAGATGTGTTCTCACAGTTTATTGTATTTTCAGAATTAAAACCATTTAAAAAACTGGTTTATCTTTTCTTTTTTTTAAATTTAATCACAGAGCAAGTATGACTTCACTTCCTGTCGGGGTGTTCTCTTTGTGTGCCTCATCGTGCTGCTGGTGTTCTCGATCCTCTGCATCTTCATCCGCAACAGGATCCTGCACATCTTTTATGCCTCGCTGGGGGCCCTGCTGTTCACCTGCGTAAGTTTAGCCCATATTTTTATTTTATTTTGACCAAATTAAATCCTTTGCTCTTTAATAATATCAATAGGTCTTGAGGGGGTCTGATTTAAAGTTTTGTTACTCATTTCCTTGTGCAGTTTTTGGCAGTTGACACCCAGCTTCTTCTTGGCAACAAGAAGCTGGCCCTGAGTCCAGAGGAGTACATCTTTGCTGCCCTCAACTTGTACACTGACATCATCAACATTTTCCTTTACATCCTGGCCATCGTGGGACGCTCCCGTGAATGAGATTGCACCTTCAGGAGAACAACGGCAAAATAACGAATGCCTCCCTTTATTGTGAAAAGTTGCAAACACTTTTGTCTCTTCCTCATTTACCCCCACCTCCCCTTCCTCGCTGTTCCCTCCTGTCTCTCACACACATGCACAGACACACAGAGTTCTGTTTTCCCAAAACAGAGAGTCGTGCTGTGGAGATGCAGCATGCAATAAAATTTAGCTGAGAGGGAGCAATGTTTATTTACTCTCTCAAATCTTGCTGTTAATGACAGACCATAACCAGTCTGCTTGCACCATCGTTTCTCTGATTCTACTAACACATACGACTGTGTCAACATCACCCACTTCTACCCTACCAGTATGGCTGGGCACATTCAGAATTAAACACGTTACGCTGTGAGTGTGCCACACTCAGCCTTGCCTTGCTGCAAAGATCAAACTGAATGAAGAGTGGTGGAAACACTTTATTAATGATACAGAACCAGCTTTGCCTGAAGGAACAAATAGTGTTAGAAATACTCGTTCTTCACACCTAACCGTCTCTCCTTTTCAGCCTGCTGGTGTCAACTAATTGTGCATGGTAAAACTGGAAACACCACTAAAGATGCAGTATGATTCTCTAGATTTATGAGACGAAAACCTCTAGCTTGCTTGTCACAGCTGTACATAAACGTGTTACTGTTCATGATGCCAGTACTCCCTCACTCCTGTTCCCATTCCCCGCCACCCCTACCTCTTAAAGGCATGCTGGAGCGATCCTTATGGATGTGTTGCTTTCTTGGGGAAAATGTGCTCAGCGTTGGATGTTTTTGACAAATTAGAACATGAAGGAATATTTATTAATATATTCTTGAGTTTGTTTTCAAAGAAGTCTTTTTTTTGTTTTTTTGTTCAGAAATGATCAGTGATTTTTTTTCTTTATTGTCTTTATTACTTTCCTCTTGTGTGATCATTACTGTGAAGTGAAACTTGTTTTTTCTCCCCCTCATTGCAGCTCATCACTTTAACATAAAACGGATTGTTATGATAATATGAAGCAAATAATGACAAGACTTGAATGAGGTTCGAACTGATCTGTTTAAGACTGTTGTACATAGGAGTTAATTTAAAGGAAGTTATCCAGGTACAGAATAAAGGCAATTATAAACTCATTACATATTTTAACACTTAATCAACTAAGGAATCAATATGCACTAATGGCCAAATATTTCTACATTTAAACACATAGATGTCGAAAGGTGTATTTAATATTTTTACAAACATTTAGTTATTTATACCTCTTGCATGACCCCATCGTCATTGCATGTGCTGATATTGCACACAGTTAAGCTATTGTTTTGCAGACACTTGTTTGAAATCCATGTTAGGTCTTTGTTTTTCTTTTAAAATATTGTGTTTGTATCCAACTTACATGTAAGTGTACATAGGGCGCTGTAGTGTTTTGATGTGTATAAATTAAGTTTGGGCTTTGTAGGTCTGTTAGCGTTGTATATTTGCATCAAGTTGAAGTGAACTCCTCTTCACAGCTGTTTGCTTTTCAATAAAATGGATACGACATAAAGGTGTTGAACTGTGTGTTGGTTTGGGTTTTAGCTTTAACTGGAATTTATTTTAAATAATTTAGTCGTAGTGGAGTCCCACCCTTCAACTTTAGATATCTTTGATTATATAGTCTGCTCAAGTGTGAGGGGGAAAAACCCCCTTTTTGTTAGTTTTCTTGTTGTTTAATAGCTTTATTGTTTGTTTTCACGACCTAGTTAAAATAAGGGGAAAAAAAACTGAAATACAAACATTTTTTTAGTGGTTCAGCAACCCAGTGTGAGAAAACAAAAATGTTTTTAAAAGCTCTAAAAACCTCTAAAATACTAAACATGGCCCAGCATCACCAATACCTGTTTTACTAGTGATTCCACTGAATCTGTAATTGTTAAAAATGTATTAAAATCTAATAAAGTAATTGTTTAATAACTGGGCAATAAACCCAAGGGTTTAGGGGCGGGGCCTTTCACAGGGCCTGTGTCATTGGACCCCTGGGTTTAATGGTCCGTCTATGATCGAGAGACGAGAAGTTTGGACTAAGTTTGAAGCTTAATTATCTTCAGACGGCTCTGTCTGGGCGAATATGGCGACACTAAGCGGTACGACGGTCCACACACATCATGAACTGAGTTAATGGCTTCTAACCCGGAATATAGTGTGGAATGCTTTTTATCTCTAATAGTGACATCATTTTAATACCGTGATACTAGCTAAAAAAAGCTATATTTAGCTAAACTTAGCGTGTTTTTTCAGTTCCAAATTAATAAAAATGAAAAATACGTACTTTCTTACATTATAAATAGAGTCAAATGTAAATCTTAAACCGTACAGACATGTTTTTGAGTAGATTCAACATTATCATTAATTGGAAAGTCAAATGATAAACTTGTTAAGCTAACCAAGACACGATAGAACACTGGAAATACGATGAATTCATTTTTATTAAAATTAAATGTATTTATATGTGAAATGACAGGATACAGCATTGAAGACATGATCAACTTAACATCAGTGGAAGAAGGTAACTCAGGACAAGCAGGTGAAGCACTGCAGGAACCTAAAGTTGAGCAGTTGATGGAGAAGCTTAAAAGGCTGCAACGAGGTATTTGTTTTAAACATGCAACTCTTTTCCTTTTTGAAAATAGAAGTTTTATTTTATGTTTTGCTATAAAACATCATAGGTTCATTGAGATATTAATATATTACTCTTTAATGAGCTTCTGTAAAATTGTTTGGACTAACAAAAATAATTGTATGTCAAACAAGTCAAGGTATCCATAGATTGTTTGATGTATAGTTTTGCCTCATTAGATTAAACCTCGATCAGTTAGCGTGTCTTTGTGTGCAAGTGAAGTATTAAATTCCAAAATTTGTACATTAAATGTGTGTGTTTATTTCCGCAACACGTTTTAAAAGTCGTACTCTCCTCGAACGTAGGGGAATCATCTTGATTCTGATTACTCTTTGTGAAGCTACAATTTCCGCTTCCGCTAACGATTCCACTTTTCTTTTTAACCTCCAGCACTGTTAAAACAGTACAACAAACAACTTTAAAGGTGTCCCAAAACAACTCGAAGCGTGAATAACTTAGTGTAACCAGAAAACATTCATTTTTACGGTTTCATTTAAGAATAAATCGTTGTTAATGCGAGCACCAATCAGGACGCACGTTGTGCCGACGATATGCAAATCAGCAAGCGTTTCTGTGAAGGTTTAAAAGAAATAAAATACATAAATACAAGAATTTTTACTTTTCAGGCCCCATGTTTGACAATAATATATATATTACTTCATTTTAAATAAAATTCCATTTTAAAGGTCATATCACAACCGTGAGTCAGACAGAGGGATGTATTTAATATACACGTTCTCAGACTGTGCAAGTGTTATCTTCAGTGAGGTATATCCTTACCTGTTATTCCATACGTGGAATTGCAGAACATGATGAATGGAGGTTTATGAGATATGATTATGTCTCCATCTTGTTGGGAACAGCAACACCCTTCAAGGTCCATTCTGATTTTGCCTTTTGGTTAAAGACACTAATCTACACGTTCTATTATTGTAGCCTTTATAATAACTCAATGTATATATTCCCTTTTTTTAATCATATTTAAGGCAGAAGGATTCTGATTGATGAAAATAAAGGTCTTCAGTCAGTCAAGGACACACTGCACAAGGAACTGGCAACTTGTAAGGCAAATAATTTTTATGTAAAACTTTTCAACATGTATGTTGATTAACTTGGTGCATGTAGATGAGATGTAGTCAGAGACCTGTTTTCACAATGCTGGTATGTTTTATTAACGCTTACATGTGCTTGTTTTTACAGTACAATCTGAAGCTCTTCAACTAGAAGGGATCATTAAAGAAAAAGAAGGTGCAAATAGTCTAGAAGTGAACATTTACCATGTATTAGTGTGTGTTTAAATTATATCACATATTTTTGGGTTTTTTCAGAGTTTATCAGGAAGCTGCAGTTGCAGTATGAAGAGTCTGAGCAGGAGTATTACAGGTAAACATGCTCAAAAAATATTAAGCATCTGGTGTGTGCTAATAAAGTTGTGGTTCCCAACACTAGGGGGCAGTAACTTACAATAGAAAAACATTCAGTAATTTAAAAAAAAGGGATTATACTGTCCAGAAATACACATAAGACTGTTTTTACTACACTAGAAATTAAACATTGATGGGAAATTTTGACTCAAGGTTTAAAATATCCACAAACATCTCGCTTTGCCTTTATTGCTCTGTTGAGAACCTAAACCAGCTCAGTGGGGTCTTGTTAAACAGACGTATCCTTTCATCTTTGGGTCATTATCTTGCTGTAGGACAAAAAAATAAAACAAGTTTATGGAGAATTTGGCTTTCTTTATTGCTCACCTTCTCACTAATCTGATAGCAAAATACAAAAGACTTTCCTGCCACCCATCAGTCAGTGTTGTGACAGTTTGTTCCAATTTCTCCATCCATGAACACAGAGGGTTTGAAGGACTTGTTTCCTGAAAGCTACACACTAAAGCTGTGCGTCGGTTAGTGTTTTAGAGATTCTATGGTTTTCATGTTTTTGCTTTGCCTGAAGGACTTCCTCCAGGTTCTCAAGGTTTTAAAACAAAACAAGTAAACATGCATACTTGTGTCTGTCTTGTGGACTTGTGACCTCCATATCAGATCTCACATCTCACTTTGGCTGCAGTCTCTCCCTCAGCAAAGTGATTTAGAAAAAATATATAATGAAGTTGCTAGTTAAACCTAAATTGCCACATTTCTGCCCAAACACATATTTTGAATATATTTATTGTTTTTATTAACATTAACACTGCAGGTTTGGATTAATAAATCACTAAATAAGTTGTTTCTATTTCCACAAAAGCTTATTGTTTATGTTCAGCTCAAGCAAAGTCAAATGAAGTTTGTTCCAAATCAGGCCCTGGAAGCCTGAGTTAATCTTAACATATAACAATAATGTGTTTATCTTTAGGCCTAATGTTTGTTGTTTTAGACAGCTGAAGCAGAACAAGGCGAGCGAGGAGCTGCTGGAGCAGTACAGATGTGAAATCCAGGAAGTCAGACTTAAACACAGGAAGCTACGGTACCCACTTGTGATGTGATGATTTATTGTGTTCAGAACAGCAGCAACAACACAAACTTCTATTGGAATGATTTACAAAAGCTAGATTCTGTTTCAACAGTATGAAATTTCAAAACCAACTTCAGCAGCTGACGGAGCAACACAAACAACTGCACTCTGTCTTTGTAAGTTTGTTTTATTTATTACATGAGTTTATTTTCAAATTATATGTTTTTAAAATTTGTCTCTTGTTGATTTTGTTGTTCTTTAACCCTTTAGTCTTCAAAGAGACTCCCAGATGAGTCGGAGAGAGCTGAAAATACAAAAACTCAGCTGTTGTTAGCCGGTAAGTGTCCTATAGGTACATGTGTAGTAAATACATCTTCGTCCATGTGTACATCACTTTATTTTATTTCTTGTGGTTCTGGTAGAGCAACAGAAGTTGGCTCAGCTGCACAGACTCGATGAGAAGTGGGAGGAGGTGGAGGAACAGAAGCAGCAGCAGGAGGTATCTGCACCGGATCAGGAGTAAATCTACTCCCTCACTGCTAGTTTTAGGAGCTAAAGTTTCAAGTGTTTAGTTTTTTCCTGAACTTGAAACTTTGTTCCATCATCTGTCAGATAAATTAGAAATAGTAAATGTCAAAAATCCCATTTTTTGAGATTTAGAATCTGATGGTTTAGAAACCAACTGTTTGCAAACAAACTTGGCTTAGTTCAGCGTTTATAGTATTTAATGTTGTATTGAACGTTCTGCAAAAAAAGTTGTATTCATTATTGTTCTAGTTGCTAGAATGTTAGTGGTTGATTTAGGCATCAAACCTGGAGTATTTCATCTTCTCTGTCTGGTAAAGCCACTCTGAGGTCTCAGGTAGCTTTAATGTATTAGTTTTAAAATTATAAACCTTTTTATTGTTATCTCCATGTTGCAATTTTAAAAAACATTAAAACGCTTCTGTACCACAAGACTTTCCCAACAGTTCACTGAAACACCTGCTGGTACAAACACAGCCACAATCAAGATTGTTTAGAAATATTTTAATAAGAAAAAAAACTTTTTTTTTCAGTATTTCAAAACACAATGTAATACTCTCTGAGGTTTAAAAAAAAACACACAATGACCCCCCCCCCCCCCCCCCCCCCTGTGCAACTGATTTCTCCTAATTAATGCCAATAAATGTATCCAGCATTATCACGCAAATCAAAAATAAACACCGTTAAGTCACTTTTACAGTGCTCACGGTCTAATTCATCACATAAAATATGAACAAGCCACTTTCTCTATAAATACATACAATAAAGCCCTGTAAAGAAGACAGTGTAAACCTTAAATTGCTCCCTAGCAATAAATCCAGTCCTCAGATTTACTCTACAAGAACGCACACAATAGCTTTATGCCCCGGTCAAGTTGTGGAGCATATAACTACGTTTGAATTGAGCTTACAGGACAACAAAAGAGTTAGGAGTCCAGTTTAGGGAGTAGGCCTTCGAAGTGAAGTGAGTTACGTAAGGAAACATGGCTCTGCTCCAGCGCTGCGTAATACGCCCAACCTTTTTCTCTTGCTTTCCCCTACAGGTAAGGCCTCGTTTAAAATTCAGTAAAGAAACAGAAACAGGCTAGTGAAACTCAGAACTACTATACTGTGACTCAAGGCAGCTGTGGATGATTTACTTTATTTACATTTCATTTAAAAAAACGAAGGCTAGCACAAATAAACGACTCAAGTCCTCTGACTTGGAAAGCTCCTCCCTGAAGGTCTTTTGACTTATTTAACCCTGAACAGCAGGTCCACACCTTAATGGAATGGTGCATTACATTCTATTGAAAGGGTAAAGTTCAATACAACCTTGACATCTTTTTAATCAGATCATACTTCTGCTGCGTTAACATTACATCATACTCTCTATCATCTCATGGACCTTTGCACTTCCTTATTTTCTTCTTTTGGGATCATTTTCTAACTTTGGCCTCGATGAGCCGTTGGCACATTGGTGAAACCACAAGGACACTTTCTCCCATTCTGTCACAAACTACTCCCAGGCACACAAACGCTTCCAAAAAAAAAAAACCACACACAACACTGGTACACTGTCGAATACTGCCGTGTTTTTTGACTGGCATGTATCTAATTTCTTTCCCTTAGGTGCAACGTGTGCAGTCTGTCTTCTCCAAGTCCCTCAGTCACGTTCGTACAAGCTCAGTTTTAGGTGAATCACCCAGCCTTCTTCTGTTTGGTGAAACATTAGCCTGTGCAGCCAGTGTGCAAGTAGTCACTTTTGTCTCTCAGTCACCATATAAGGGAAAAGTAGTACCAGGTCTTGGCAAAGAGGCACATTCCAAACTCAATGACTTTAGTTTGTTTTCAGCATTTTCAATAAAGTCTCTTCAAGTTTTATTACTTCTTAGTGGAAACCCAGAGAAGGCCGCAGTGTTGGACAGAGGTACTTTTAAGGAGGGGCTGAGTGTTGGCACGAGTTGGCAATAGGTGTTTTTGATCGTCTTGTATAAATAGTTTCCATATAAAAGGTCGCTCCTCCATCTTTTTTATCCCAGGCTATTCCCCATCTGTTAACAGAGCAACAGGGATAACAGTGAAATCAGGTACATCCACCCCTCTTTCTCAATTTTCCCATGTGTGTTATATTCTGATATTTGTATATATTTTTAAATGCTACTGAAGTTAGTCTAGACTTGTACTATACAGGTAAAGCAGGACACCACCACCACCACCACCACCAAAATGCATGTTGTGCTTTGTATAAACAGTTAACTCCCAATTTAACTTAACATTTGAGCTTTTACGTTTTGCTTAAATATTTTTCCCATCAATGCTGCTAACATCAACTACCTCAAAGCGGCTGTAGACCTTCTTCTCCTTCCTCAGACTCTCTATCCTCTTCAGTAACCCCTCCCTCTCCTGGGTGTTGCCTGGCGCTCGTAGAAATCGACTCTTTTTCACGGGGTTCTCCAGGACTTTCTCTGCCGTGGCGCCATCTTTGTCCCCTCCTGTTTCTTCTCGCTCCTGACGGTTTTTCTGGCTGTTGGCGGAGATTTGCTCCAGAATGACTTTGGTGTCATCTCGTAGGTTGCTGCTGAACAAAACGGAGCTTCCTGGGGACTGATACCTGGTTGAGGCTGCTGTTCCCATAGAGGTTTTATGATTGGTTGCGGGTGGATCAGTCACAGTGGGCTGTGTGTCTTTAGCTAATGAGCTCTGCTTTTTGCTTGAATCATCAGTGACCTCCATTACCGTGGTCATGCTCTTTTCTTCCCCAGGGGATTTCTTGTCTTTATCCTTTGGTCCAAGGAACCCCTTTAACCTCTGAGTGTGTTTTTTCAGGAACTCAAGTGTCTTGCCTTCACCTTTCCCTTCACCAATCGTGTTTATGGATGTGCTGGATCCCATAAACCTGTGCAGTCCTTCCTTGGAGTCTTCATAGGACAGAGTTGAAGAACTACGAGTGCGACTCTTTTTCATCTCACTCTTTTCTGCATCTGTTGCGTCTGTGGTCAGAATCTCATCACCACAAGAGATACGACGAGGATTCAGTCCCTTAATCTTTAGCTGATCTTTCTTGAAGATCTTAGGTGAGGACAGAGGCTTTAGTAACTTCGGGAATTCTTTCTTTGGACCTTCTGACGCAGTCTCCTCTTTGTGAGATTGTAATGTCTCTGAAGACTTCAGGGAACTCACAAAAGGCTTGGGAGTGAACATTGAGGGTTTTGGTGAACTTGCTCTGCGACTGAGCTCCGCCAGTTTTGCTGAGATGTCTGGCTTCTTTGGTTCATGCTCTGCTGAACTGACAGTTATAGCTGGGGACTTGGGAGTAGTTGTAGGATTGAGAGGAGGTTTCTCTGTGATGTCTGGCTTTTTTTCAGGAGGTTCAGGAACTTTTACAGATATCTCTGCATCCATTTTTGAGGCATTTCTCTTGGATTCCAGATCTTTAAAATACTGCAGTCTATAAGCGATATTATTTACATTTTCTGGTATTTTTTCGTCAAGATTCCCAGTACTTTGTGCTTTTTCTTCTTTGTTTGCATCTTTAGTTTCAGTTTTCACTTCTGCATTCTTTCTCTCTTGTTGTGGCTCTTTCCACTTTCCCCCCTCTTCCTCCTTCTCCTTTTCTTTCTCCTTGTCTTTTTCTTCATACTTCCTTCGCCATTCAAAAGGCTCACGTGAAAGAGACCTCCTCTTTTCAAGGATTTGGGCCACAATGGAGGAAGTGCGTCCAGAATCTAACTGCTCATCTTCCTCTGTCGCTGGTTTTAGACCTAAGCTGCTACTGTGTATTTCTCCCTTGGAAGATGCAAATATAAGTGAGGAGCGCAGGCGGGAGCTACGTTGAAGGAGCGGGTTAATACGTGATCGGACTGATTCGTGTCTGGACAGAAACATATCTGTAGTGTCTTTTATCTTCACATCTTCTCTCACCTCCCTTGCACCTTTCTCTGACTCCCTTGCCTTTTCCTTCTCCAACATAGAAGACCTATAATCATTGAGAGAAGAAAGCACATCCCTTGCTGATGATGGAGCAGAGTCTTTATTGCTGCCCTCAGTAAGTTTTGGCTTTCCAAAGCGGGGTGTCAGTATATCAGGTCTGGGCTTTGAGAGAACATTTGGTGGCTCCTTAATTCCAAAGCCAATTGGAGCCGAAATTTCAGGTGCAGTTGGAAGCTCAGCAGGTGGAGGTTCATCAAATGTGTCAGGTCCTATTTGTTCAGGTAAACCCTCTTCTCCACCGCCCTCATAAGTACTAAGGTACGAGTTGATCCTCCAAGTCCTCATGCCTTGCTTTACACTTGGATCTTGATCATGCTCTTGTTCAGAATGTTTGTAAAACTGTTTTTTCTCTGGTGGGTGCAGCTGCGTTGGAGAGCTCTGACAAGCATATGCATGGCCTATGGTTGGCCTCTTATTGGAGGATCCTCCATCGTATCTCCCAGCTAATGGAGGACCATGAAGGCCCTCCGGTCCTTTCAGGTCCTCAGATGAAAAGTAGTCTCTGTTTCCAAGTGGAGGCTCCAGATCTGAGCGATAGCTAGAGTCTGAATGCTGGTCGATGGGGAGGTATGAAGGATGGCCTCTAAGTCTGTCATACTGTCCGTGGCTAGAACTTGACCCAGGACCTTCATTGTAGTAAAAGCTGTTTTGAAACTGCTCCCTGTAGAGAAATAAACCGTTTCTTAGTTGAATCATTATTATGACAGTTGATTTTATGACATGTAAATATGAAATAGCATAAGAAAAATAATTATGATGCATCAAAGAAGGTGGAGTACATACTTTTGGAAATCTGTCTCATCCAGATTGTTCATGACTCGGTGCTTCATGTACTGCCTGGAAGACGAGTAGTTCTCCTGGGTTCCTTCTGCGTAGCTGTGCCTCTTGAAGGCACTTGAACTCATCTCCATCTGTCTGGACACTATGGACTTTCCCTGCTCTAAGAACGACTGCTGCAGGCGAAACTGTTGCTGAGAATATTTCCCAATTGTAATCCCAGGACCAGGTTCAATGGTGTGACGAAACGGGTCGTTCCTCCTAAAAGGGTTATGGTCTGTGTCCCCATAGGGGAAGGCTGAGGGAATCTCAGGCTGCCTTCTATAACTGATGGGATTACGCAAAGACTGTGTCCTCTTCAAACCAATCTGGGTGTGTAAGTAACTGCTGGTGGTGTGGTCTGAGACAGTAAGCAGTCCACTGGATGGATCGATGACCAGAGGCTCTGACTGAGCATAGAGAATACGAAACTCCTCATCAAAGGAACTGACCAGCTCCCCGAGGAAGAGATGCGCCATGGAGCGGTGGATCTTTTCATAAGACCACATGAAACTAGAAGAAAACATTTTAAATGAGCAACTGAGACAAACTGTTTTTACATTTAATAAGCTGACATCATCATAAACCAACTCACCTGTAGTTCCCACTGAGCGCAGCCCTACAGTCCGTCAGCATGAATCGATTTTTCATCTGTCCTTTAAAGGATTTCCCTGTCCGGGAATAGTATATTGTCCCCCCTACAGTCCTGACACGCATCATCTAGAAAACCAGTGTTATTCATGTTAGTCAACTAAAAAGCTCTTCTGAAAATTTTGTGATGTAAGTTTTAAAATGGTCCATAAAATGTAATGACCACATAAAACTAAAAAAAAAAAAAACTCACTTGAATTAAGTCCAAGTTGACTTTGCAGCCAATGACCATTGAGACAAAGTGATGAGCATCTTGCTCATCCAATAAAATGTAGACTGCAACTTGGCGTGCTGCTGCGTCCAACAGGTCAGAAAAAATGTCTACGTCTGTAAATATGTCCATCGCAACGGCAATAACCTGGATAAGAAGCACAAACACAAGAAAGTCAGTCATGCTCAACATAATGTGATCATCATCTGTCGTCTTCAAATTAAAGTACAACAGCATTACTCAACTAAATAACATACAAAATGCTCATTTGACTACACTAGTATGTCTGTGATAAAATGTGGCATGAACACACGAGAGAGACGCACTAAAAGTAAACGCCTGTAAGACACGGAAGTGTTCCGTAAACTCACACACTGAAACGTAGTACAAATAAAGCCAGGATCCATCACATCAGCAGGTTTAACTGCTTGTCAAATTTGTTTTCTACGCTGCTGTAAACATATTTTTAATTAAGCTAAAGACTAGTTGGAAATTTGACTTGATAGGGTGTGGTGGCATTTTGGCAGAGACAGACAGAATGTGAGATTGAGCTAAACCCACCGCTACTTAAATAAATACAAGTCACTGGCAGCTTCTTTGTCTAACCTGCTTTTCTTTTTTTTCCCAAGGAATTAACACTGAGTTCATACTAGAAGGATGAAACTGAAAACCACATAGAGTGCCTGTTAAAAGTATTTACCCCTTGGATGTTTTAACTTTTTTATTATTGCTTTTATAAATCAGTCATGAACGACTTGAGGACCAGTGCTCTATTGGATTGAGGTCTGGGCTTTGACTCTGCCACTCCAGGACCTCCAGCTTGTTGTCTTCAACCCATTTCTGTGTAGCTTTAGTTGGATGCTTTGGGTCATTGTCTAGCTGGAAAATAAATCTTCTCCCAAGCCGTAGTTCTCATGTGGACACAATCTAATTGTGTCCAGGATTTCCCTATTTTGATGCATTAATTTTATCTTCAACCTTCCAGGACCTGCTGCTGAGAAGCATCCCCACAGCATGATGCTGCCACCACCATGCTTCATAGTGGGGATGGTGTGTTTGTGGTGATGTGGAGTCATTGTTTAATGACAGCAAAATATTGCATTTTGTCTGATGGCCAGAAACCTCCATTTTGGTCTCATCAGACCAAAGACCTTTCTTCCACTTGACCATGGTCTCCAACCTGCCTTTTGGCAAACTGTGACTTGATGAGTTTTCGTTAACAGTGTTTTTCTCATTCTCCCATAAAGCTTTAACCGGTGAAGAACACAGGCAACAGTTGTGTGCAGAGTTTCTCCCATCTTAGCCGATGAAGCTTTTAGCTTCTTCAGAGCTTTCATAATTGTCCTGGTGGACTATCTCACTAGTTTTGCACGGTCACTCAGTTTGTGAGGACTGATCTAGACAGATTTACACATCTGCCATTATATTCCTTTTATTTCTTGATGATGGATTTAACTGAACTCCAGGGGATGACCTTTTAATAACTTTTCTCTGATTAGCTTGTAGTGTTGTTTTGTCTTCATGTTGTGACGGTAGCCAGGAATATGGATTAACCTGTTTAGGGACCTTGTCCAGACAGGTGTCTCAATCACTTGAGACACGGTCACTGCACTCAGGTGACCTTCATTCCACTAGTGAGACTACTAGCACCAATTGGCTGAACCTCTGTTGAATTATGTCAGTCACTTTAAAGGGGGTGAAAATTTATACTATTACTTATTTTATGTTTTATTAAATTTTTGTTATTTTGTAAAAATTTGTTTTCAAATTGACATTAAAGGGGCATTTGTGTAAAATCTTTGGTCAAAAAAAGCCAAATGATGTTGCTCATGATCGATTTATAAAAGCAATAAAAAGTTCAAACATCCAAGGTGGTGAATACTTTTTATAAACAATGGTATGTATGCAAACAACACATGAATTATATTTGTAGGTAAATACTTGACATTTTTCATTTTAACTGAAGTAAAACTGATTTGCACATTGAGATATATTTTCTGGCCTCTAGTCATCCCTTGTACTTACTTGTCGTGCGTTCTTGATGAGTCTTCGGGCCTGTTCTTTAATGCTTGGTGTGCCAGACTCGCAGGGGTTGACCAGTGTGGTAACCTCTGTGGACCCAAAGATGGGATATTGTGGCCATCCTAGATCTAGTCCTGGTGCAGCCACGTCGGACTCCATCGGCCAGTAGGTGCCAGAGGAGCCGTCTGTCTCTTGACCTCCCTCATAATATGTCAACTCTGGGACGTTCGAGGTCTGGTTGGGCACCTGAAGCGTGGACCGGATGTATTCGATTTCCAGCTGAGCGAGGAAATTTACAATCCCTGAGTTCTGGAGGAACTCATAGTAGCCCTGTTGAAACAAAACACAAAAACGTCTATATGCATTTTTGCATGTTAGTTACACATAAATTTGTCTATTTAATAATTACCTCAATGTCCCTTTCTATCAGATCATCAATGGCCAAACGATACTCCTCGCGGTAATGTGGAGGCAGGTAGTTTGGATCAAGAGGATTATCTCCAACTGATGAACTCTGTGATCGGCGTGCCATTGTTAGAGTGGGTGTGATCAAGAGTCAAGGAAGTGGGTGTGAGGGAATTTGAGCTTCTGCTGAAAGTTAAAAAGAAATAAAGAAAAAGCCACACGGTTAATCCGGGCACAACTTTTTCTAAATGACTACCATGTTTCAGTCTTGGGACCTAAAGCACAAAAGAAAAGCATCCAGGTAAACAAAAGCAAACATTTTCCTGTGATTTACATGTGCTGTAATTATACACCACTCCCTCATTAATGTCAAACAATGATTCAATTAAATATTCCTTTGGGCGGCGAAAGAAAGAAGCCTTTGTGTTACACTCAGACAAGTTACCTATAACCACCTAAACAAAGCATTCGTTGTTGGCGAGTCAAAACCGGAGCATTGAGCTGAGCTACATTGTTCAGATTATCTCAGCGGACACTTGAGTCAAGCAGAGAAACATAAAGATTCATGAGAACATTTCATTTCATTTAGTCAAACCTGCCAAGAAGATTACGTTTAGTCCAAACAGGAAATGAGATCAGATCTCAGTAATGCTTTGATCGCTTTTAAATTTAGAACATGGACTCAGGACTCCATTCTGAGCGCTCTTAAACACTAAAGTACGGTCCAGCGTTTCGTCTAATAATTGCAGAGATTCTGTATAAACATGAACGCTGTAACTCTGATGGGACTTATTACTTGACTGAGTGATAATTCTTGCGTTTAGTCTTATTAAAACAAGTAAAATGTTTGAGTATCAGATCTTTATTTCATACTTTAATCTAGTTTTCTAAGTTCTATTTTCAATTTATAAAAATTTTAAAGATAAATCTCATTGATTATACACCACTGCATATTTGGCTGCCTTTTAATAAAACTAATCATTAACTTTAGTTGATTCTAGATGGTAATTTCTAAAACAAACAAATATGGCAGGATGAATTAAACACAATGAGAGGAAGGCAGACAGAAGTCACATGAGAGAAAAGTGGATGAGTAAAGGAGAGGTGGGAAAGGCATGAGGAGGTGTACAGGCAGGTTCTCAGTGAACTCGTCGTGCCGGTGCGTCATACTTCATGTCGCTGCACAGACCTTGTCGAGAAAAGTCTGCCAGTTGTTGAGATGGTTTAAATGAGTGTGCCGAAAGCTATGATAAAACTTTATAACTTATTTTAAAATTGCTGACATGAGAACTGACATACTTTGCAACTTTTTCATATTTTCCTTGAGCCAGTATGTGCTAATATGACTCTTTACAGAGTTAATGAAAAGTCACTCAGCCCCATCTGGTGCTTAGATCCGGAATACCACGTTTGCAACTTCTCAGTCTCCGGTTTGGTGCCCGGAAGTCTCAAAAAGTCACGTATCTCACGAGGGTTAGGCTAACCCAAAGTGGCTAGCTGTTATGCTAGCGCCGGAATGTTTTAGCTCATGATTCCTGCTTTTTTTTCCGATCTCTCACAGCTGATTTCTTTGAATGAGTAAATCACCTCTCCTGTAGAAAGCTATGAAGGCTGAGGAGACATTTCAACAGGTGTTGCTGAGCATGAAAATGGTGCTAACGTTTTTACGGCAGTGATTTAAAACAGACACTAGGGGGTGCTAAAACAAGCAAAACAGCATAGTATACCTTTAAATTTAGCTAAACTGAGTTAATTCAGGAAACTACAGGTAAGATAGTAACTATTCACAACTCTTACACATAAACACATTTCAAAATGACCCAAATGTCCCTGTGATGTGGGTGAAAATGTTCTTATATAACACAAAACTTAAAATCTTCTGCTAGATGTACTGTATTTTGGCAGTAGATACAGAAAGCGAGAGGGGTGATGAGCAGCTGTGTCAAACAATCTAGCTTTGATTCCAATCTGGATGATCATGTTGACTCTCTTAGTTGGAATCTAAAGTAAATCTCAGGAAATTTCAACAGGAAGTGTGACTGTGTGGAGAAACGTCCTTGAAAATATTCATTAATAGGAATTGATTCGGTCTGATTAATTGCTCAGGATGTGTGTGTTCTGTAAGGTGGTACATGCTGTAAAAGTGTGTATGATGTGTTCTGTGTAAATGTTCAGGATCAGCTAAGAGCATGCTGGTATTGATAGCAAAGGGCAAAAGTCCTAAACCATAATCAGTAGGAGAACCCGCTCTACTCATCGAGCTGGTGAGTCATCGAGTAGCCCGGTCTGGCGTGGCCACAGGGGATAAACTCGCAACAAGCTGCTGTTTGGTGATTCATCCGTGTGCAAATGGCTGACATCCTGTTTCTGCTCTGCTTTTTGAGCCACAGAAGTTAGACCTTTATGGTTTTTCCATGCTCATTGGCTAGACGGCTCCTGCACGCTTCCCAAAGTGGAAAACACAAAATTAAAGTTGTTTTTTTAGTTTTGTGTTTGAAAAATATTCTGCAGTCGCTTCATCCATTTAAAGATGAATCACAAACTAAGAGATGTGTTTGATGCGAGGTAACAGAATTGATTGTTGATGCCTTGAAATAGAGAAGCCTCCCAGTAAGTTTCTATAATTTTAATATAATCTAAATTGCATTTTTACAACTAAATATTAATATTCTCATCAATTGATAATCAAAGATAATGACAGAAGGGTCAAAACAAACAGAGCACTGTGGTTTTTTTTCTCCCCTCCTCACCTCTACAGGAGGAAAAACACAACTTTAGAGGAATGACAGACTTTCTTCCACCTCACCTTGCTGACAGGTAGCATATAAAAACAAATACGGAGGCTTTGTTTGTTGTTATAGCAACCATGGTGAACATCAAGCTGCAGAAAATGACAGACGATGACCAGGATCTGTGTTTTTCTGTAAAGCTTACTCACAAGAGGAGGAGCTAACCTAGCTGTAGCATAAACAGAACCACTGAAACACTAAACCAGCTTCAACCCAGAGGCAACACTCTGCAGCTTCTCTGATAACACTCAAGCAATGCACACTGTGTGTGTGTGTGTGTGTGTGTGTCGCTGGCTCATTTTCAACATTCCTGCATGAACACTGACTAAAAGCGACTGAGAGAAACTTCTAAAACGTTATCGGTCTCGACAAGTGAATGAGCAAATGGATAAAAAGCCAGAGGAAACACAAAACCATCAAGAACTATCACTCTCTTCCCGTCGTAACACACGCACCTGAACACACCTCGCTAAACAAACACCATGATTGATCCAGCATTCCTTTTTTTCTCTCTCTCTGTGTGATAATTCGGTGTGAAAGGAGCTAGAACAGGTTTGGAGAGGTGAGCCTGTAAAGTCCCGACGGCCCTGTCAGGGCATTTTTACAGCCGCCGTTGTCAGATGAATGTACACAAACTGAGTTAAGTCCGACCATACTCTGCTGAGTGAAACACAAAAGACGGCTCAAGGACAGATGAACGCGTTCTGGATGTGACAACACATGGCAGGGCTCACATCCTCCCTCTTTCTGTGGCTAGAAAAACAGGTCCACTGAGGTCCACCGTCATCTGTTCCAACTGCCTCCAGGGCCCGCGGTCAGCTTCAATGGAAAACTCAAGCAGTTAAAGCAGAAAAATATTCCTACTTTTCCAGCTTCTCTTCTCTTTTCCTGCATATTAATACACAGACTTAGACTTTTTGTAACCTATGTAAACAAAGTAATGAATGAGCACCACCATGCAGTTATAAAGATTAAATTAAGAAGCAGATGCCACAAAAAGCTGGCATTTCTAACCTTTTTTCCTCCCACAAATTACAACCACATGTTGGACTATTCTTACCCAGTGACTCACTCTGAATGCATCAGGAATTATGAGCTGTGGAACAGAAGTGTTGTGTGTGTAATTAAGGTATTATGGAAACCTACAAACCAGTCTTCCTTGCTCAGCAGAAGAGGCTTTCTGATCAAAAGGCTGGAATCTGAAGTACAGCCCATCATAAAGAGCGCCACAGCATGAAAAGCATTGTTCAAACATGACAGGAGACGTGCTTATAAACACTTTTTTAAAGAATATTCCTAATCTAATGTGATTTCTCGCTTAAAGCGATGGATGTTTGTCTCCTGGATGTCTGCAGATGAGGCGTTGCAGTTGGTAGCAGCCAACATGGAGCCTTCTGCGCTGTAATAACAATACTGTTCAGGTTTTGCATTGCACAGCAGCTACCTGGATGACTTAATCCTCCATAACCTGCAGGTAGCTAATAAAGAATAAAGTCCACATTTCATTGTTTTATTCTGATAGCGTTAATGATATTATAAGGGGATCTTTATGTTATAATAAAATAAAGTTTAGAACACAACAAAGCATATTATTGATAAAGTTATGTCGCCCCTTCTCACCTTACTGTACTGGTTCCTTTTGTTTCGCTGTCCGCGGTCAAACCACCGACCTACAGGTCTGCTCCTCGTCCGTATGTCACATTCCTCAGATCGGACAGCAGCTCCACCCAAACGCCCCCGTCCGCCATCCGGCGTGCGACCCCTCCGCAGCGAGTCAACGCGTCCTTCGTATCCGGGCTGAGCGCTCCTCTCGGCGGTGTGAGGTTCCTCAGGAGCCGCCGCCGAAAACTCGCTTTAGACCAGCGTCGCGAATGAGGAAGGAGGCGAATCCTGACAGGAAGGGCTTTCCCACCGGCGACTCCTCCCAGGACGGCTGAGGCTCAACACCATTGGAAGTTTTTTTTTTCCTGCTGCTGTTTTTGAAAACTTTTATTTTCTGTTGCCTTCAAGAATCAAGTCAGCAGAACCATTCAAATCAGCTGGTTTGCATCCAGTAAACAGAGTAAAGGAACTGTTTACTGTGGGCTTGACCTTCTATTCAGTACTGTAATGATCAAACGTGACATTTAGAAGTTTTAGACATCACAGGACTATATGCAAAACTATTAAATATGGGTTTGTAAACTTGGAGATGATCATAACTGTGTGCAAAAGTAACATACAATCACTATTTAACACATAGTTTTTACCTTCTGATGTCAGGAATCGCTCTAGGTGTTTGGCTCTCCAGCTCTCTGGTCTTTTGACTCTTTTTCTGACTAGACTTTAGTAATTAAAGTCGAGGTTGAGGCTCTGGGGAGGCCAGACCATGACAGTGTTCCTTTGTGTGTTTTTCTTTTCAGGAAGGCTTTTACTGCTTTGGCAGGGTGTTTGCAGTCATTGTCTTGCTGAAAAATGAAGCTGTTGCAGATCAGACACTTTCCAGATGGTCTCTGCATTAGGATGTAAGATCTGATTGTTTGAGTCTGAATTAAAGTTTCCATCAGGTTTGACTAAATATCCAAAACTGTGACCTGAAATCCTGCCAAAACCCCCATGGCAGAGCAGTGTTGACCTGCAGTACCTCAACAGTTTTCTTTTATTTTGTAAAATTATGTGTACCATCACATTAATAACATATCTTTTCTAAGATAAGTGCTGTGCTGTAAAAGCTGTTGAAGTTTATGCTAACCACTGGGTTGCATCACCTCCACTATACCTCTACCAAGGAAGTCATGTGGGTTTTTTTGCTTGTTTACCACAATAACTTTAAAAATGTCACTGGAGCGCGATTCGACTTTATTCAACATCTCGTGATGTTGGTTAAAGTTTGTATTAAAGGGATTTTTTAATGTATTATTTGAGCTTTATTCAGCAGTTTGTTGTGTATTTGATTTAATAATGTTTCAAGTGACTTGTCTGGACTGCGGACAGGTCAGTTTTGCCCCTGGACAATGTCATTTAGGAGACATAGAGTTGTAATATGTGAAGAATGAGGTTTGGCTTCAACGTGCTAAAAGAAACAGGGTTTTATTAGAAAAAGAGTTCATCTACATGGCACCTTTACTGCCTCAACGCTTGAGTGCTCTAAAGGTGCTTTTTGTAGGATGACCTTATTAATGTTTTCGCCTCCATAAATGTTGCTTTTAACTCTTAAATGTTCACACTAAGCAAAAAAAAAAAAAAGTTTTTTCTTTGCATTTAAAAAAATAATTTAGTGATATGTGTTCAAATGTAATGGATGTAATGGAAGGTAAAATTGTAGATTATTACTACAAATTGTCTCAAACCACTTCTGGCAGCCAAGTGTAGTATTAGGATTAGTACTTTCATCAAAAACATGTCATATTTAGTCCTACACATGTCCTCTGGTGAAACAGGTGGGAGGTGTCTGTGTTACTATTTATTTTTTATTACATGATAAAGTAAAACAGATTATTATACAGTTTTTATCATAAGATTAGCCAATAAATTGTTCTTTTTTAAGTATTATTTGATATTTAAATTATTATAATAATTAAAATAACATGTATTTTAATTGTTTTTATGCAAACATTCCTATATTTTTATTTAATTAGTTTATGTTTAAGTTAATGCTTCAGTAGCGTATAGGGACTAAGATGTGCTTAAAGGGTTAAACTTTGCAGATAAAATTAAAGATGGTCTCTTTTTCCTTTTTAGCCAACTGGATGTCCATAATTATACCAAAAAGATTGAAATATTTGATTTAACAACAAAAAATGACCGTTTTTTATTTTAACTCTAAAAGAGCTAATTATTAGAGAAGAAGCCATGTTTATATTTTATGAAGAGGTTTACCCAAATACACTGGGTCAGATCATCTGATCACATGGCTTCACCTACTGTCTGCTATGCTGACGACGTCCAGCTCTATTCCCACCTGATGACCACACAGAATCTCAGACTGTCTCTCTGATATATGGAGATGGATGAAAGCCCATCATCTCCAGCTCAACCTCTCTACAACTGAACTGCTTGTCATCCCAGCCAAGCCAACCATAACACAATATCTCAATCCAAACCGACTCCCTATCTCTGGCTCTATCAAAGACAGCTGAAATCTGGGTGTTGTGATTGACGACCAGCTGATCTTTAAAGATCATGTTGCTTCTGTCGCTCGTTTGTGCCACTTCGCTTTGTTTAGTTAAGGATCAAACCATACCTGACCCAATATCCCGCCCAGCTCCTGGTGCAGTCTATGGTCTTCTCCCGCCTTGACTTGACTACTGCAATGCCCTTAACTGCAGTCTGGACTGTGAAACCTCTACAAATGGTTCAGAACGCAGCAGCACCTTTAGCTGCCCGCCTCAAATTCCCATCTGCTTGAATCCTCTTGCAAAGGCTTACGGTGCGGCTCGGTCACTCTGCTCATCAGAGGATTGTCGGTTAGCACCACGCAGTCCAGACTCTTGTTGTTCCACGATGGTGGGATGACCTCCCAAGCTACCAGAGCAGAGTACATCTTTAAAAAACTCCTGAAGACCCAGCTCTTCAGACAACATCTTCTAGACTAGCTCCTACCTTCCCTACTCCTCTGTACTCTCATTATGCACTTCACTCTATACTTGTGTTCTTTCCCCTCACAGTCACAGAGACTGATTAGTTTGTCCATCTAAGTAGTTTGTTGTTAGCCTCAACGTCATGGTTACATCATCATTTGTAAGTCTCTTTGGATAAAGGTGTCTGCTAAATACATAAACAACACACACACACACACACACACACACACACACACACACACACACTATTCATTATTATATCATTATAATGTAAATATTACATTATGTCATTAGAGTTTATAAAATAACACAGTGTTAATTTTATGTGCTTTCTTTGGTTAAAACAACATATTGATCCAGTTCTGATTTCACATATTCTCCTAATCTTTTAATGCTATTAAATATTTTGAAAACAAATGTCCCAATAGCATTATTTTGTCACATGACTCTACTTTGATTTGCATTTCTGACTTAGTTACATATAATTGATCAATCAGCCATAATGTTTTCTTGTCATTAAAACTCGTTCAGTCTTATGCTTCTGTAGGATTTCTCTGTTCGTGTTTGGTGTGTTGTGAACATTTCAGGAAAAGGGATTCCATTTTCTTTGAAGACTTGTTTTTTGTGTTTTGTTTTTTTTTTCTCTCCATGGTGAAAGTCTTTCACAGAATCATCCAACTCTTAACTCAGTTTCTCCTTTTTTTTAACGAGTCTTCCTTGAAATCTCGTCTCACTGCTGCAGGCTGCAAATTCTTGTTTTTTTCTTCCTCACATCTGTGAGTGCAGCTCACTGAATAGCATGTAGCTGCATGAATATACCAAAGTCCACCATTTATAGCTGATTTAGCAGATTTTTTCTTCTTCTCACGCTCACTTTTTAAAAATATTTACTGACAAACAACAATTTTCCACTTTCAGTGGACGCTCGCTCTCGCTCAAGCAGCAGTAATGACATTAGCACAAAGAGTACAGAGATAAAACAGCACTTATATGGGCTGTCCTTTGCCCTGAAACGTGTTAGAGTCTACAGGACACACCTTGTTTGATAGGCCTTTGATAGCACACACTTTGTGTATTCTGTGCTGCTCCTGCAGGGCGTGCCTCCTGCTCAAATCTAATCTACTACACAAGTTGCAAAAAATGTTTACTTTTTGTCTAGATCAGTCAAATTTGCTTTTCTCTGCATTAAGAATAAGAAGTTTGCTTACAGCTGTGAGGATGTACATGTTGATAGAGGCAGCAAGAGGAAAAAAACAAAAAGAAGATGAAAAAAAAACACAGAATAAGTTCTGATAACAAACACCAGCAGGTAGAGAGACGCAGAAATCCAGGGTGCGGCTGCTTCGAGGAATGTGCTTAAGGCCTGGAACCACACCCAGCCTGTTTCTCCTTCATCTCCTCCCCCTCCTCCACCACTCTCTGTTCTCGTACTAACTCTTCCTCCATCACACAGCCTCTTCCACAGACTCCTCCCTCTCTGAGTCACCTGGCTGCCTTTCGACAGGTATGCGAACTCAGGCTGTAACAATATCCTGGCGTGCATCTCAGCACACCTGACCCTCATTTGGATTTAAAACAATCAACTCTGTATTGCGAGGGTTCAGTGCAGACGTGTTCGCATTCTTCTCAATGATCAACTTTATAAACGATAGTGATCAAATGTTGTACATCACTTGTGTGGGTACTTACTGCAGACTTTTCTTATCTGTTAAGCGATTATCAAGGCAGTGGGTTTCACTTTCCAAACCCTAATGCCTGGAATAAGACCCGAATGAGGAGACGTCAAGAATGTAGTCTGAACTGGAGAGCAAGGAGAAGGAAGATGAAACGATTTATTCGCTTGATTGTCACGTGGAATGAATAATCACTGGGAACTAGATATATATATAGACAACTTGGAGCGCTGACAAGAACACAGCAGCAGTATTTAGTGTTTCATCAAGTTACGGCTGCAGGAACAGGTTTCACATTTCAACACCTTCATGAATTAAAATGTTGAACAGTCGAGTAGACGACGGAGCATCCATCAATTACCGAAAGATTGTTTCTTTTCAGGCTGTCTATTATAACTAGACAACTCTTTTAGCGACAGGATTTTTCTCTTTGGAGATAGCTCCGTTTCGCTCCTCCTCATCGAAGGGAGTCAGCTGAGGTGGTTCAAGCATCTGGTTAGGAAACCTTCCTTAAAGGGTTTATGGGTTTATTACAGACTCACTGGAGGGATCATGTTGGTCTGAGATCATCTTGTGATCCCCCTAAAGGAGCTGGAGTGTCACCAAGGAGAGGGATTGGACCCAACCTTGGATAGGTGGAAAGAAATGGGATATTTATAAAGCATTATTCTCTTGTTCTTAACAGCACAGTTACTCTAAATAATCTAAACATCAGATACTTATTTCAGACTGAATTTAGATATGTGTCACAGAGGTATGACTCTGTAAACTCATAAAACTGTTATAGTAATATTTATATGCTGACTTAACGTCAAGAAGTACATGACACCATTAAGCAAATGACTTGCCAACACGACGGTGTAAAAACTTACTGCTAGCTGTTGAGGACAAGTTGTTACAGGTACACTGAATATATCAGGTTTTAATTTAAATCTTCTCTGTGAAGTAGCAGGAAAAAGAGAGAAATGATTAAAAAAGACATGTCTAAGCAGACTCAGATGCTTTTTGGCTTCATACAGCTGAGCTTTACGCTTTGTGTCAACATTATTATTAGCTTATGGGGTAAAAAAAAAAACCCATAAAATATTAGCTTTAATAGCACAACATTTGATGCAAATGTCTCACAACACAGTTCACAATTTAAAACCTTAACATTAAACCCATCCATGAATAATATAAGAGTGTGTGTGTGTTGTGTTTGTTAAACACCGTAGCTTTGTGCTCCATGTGTAGCGGTGGATCATGTTTTAGAAGCTAAATGAGCATCTTTTCTTAACAAAAGATGCAGGGTGGGTCTGTCTGCAGTCAGTAAACACCAACAGGTTGCAAATTACAGGATTATTCTTATTTCTGAAAGGCCTTTTAAAATTCACTTAATGTGTTTGATGCAACAAAAAGTCAGTGTCCTCTCTTCTGTTGCTCTGCATCTCTGTGGCCCTGTGAGCTCTCCCAGCATGCTTTTCTCACGCTGTAATGTCACACCTGAGTATAAGGTGACTCTCTAGAGCCTGAGGCTTTGAGGTCATCTTTGCACCACGGTGTTTGAAAGAACGGTGGACACACACACACTTCGTCTGCAGTATATTAAACTAAAGGAGGTTGTGTAAGAGGTGGGAGTGTGTTTCTGTGAATAGTGCACAGTCTCATCAATGACTTGGTGTTTTTTTTTTGTTGTCATTACAGCAGCTATATATCAGTTTTCTCAGCTTACATCATGTTCCATATAAGATAAGATAATGTATCTGTTATAAGTCAAAACCACATTTTAATCTGCAACTGAGAGACCTGATTCATTTTGCGTTACAACCCTGACAAACCTGTGTGTGTGTGTGCTGCTTTAAGACATTCTAACAAAATATTTTTCTGCACTGGGTGAGGTATCAAACCACAAACGACGCAGGTAGAAAAAAAAGTTCTCACCGAGTGTGTTTTCCTTCATCTACAGTGAGGAATTGTGCACGATGTGCGTGTGTGTGACAAAGAAATAAATGACACGGCGCCATCTCTGCATACCTCGGACAGGTGTTGTCACCTTGATGCTATTACTACTGCTGCGTTGAAGTGATCATAATGATTATTAGGGAACACATACATGCACCAGGTCTGCTCAGCTGCTACTTCTAGTGTTGACAACTGGAAATAATAAAAATGTATAAAAATACAGAACTATAAATTTAAGGCTTCTTTATCAGATAAGTTGTAACTCAGAGCTTTGATGAAGTTTGATCCAAACCTTTGGACTTTATTCCAAACGTCCCCTTACAAACACTCATAGATTTCAGAGACAGCTGAATAATCTGGTTGAGGCTGAACATATGCTTGTTTTCCCCCCTAAGTAACTGACAGAGTCCTCGAACATGTTAAGGCTTGAAAAGCACCTCAGATTTGCAGCGTAAAACGAGACCTCGCGTGTTTGCACACATCGGTGTTTGCACCAAAGACAGAAACAGTCGATCAGCAGGTGGATGCTGATAAAGGTCTAAACATGGTTATCTGAGGTCAAAGTCAGACCCATAATAACACAGACAAAGGTTTCAGACAAGATCTAGTCATTTACATGTCTCCTGTCTCACAAGCAGAAAATGCTTTGAAAATTTTTAGCAGGGTGACACCACAAGTGCTCCACTAATAGAGGTTTTATTCTCTGTCATTTTGTCACATTTGTCTGTTCTCATGCCCGACAGCTTAAGACAAATAAAAATACAAATTGAAAACATCAAAACATGTTTAGTGAGGGGTTTAATTGATGGTTGCTATGACCTTTTGGTGGCTGTACATTACATGGTGCAGACAAAATTAGCAACAAAAAAACCCCCCTCATTTCCCTTTAAACAATAGGATTTTGGTGAAACTGGTGAGAAACTCAGCAGTATTTGGAGCCAGAAAAAACATCAGAGTTTTAGAGGTTTCAGAAACATTCACTTTACATGACTGGACTGGTGTTTTGATATTTTTTAGTACATAAACCTTATACATCAAAACAATGATATTTTGATCTTGGGAGAGAGAAGACGGTGAATGGAGGGCACTGTGGCAATGACACTGAGAGTTCTGAGAGGTTGCTGTGTCCGAGGGGTGAAGGAACCGACTCGAGGAGGGTATACTACTGGTTTGAGGCAGAGAGCTGGTTGGAGGAAGGACAGGTGGTTTTAGGAGGTTGAGGTAGGCAGGGGCCAGGCAGGATCTGAGCTGGAGTGAATGGAGTCCAGAGGAGCGAGGACAGCAGCTGTGGTGGTTTTCTGAGAGAGGAAGGCACAGGAGATACTGATAAACTAGAAATGTTAGCATAAAGAGGCCTGAGCACCACATAGGTAGGTAGGTAGGTGTTGATCGACTCCTCTTATGCTCCTCCGCTGATGAGGCTGATTGGGTGCAGCTGGTGGGTCATGGTGGATGAGAGGAGTGTGGATACTACAATATCATTGTCTTTCAATTCTCCTCAGAATGCAGACTGTTCACACCAAACTTTCACATATTTTAGCTAAAACTATCATCTTCAATAGAAGAGCCTTTCAGACTTGTTATACCTTCTACATAAAACACTGTAGAACAATAAAAACTCCCATGTGACCGACCGCCTGAGCCTCCTGCTGCTCACAGGTAACGAATGTTTGGTGCTTTCCTTTTATTCTGTGTTTCTGTCTGCCTCTCCTTTGATTACTGTTTAGGAGTAAGAGACACAGGTGTGTGGTTACCATGGTGAACGAAACCCTTTAACTTTCACACAAAGAAAAAGGCAGTTAAGTGTGACATTTATCAGTTTTCTTTTAGCTTGGTGGCAATTAGGGTTTTAATATGATATAAACTAATATTAATATGGAAAAAACATAACATTTTGGCAATATTTATGTAAGAGGTTTAATTTTTTTAACATCTCTGTATTTTATATATATTTTTAGTAGATTTCCAGCTAAATTCAGTTCATGTTTCAGTGAAAGAATAAAATGTGCTCAACCTGTCAGGTTAATGAGACACCTGCAGTCACCTGGGTGACCTTAATGAGCCATTTCCAGCAGCTTTAACATTTCTTTTGGTCTTGTTTCTACTCTTTACACCTAGATAATTAGTTTTAGCTCAGATTGTTAAAAGGTTAAAGTGGTAATTTTGGTCAGTAGAACTCTTCTTTTTTTTAAAAAAAACAAAAGTTCTCTTTAGTGATACTATTTCAGTTTTATCAAAAGTTTTGTTTTATTAAGGGGATTTTAAATTATTTTTTATTTTACTGTGGTGTAATTCCTTATCAAGTGTTTATGTGATTCCGGAGTTTTGGTTTGGTTCTTCAAATTAGCTTTAAAGTTTTTAGTTTTCATATATGACGTCTAAACACTTGTCGATAATAATACCTTCTCCAGTTTATTAAATCTCGCCATGTGACTTGTTTGTCTAAAATATTCAGTCCGACAAAGCACTCCCTGCCTTCTACCGCCCCCTAGTGGTCAGAGCCTAAAGGCGTCTTTTCCTGAAACGTAATAATTTAGAAATTATAAAACACTCTAATAGATGACGTCAGTGGACACATACAGTCCGGATAGTGTCAGAAAGTCCGTCAAAAAAAAAAGGTTTGACAAAATTATTTAAAAAAAAATAATTTAAAAAAGTATTAAAATACTGTATGGGTTTAAATAAATAAATCCTCATAAACACGTGGGATTTTGTTCTTTTATCTCAATTTTTTGATCAACTGATTAATTTCTCTCTAGACCACATTTTAAAATCTTTATTTGTTTTAGGAGCATCATTTATTTACCCCGTTACCAGTGAGATGGAAAGCGAAACTGACGTGATAGGTTTCGTTTTCCTGGGTGTCAGCTGATCCTCCCAGACAATAAATAGACGCTCCCCGCAAACCGAGAAGAATAACAGCAGCAACGTGTCAGAGGATCTTCAGCATCAGGACACGGAGAGACAAACATGAGCAGATCAACAGGTAAACCATATATATATATGTATTTAACTACTATTCAGGGCGGTGAAGCATTTGTTTACATCAGGTTCATAATGCAAAAGCGCAACAAAATAAATAAATAAATGGTGGTGGCGTTCAGTCGTCCGTGGGGATTTTAAAAATTGCGAACTGTACATTTGTTTATTTCATTTAACTTAAATTATTTTTGAGTGAAGTTTAAGTAGACAAGAGAGTTTACAACATAAACAACCTAAAAAAAATTAACAAATAGTCTCTAAAGTTCAGGGCGTTACCAAAACTCTGTTTTGCAATGCATTCTGATTAAATACACTTTTTTTTTTATTAAAACAAACATTGTTATTCATTAGTCATCAAAATCTGTAAAGAAGAGAAATGGTTTTATTAACAAGTCACGAGTTTCTTCATAGGACGTTTTTAGTCAAAGAACTGAAGCAGAAAGAGGCTCTCTGTCAAGGTCATGTTGTGACGAATCCACAGCTGTAGAAGAAAGTTGTAGCAAGCTGCTGGATGTTTATCATGTCTGGTAGCATTGGAGTGACCTGTAGCTTCAGCTGACCTTTGACAATTGTATGACTTTCTGATCCCTGCTTACAGTTGATCAAACATATCTGTAAATAATAACTAACAGATTTGAACACTTTTTTTTAAAGTTTAAAAAAACTAATGTTGATGAGTCAGCTATTTTTCTGAAGTTTCTGAAATCCACATTAGATACTTTCTTTGTTAACAACTTATCCTACTTTATATGGAAGTTTTTCTTCTGAACATCCTAAAAACACATTTGGTATAAAAAGAAGCACTTTTACCATTGTTGGCACGTTATAAAAGAGTTTGAAAAGTCAATAATGTGGAAAAACCAAGGAGTGTTAGGTAACGTGTGCCCTCTTGTGGTCAGAAGATGGAAGTTAATATTTTACCATTCCAAATAACATCTGAATCTTGCTTTATAAGACAGGATCTGTGGTGACTATGGGATAAATTAGCCTAAGTATTTTTATTTTTTTCATTTTAAATAGAGCAAAAATTCTGCTTAGAACCTGATATCAAGAAAAACGGAATCCTAAAAAAAAAAAAGAAATGAACAAATCTCACAGTGTAAGGGTGTGTGTTTTCAGAAGAGGGGACTATAAATATGTTTTTACCACTACGTCTCATAATCAAGTCACCACTAGTATCATTGGTATAAATTACAAGCTGTCCCCAGACATCACACTACCACCGCAATGTGTTTTTTCTTTCTGAAATTCAGTCTTAATTTCACTCCAGATGTAAGATGATGGACACACTTTCCAAAAAGTTCCACTTTTGTCTTATTAGTCCATAGAATGTTTCCCCCCAAAAGTCTTGGATCACCAAGATGTATTTTGGTAAATGTGAGCTGTACCGCTTTAAAGATTATGTTCTGGTTTTTTTTCTGGAGAGCAGGACATGATGTGTTGCTTTTTGACATTTTTTAGGCTACTTTGTGTTGTCAGACAGGTTCTATTGAAGTGACTTCTTAATTCCAAGGGTCTGACATTAATCAGACCTGGTGTGGCTTTTTTACAGCATTGTACTTTTAAGATGTTTACATTTTTTGTGCACTGTCAAACTTTCATGCAGATTGGACCCCGTCCTTGTTGTTGGACACATTTAATGAACTGCTATATGAAGACAATGAGCTGGATTATGATGATGAGTGGACTCTCAACTTTAACTACAACCAGACAGACGACGTCAGTAAGGAACAGAGGAAGAGAGGCTGGAAAATCTACAGCCACTGTGCCTATGGAAAGTATGTACTGGGTTTAATAGTTTATATTTTTCAGTCATGTCAAGTATCAAGATAAAAATAGGCTGTAAACAAATGAAGCTAACTCATTATGTTAATGTGCAGCAACAGACAAATGTGTTCTTATTCACAGATTTCTCATATTACTGAGATTATATGAGAAAATAATGATAATAGGAAGTATATTTTGTACAGCAGTGACACTTTTATAGGAAAAAAACTGCTTATCACAATTTAATACAGAAATTAAACATTGCAACCATAGAAACTGATCTGTATTGCCTCTGACGTTAGTATTTATCCTCTCATCTTCTCACAGTTTTCGGTGTAAAGCTTGCCACAAGTCCTGGAGTTCAGCTCGGGTGACTGTGTTGTTCCGTTACCGGCTGAGAGGCGGCCGTGGCACCGTGATCATGCGGCCCTTCGGTCAGGCCTGTCGTAGCTGTCCGGAGGATGAGTTTTACCTCCCTGGTTTCAACGAGAAAAATGTCGAACTCGCTTTGCTCAGGCTTTTTTCCAAAATCCGTAAGAATTGCTACGGGGAGGTGGATGAGAACGATGGATCGGTACCATGTTCTACCAAAGTGCTGACCAAACCTCACGAGAAAGCGCTGTGTGAGGCTTGTGCTCAGGGAATCTGCTGTCAGGATGATGATGTTGACTGAAAATGTGTCTCGGAGGGAGATTAGTAATGAACATGATGTATTTATTACCTGTATTTCTCAAGAATTGGAAAGCTTTAAAGAGATGGGTGTTTTTTAAGATTGACTGAGTACTCATGCATTTATGCATTTATCAAGTGTTTATCTTCATTTTGTAATGTTCCTTGCTTTTTCTAATAATTTGATTAAGATTGCACAAACATGTACATGCAACAGTTTTTCTTCACCAAATGTTTTTGTTTTTCATTGATTGTGGAATATTGTTGACAGATTGCCACTTGTTAAAAGTTCTGAAATAAATAAGCATTATAATTATCTGCTGTTCACATTGTAAAGTTTATTTTGTTACTGTCAAACTATTTGTCAAATCCACCTCCTACAGCAGCAAGAAGATGGTTTATCAAATGCAACACTTTGCCTACAGTTTGTCTACAGTTGCCTTAGTATTTTTATTATATGGGATACTTTCTCTGGTTTTTACAAGACTTAAAGAAAAAAGTCTTTATGAAACCCTGAAGGTACCATGTGTAAAAACAAGTCATTCTTTTAGAAAATCCTAATCATGGGTTTGTGTGGTGCAGCATGTGTTGAGCTAGGTTAAGAGTGTGGAGCTGAGGGAGTGTATTCTAACATCAAAATTAAAACTAGAGTTTATATAATCCATAAATTAAAATATACATTTCAATAACACAAGAAGTATTGTCATTTAAATTGTATTAGTACATCTCATGATCATTTTGACCCCACGGGATGAGATCTTGCGTGGAGCCCCAGATCGAGGGAGATTATCAGTGGTCTTGTATGTCTTCCATTTTCTGATAATTGCTCCCACAGTTGATTTTTTTCACACCAAGCTGCTTGCCTATTGTAGATTCACTCTTCCCAGTCTGGTGCAGGTCTACAATTCTTTTCCTGGTGTCCTTCGAAAGCTCTTTGGTCTTGGCCATAGTGGAGTTTGGAGTCTGACTGTTTGAGGCTGTGGACAGGTGTCTTTTATGCAGATAATGAGTTCAAACAGGTGCCATTAATACAGGTAACGAGTGGAGGACAGAAAAGCTTCTTAAAGAAGACGTTACAGGTCTGTGAGAGCCAGAGATTTTCCTTGTTTGAAGTGACCAAATACTTATTTTCCACCCTAATTTACAAATAAATTCTTTAAAAATCCTACCATGTGAATTCATGGATTTTTTTTTCACATTCTGTCTCTCACAGTTGAAGTGTACCTATGATGAAAATTACTGACCTCTACCATCATTTTAAGTGGGAGAACTTGCACAATCGGTGGCTGACCAAATACTTTTTTGCCCCACTGTATCTTGCATGAGTAATAGAGCTTTGCTCTTGGGCTGCTGGCACTTTCAAAAGGTCCAAAAATTTGTGAAACTTTTTTTTTTCTCTCACAATAGTCAAAGTTTATATGGGCATCTGGAAATTTATGAATCAAAAAGAGCAAGAGATGCAAGACAACTTCAGGAGGGTTGGTCTAACTTGCAAATTAATACCGTAAATAAATCCTGAACAAATCGATGCATAAATAAGGTTAGTTGTAATTAAACTGCAAACATAAAATTAAGTCAGTCTCACAATTGTTGCAGTGTGTTTGCTATTGAGTCATATGTCCAACATTAACCAGGCCCATACATAAAATTTGTTGCAATTATTTATAAAAGGACAATTTTGTGTCTCCAACTCACCGTCACATTGAAATACTGGCTTGAGCACTGGTTTAGCTTGGTTTAGTTTGACTTGTTTTAATACATTTCAGGTTGTAGATTTTTTTCCAGCTTTTGAAGGGATGTGAAGTTTGTGATTTACAACTTATTAAAAAGTTATTGATCCAGTAGTTAGTCATTTTCTCATATGATCTATGTTATATTTAATTTTGTCATTTAAATTACATTAATCTTAATGCTAATGATTTTGAAGCTATTTTTCAGTTTTATTTGATTACTTTTTCATTCACTTTTTGTTAAAATGTATTTGAAATAATGTACTTTGTGTTATAACTATTTATTAATGATTAGTCCAAATTGACAATGATCTATTTATTCTTTAAATGAATGATGTCATCTAACAAATGCGCCAGTAAGGTTTACTAAACAGAAGGAATGGATTTCCACCCTCTATTTTTATTTATACACCTGGCAATTTCCGGACTCCTCTTTTAGCGAAGCCCCACAGCCAACCAATCAGAGGGAGGCCTCTGTTGGATCTGAGCATGCGCCATAGGGTCCTCTTCGTGGCAGCGTTTAGTCTGATAACAGAGTGAAACAGAGCAGTCTGTATCGCCTCTCTGCTGTCAGCAGCAGCAGCATCATCATCGCCCTCCGCCGGTTCTGGTGGCAGGGAGGATGGTCCACCGGAGCATCATCCGGGGAAGCGAATGACAGTCGTACAACAATGGCCCTCGATGTACGCAAGTTTCCAAATGTGTAAGTAAATTTGCGGATATGTAATGTAGCTCTGCTGTACTGAGTTGAAGCTAACACAGCGCGCTAACGTTTACCGAGGAGCTCGCTCGCCTCGGTAACAACAGAGAGGTAGGCTGGTTTGGGTGTTAACGTTTTCCCATGGCACCGCCACAGCCTGGCTGAGGGGAAAAACAGGCAACGCGGAAAAAAAATTACCCGTCCGGCAACATTTTGGACAACCTCCACCTTTTTCTGCTGCTTCGTTGTTATGTTCACACAAGCTGGCAGTGTGTTGAACAAAGGAGCTTTAAAAACGAGGGGCCGCATGGACAAACATGCAAAAAGAAGTCGGTTGCTGTTTGTTTTGTGCTCCATTTCATGCTGACACACTTTGGAGGATAACCACCCGAGGTCTGACCTGGATATTTAGCTGAAACACCGCGACCTAGCTAATTTTGGTAAAAGTCGAACTGTACATCCCTGCACAGCTGCTGCTTGGACTCCAGCAAGTTTTCTACTTCTTTATGCCTAAAGACTTTGTCCCACAGCAGTTTATACAGCAGAGCGGTAATCCATACTTTGACTGATTTGACATTTGACACTTTACAAGATGTTTTTTTGTTTTGTTTTGTTTTGTAGGGCAACTGTGATGATAATAACAAAGTGCTTCGTTTTTTTAGTGTGCTGGCAGGTGGGCCTGAAATGAGGTTCCTGTTTAGGTTCCTGTCAGTTAAATCAGCCATCAGTCAGAACTGTTACACCTTTCATAAAACTAAAGTACGCAGCAGCATGGTATTAATGCTTTTATATGACAGACTGAAAACCAGTAATCATTGCTTCTCTGGTTTTTCTCTGGTGCTTTGTTCTGTCTGAATGTGTGTATTGGAAAAGCAGGTATGAACCTGACCCGAGTTGTTAGCACAAATCAATATGTTTGGGCTTCCTGAGCTCAAGAGTCATTAAGTTATTTTGTTGTGTTGCCTTTAAAGAGGAGAACAAGATGTACAGCCCTTTTAGTTTGTTTATAATTTGCCCAGTGATGATGGGACTGCTTGGTAGAATAAAATCCTAATTGTGATTATTTTAGACAATGCTTAGATCATGATTACAGTATTTAACATGGTTATTGACTTAAACATAGTTTAGAGTTTACATTTTAGTTGTGGTTAATAATTTTAGGCCAAAAATAACTTTTATCATTCTACAATCAATATAGACTAGCATAAACATGCACAGGACTGTTTAGGATAAGAAACTGATCAAATATTATTATAACATTCATATAGACACAAGTTAATATAAAAATTCTTCATTATTGATCTGTCATTTGAACAGACAGTGCTGCTAGCAGTAGAGATGAGCTGCTACAGGAGCCCTGATCCAAACAGGAAGTTGGTGAGTTTGAAGTTGTGAGTCGTTGATGCTTGGAAATAGAACCAGTTGGACAAACATCACCAGACGTTGCACCACAGAGCGTGTATGATTCATAAATGACAAAAATGGAGGCAAAAAAAATCGGACGTGTGTCGTACGCTGTTGGTGTGTTTTGCCCTCATTCTGCCATCCACCGTAAGACTCATGAGTTTAGGTTAGGAGGAAGCGTAGAGTGGAAATGCACAGCATTCAGGAAAAACAAAGTGCAAGCATGCCTGTAAAGCAGGTGACAAAGTATTTTAATAATTTATTTTTGATTTACATTTTTTTTGTGTAAGATAAAATATATTTGGTTCAATTTAGTCTAAAAGTTAATTGTGCAGTAATTTGAAACAAAAAATTAACTTTAAAATAATGATTAAATATTAACATGAATTCAGTGCTGATGATTTTTCAGAGACATCATATTTTCAGAAAACGGTTTTTATTGTTATAGAAATGTCTACAACACTATGAACGAAATAATGTTTTATAAATGGCATCGGACTCAACTTTCATCTAAAGAGACCACATGTGTGCATACAGTGTAACCATAAGATCAGGATTAAAACCTGAGTGAGAAAAGTTCTTCAGTTCCCACTGTAATCCTGGTTTGCCAACTTTAAGTATTTTTAGATTATTTACAGACTCGAGTTGTTTATTTTACATGTGTCAGATGTTTGTGTGATCTATGAATGCAGTTTTAAGGACTAACCCAGTTGGTCTAAACTTAGCCGGGTGATATTGAGGAACTGTGACTTGACTCTGTGTTGAAATCGCCTCTATTGCTTCACTCAGTGACTTTGTGTTGTAGATTTTTCAGACATAAGTCATACCTTGATCCTGTCTGGATTCAGGACTAAAGCATGGATGTCTCATTTCCAAGAAGTGAAACGGTTCCTAAGTTTCAGCCCCACTTGACCACTGAATGACGCGTGTGCTCTCAGATTTCACACCAGTAGATAATTATACGATTACTGCCAAGTTTAAGACTTGTAATTCTTTGAATTCCAAAGTTCTCATTTGTCCAGACTTTCTGTCCTTATTTAGTATAAGAGGCAGGGATAGTTGTAGATGGGTGAAGTGAACTGGAAGTAAACTAGTGCGCTCAAACCAGAGCCAGGCAGACAGACTGACCTATTAACTGTCGTAACCCCCTTTCACCATCCTGCTGCGCGCAAACAAAAACACAGAATCAGGAGCAGAACTTCCAAAACGTTTATCCTCCAGTGGCAGCCGCTTCTGTGCAGCTCCTTATGTCTCATCTGTCAGGGTGCATTTTCCCCGTCTGTCAACCGAAGAAAAAAGCAGGGAGGCAGGAGAGGGGAGGCGGCCTTCCTCGTTATTCAAACGTTCCAGAGCCCGACCAGCCAGCGGCCAACTGTAGCCGGCCTGAAAAGGGGCTCTTTGTGAAGGCCAGACAGATGGCCGTAGAATGAAGACTGTAATGATACCCTCAGCAGTCCCATACGCACGCAGACACATGCACTCATCACACACTCCGCTCATTACTGGATGTCATTGTGTGTGTGTGTGTGTGTGTGTGTGTGTGTGTGTGTGTGTGTGTGTGTGAGTGTGTGTGATTAAGACAGACCGAACAGTGTTTGTGAGTTAGAGGGAGAGGTGGGGGGGAAAATGAGGAAGGAAATGAAGCAGAGCACGCTGATAAAGACAGTGATTATATACAACATGTGACCAGAAATGGTGTGTTTGTTTCCTGAATCTCTCTTGTCTCGGTACACTATTATTACCTTTCTCTTTATTCATTTCATTAAAAAAAAATCTCCTCCAAACAAGGAAGTATTGGGGTTTAAAACTCGGAGGTTTAGAAGCTGTTGCAGGGGGTGCAGCTGTAGTTGTGATTCTTTTGGTTTAACGCCTGAGAGGCGAAGTCAAACTGCTTCAGCTCGGTGTATTAGTGCTGCATGGTTTAACACACTCCCAGACCCTTGGTAGCAGAAAAGCATTAAAACTGTGTAAAGTCTTCAGCTTTTTCACGAGAGCAACCTCTCTGGAGGTCACAGAGGCCAGCTGTGGTAGTATTGATCATGCTTTTCATCATCTGACTAACAAATCAATGGCTTAGATATCATCAACCGACTCTTCTAGCTCGGCCTCTTTATAATTATCTCTCTACTTTTCCAGCTTCTTTCCTCTCTCCCTCTATTTTCTTTTATGTCTTTTAAGATAACACCCTCTCTGCAGCACATCAGCTGATTAATCGATACACTGATTGATTGAGCCTCTTGTTATTTTTCTCCGTTTTATGACCTTCACAACTTTTCTTTCCACTTATTTTATTACATCCCCCCTCTCGTGTCACTCTAAACCGTCGGTTTCCTCCAATAAATCTTCTGTCTTGTTCTCGTTTGTGTACAGGGCAGGAAAACACAGAATCATGTTGCTTTAAATTGTGACCTGTGGTGAACGAGGGAGGCAGAAGAAGAGGAGGAGGAGGAAGAGTGAGGCGTAGGCAGGCAAAGAGTGATCTGCCACAGCTCCCAGTAGGTGGCCCCTCGTGAGCACGGAGTGATGGGCAACACAGCCACCAAGTTCCGCAAGGCGCTGGTGAGCGGCGACGAGGCTCTGGCCTGGCAGCTGTACGAGGGTAACCCTCAGTTCAGGGACGGCCTGGACCCGAACGCATCATACGGAGAGCAGTACCAGCACAACACACCTCTGCACTATGTATGCCGCCACGCCATGACACGCCTACTCAGGTAAAATACACTTCCTGATCTAGATTTTGAGTATTTTATAGTGTTTGTTGAAAGATATTGGTAAAAAAAAAGATCAGATGTTGTAAATGCCTGATGTAAAGAACAACACATAAAAACAAAGCCTCCAAATGGTTATTAAAGTAAAGCACCGCTGTTAACCATTGAGGTCATTTTGCATCTAAATTTCCCTGGTGTTTAATGTTTTAATCTCACCAGTCAGCATCTATAAACGGCACTGCAAACAGCAGCCAGTTCGCCTTTTAAACGCTTTCATAAAGTCAGTTTTTAAATAGGTTTAAAAAGAATCACCTAAACTCACTGACGCTGTATGAAACGACATTCATAAATGCAGTAATAAAAACTTCTACTGCAGGAAAATTCACTCCATTCTGGAGATAAACTGACTTATTGGATAGTTATCAATAATAAAATGGAAACAAACTGACATTATGGCTTCGTTTTGACTTTACAGTCTTGTAAAAAAAAAAGCAAACAATTTCCTTTTAAGTTCTGCAAGTTGCACCATCTTCATGAGGGGGAGCATCTGGTTGGTTTGTAGTGAACAATAAGCAGATGAGATTGCACATGAGATTTCAGAGCAGGTCCGATAAACAGGACTTTCCTGCTGGTCAAAACAGTCCTGCAATATTCTCCTGCAGAGTTTAAAGGTTTATAGGTCACCGGCTGTTTCAAGTTGTGTTTTTAAAATTGCAAAAAGTTATTTGGAAGTTTCAAACTCCAGACGTGTAGAAGGATTTGAGCAAATAGAAAGCATAAATCTAGAAAGCATGGCTTCTTTTTTAAGAAGCTTGTCTCTTTCTTAAGAACGTCACTGGGATGTATTTGCTTGCTTTATAAAGATTTGGCGTTAAATCTCTCCTTTTTTTTTTTTTTTGTCGGGCCTTCCTGCTTAATGAAAGTGCAGCACTGAATCCCAGCAGTACATCTGTAAATGTATTTTTAGATTTTAATCCACAGCACGGTGCAGTTGGGAGTCTGGCTGCCTTTACATTTTGCTGAGAGCAGGTGAACGCACCATCCATCGGGCTGTCGGCGACCTTTGACGAAGAACCATAAAGAAGAGCCACTATTTCTAGCTTAACCCAAAATAAAGGGGTCAAACTTAAGAACACATGGGAAACAAGACACCTGTGTGTGTGTGTGCATGTGTGTAACTCCTGCAGAGATTATTAAGCTGCTAGCCATGACTGAGACAGCTGATTCTGTGACTCACTGCCCTTCTCCTCCTCTCCTCCTTTCTTTTCATGGTTATAAGGAAAAGGGGGGGGTCAGAGGAAGCAGTGTGAAAAGGCCGGTCAATTATCTGAGCATCTGCATGTGTGCACATGAGGATTTGTGTTTCGTGGGGTGGGGTTGTACTGTGACTCCACAACCGCTTAATGTGTCTGAGAATATTTCTCAGCGAATCAATCAGTGTGCTATTTGTGTTCTTTCCTACTGACCTATAATGGGCCAGAGAGGCGTGCTGAAAGCAACGCGCTGCTCCCTGATAGGCATCAGAGGAAATGCTTCTTTGTTCCAGGAGTTCAGTCGGACCGAGACAAGACGGGAAGAAAAAAAATCTCAGCCGGAATAAAAACGAACACAACGTAAGCTGCTGGATGTAGAATCTTTTTCCCAAATTATTTTTACCGTGCGTCTGCTCCTTCTCGTCATCTCCGTGGGCAGCTTTGGCATTTAATCCCACAAGATGTGAGAAATGGGAAGCAACAAATGAACCTATTACTGGAAAACTGGGTGTAGTTCAGGAAACTCTTCCTCCATAACAAGTGAGTGGGCAGCCTCACAAGTATGTAAATAAGCCCTCTGACTCACCAGGAGCCGTTTATCTCTATTGTTTTAAGAAGCAACACATGAAGTTTTTTTTTTTTTTTTTTTGGGTTCAGTAAATATTTGCATAAAGGAAAACCAAATTTATCAGTAATTTGTGCAGTTTTGAGCGCTAAAAGGTGACCTCCCTGAGCCGTCGTCTCTGTTGGGTTGATATCGGTTCCATTCAGCTTTAACACGAGGCTTTGTGTGTGTGTAGAGCTGAGAGGGAATAATTACTGATTATTGCTGTGTGCTGTGATTAGAGCGAAGCTGCAGGGGCTTGTGGCTGACAGGATAAGAGGGTCGAAAGGAGAAACGCAAGGCTGCACACTCAGAATAACCCCTCCATAGCAAGAAGCAGCAGAGTAGAGGATGGATTTGCTTCCCACCCCCTGTTTTAGTCACATTCCTTTATTAAATTTTAAATTAGAAGTCATTTCGACATCCTGGTGTTCTGTAAGTGAAGGATTTGAAACAGAACAGCAGCAACATCCATCAGTGTGTTTGTGAGCACACGTGTCATCCTGCATGTCCATTAGATCAGTGATGTTAAACAGAATGAGTCAATATTACATCTCCTCCCTCTTCCAGTCAACCATCAGAGTTCTCTCTCAAATTTAATCATTCTGACATCTCCAGTCTTCTTCGTCTGTCTTCAGTTTGCTTCCCTGTTTCTGTAAATGATTCCTCCTCCTTTCTGATCATTCTGTCACCTTGTTTTGATGTATTTCCTTCTTTCTTGGCTGTCTTGAATAGGTCGTTCTTGTTCAGCAAAGAGGGAAACCCTAACAAGCGAAACGTGCACAACGAGACGTGCCTCCACGTGCTGTGCCAAGGCCCGCAGATCCTGCTGCTGCCAGAGGGAGCGCTTTCGCCGCGACTGGCCCGGCCGCAGAGGGACGAGCAGCGCCGTGCAGACTGCCTGCAGGTGCGACCACACAAGCGCCAACAGAATACAGTAAACTGATGTCATTGCTTTCAACAAACAGTAATGATTTTTGTTCTTCTTGTGATCAGATGATCCTGAGCTGGACCGGAGCCAGACTGGAGGGAGGCCAGTATGAGAAGGCAAACGTCAACGCCACCGACAACCACCACAGCACCTGTCTGCACTACGCTGCTGCTGCAGGCATGAAGAGCTGTGTGGAGGTGAGGCAAACGGTAAAAAAAAAATCGCATCAGGATTGGCTACTTTGTCTTCTTCTTCATGTCTTCTCTGTTTTACTTCTCCTGTAGCTGCTGATCCAGAGCGAAGCGGATCTGTTCGTGGAGGACGAGGACAAGCTGACGCCGTGCGACCACGCCGAGCGGCACCACCACACCGAGCTGGCTCTCAGTTTGGAGTCACAGATGGTTTTCTCTTCCGCCTCGTCTCAGCAGTCAAACGGAGATGCTCACGGTCAAACCAGCCTGTTGCACTACAAGGAGGTACGAGTATTTCCTGCTGTTCTGAGTTATTTTTACACCTTTTGGTGTCTGGGCCTTTAAAATCCCTTTAAATGGCATGTAATTGTTTACTTTGGTAACCTTTAATAATATTACTATGTGTGTCACAAACATGTGCAGAAACTTGAGACAAATTTCAAAGTTTTGAAGATGAACTTTAAAATATTATGTTTAAACTTTAATAGTCAGAGAATCCTCATCCTCAGGTCACATGCTGCACACCAGCTCAGGTTCACAATGACATGGAGATAAAATTACACTAATAACATAACTCACACCTGCTTTTTCTTTTGCACAAACAAATAATCCCACGAAGGTAAACTGATCTCAAAACACTCGGAGCGAGATTCATAACGTGAGGAGAGTTATTGCCCCCTACTTTGTCTTTATAATGACTTGTTTAGCCTCCAGTTTGTCCACAAACATTTAGTACAGTGCATTCTTTCATCAAAGGTCACAGCTCAGTGGTCTTACCAGTATAAGGGTAAACACATGCAAATACCTCACTTCCTGTTTCTCCTCGTATCGCTGAGGGAGCTGTCACTGTTGGATACCAGCAGCTGCTGCCAAATGATAGCAGCTTGATCTTTCTTCCTGCAGCCAAATCCATGCTAATACTTAATCTCTCTATCCAACCACCCCCCCACTCACTGTCCCACATATCAACCCTTTTCACATGATCTATTTCACCTCCTTAAATATACATTTTTCCTTTTATTTCTCTGTATCTTCTTATCGTTTGTCTCCGTCTGTCCTTTCAGCCTTACGAGGGACTGAAGCTACAGGACCTGCGCAGGCTGAAGGACATGTTGATCGTAGAGACAGCAGACATGCTGCAAGCCCCCCTTTTCACCGCTGAGGCCCTGCTTCGAGCCCACGGTGTGTGTTTGTCTGTGATTGTGGAATAAATAAAACGTGTGTTGTTGTGATTGTTTCTTCACTTTTCCACTGCGTGTCTTCCTCAGACTGGGACAGAGAAAAGCTTCTTGAAGCCTGGATGTCCGACGCTGAGGGCTGCTGCCAGCGCTCGGGTGTCACCATGCCGACCCCACCGCCCAGCGGCTACAACGCCTGGGACACCTTGCCTTCGCCTCGCACTCCACGGACCCCACGCTCACCCCTAACACTCACCCTCACTTCCCCCACCGACAGCTGCCTCACACCTGGAGAGGAGGGCCTTTCCATGGTGAGACTGAAGGCTTTTTTATGAAATGTCTTTTTCTCAAATCTATAGGATACTAAGTTTAATAATTAGCTGTCGCTGTCATGTTCGCTGTGAAAACAATTTAGTAGCAGGTTAATGTCTAATCCTCCCAGAACAATACGGGGTCATAGGTCATCTTTCTAACAAGAAGTCCTCTTTCTGTTCTGTGTACTTGAACATAATCATTAGCCTCTGATCCCACCGCTGGTCTTGAGAAAGTTTCCATTGCGAGTTCAGTGTCTTATCAGTTGTCTGCTTGGAAATCTTGACTCAATTTTCCACAATGTTCCAACGTCAGATGTTGGGTCCGACCTAAAGATTTACTTTAAATAAATTGATCTGATTCCCCAAATTCCCTACTTCTGACCTTCAAAATTAAAGTGGCAGATTTCCATAAACTCTTTTCTTCCTCTCCCCACAGTGTGGCATCTGTCTCTGCTCCATCTCCGTCTTCGAGGATCCGATCGACATGTCCTGCGGCCATGAGTTCTGCAGAACCTGCTGGGAGGGGTAGGGTCCAGAACTCCTGTGTTTCTGTGTGTTAAAGCAGACTTGTTTTACTTTTCCTCTCTATGGTTTTATGCATCTCAGGTTCCTCAACATAAAGATTCAGGAGGGCGACGCTCACAATATCTTCTGCCCGGCGTATGAGTGCTACCAGCTGGTACCTGTGCATGTGATAGAGAGTCTGGTCTCCAGAGAAATGGACCAGAGATACCTGCAGTTTGATATCAAGGTAGAAACTGAACAAAAAAACTCTACAAAAGAACAGATGTTGGATTTTTGAGCGTCAACTCTGCCCAATCATAAGCTGCCTTCTGGTTTTTTTTGGTAATTTCTTCATTTATAATATTTACTCATGTTTATCTTTTATTATTTTCCGTCTCTCTGTTGTACAGGCCTTTGTGGAGAACAATCCATCCATCCGCTGGTGTCCCGTGGCTCGCTGTGAGCGGGCGGTGAGGCTCACCCGACCGGGCCCCGGGGACAGCGACCCTCACAGCTTCCCACTGCTGCCCTCTCCAGCTGTCGACTGTGGCAAAGGTCACCTGTTCTGCTGGTAAACGCAGTGATTTACTGTTGTATATTCCTGTAGATGTTCTGCTCACGAAGTCCTTTAGATTTTTAACATGCACATTTTATCTCTATTGACATTTTTACTGACATTAAACCAAAATACCAGATAGTAAATGTCTCCTGTCCATGTGTGAGACAGTTTAATGTTTTGGTCTGCATGCTGATCTCTTTTCTCCTGCTATTTTCTGAGACATTGAGCCAGTTATTACACAGTTTTAACTGGATGATTTGTTGCACTCTCCCAGTTCTTTGTTTATCGCCCTCTATGCCTGCAGGGAATGCCTCGGCGAGGCCCACGAACCATGTGATTGTCAGATGTGGAGGAACTGGCTCCAGAAGGTCACGGAGATGAAGCCCGAGGAGTGTAAGCCCGTCTTTGTTTTCTTAACGTTTCCAGGAATTCTCAGTTACCAGGGATTGATTCTAGCTGCGCTGAGGCTCGGTACTTTGGCTCCTGCACAATTCGGTTTACTGCAGCTGTCAGGGCTTCCTACCAGGAAGTCTATGATAAATCTTTTTAACAGCCCGACAGGTGTTAAGGTCACTGACATTAGCTGATTGTATGAGGATACACCAGAGTGTGTCTGTAAGGCAGGTGTTGGATCGTAGTGTCGTTAATGTGTTTTCCTCAGTGGCAGGAGTGAGCGAGGCCTATGAGGATGCCGCTAACTGCCTGTGGCTGCTGACCAACTCCAAACCATGTGCCAACTGCAAGTCACCCATTCAGAAGAACGAAGGCTGCAACCACATGCAGTGTGCCAAGGTACACACACATCTCTGTCTGCTATCTCTCATCATTTATCAAATATTACAATTAAATATTTACCTTTAAATAAAAAGACTAAACCCTGCTGGTGGTCTTTCTCCCTCTCCCTGCAGTGTAAATATGATTTTTGTTGGATCTGTTTGGAGGAGTGGAAGAAACACAGCTCTTCTACTGGAGGCTACTACCGCTGCACTCGCTATGAGGTCATCCAGCAGCTTGAAGAGCAGTCTAAAGAGATGACTGTTGAGGTTAGAACTCTCACATAAAACACTTTGATGTCTCTGCATGCTCAGATAAGGTCTCAGCAGTAAAAAATATCTAATATCTTCATGTAATCTGTACATATTAACCTCTGCAGGAACTACTTGACCACCTACACTCTCACATTCACTAAGACATATGTGAAAAAACCTGAAATAAAACAGAATTGTATTTTATTTTTATTTTACAGGCAGAAAAGAAGCACAAAAGTTTCCAGGAGCTGGATCGATTCATGCACTACTACACTCGCTTTAAGAACCACGAACATAGCTACAAGGTATAAACCCCAAGTTCTTTGTGCATATGAAAAAAGTTTTTGAGATGCATGTTAATGAGGGTTTGTGTGTGTGTTTTAGTTGGAGCAGAAGCTGCTAAAAACCGCTAAAGAGAAGATGGAGCAGCTGAGCAGAGCTTTCATTAGCCGTAAGTCTGAAAGTCTTTTCCTTAAAGTCCTGGTCAAAGGTAGTGCTGGGCAATAAAATGATCACAATATTTTATTGAGGGGAAAAATTAATGATATTGATGATAAAAGTCAGCTTCAAAATTTGATAGGAGTCTGTGTAACAGGAAGAGACAGGTGGGGGAGGGCTGAGACTAGAGGGAATGTTTTATGGAGACCTGAAACATTTCTGTGTTTTCCAGGTTTGATTAGCTGATTACAGATGACTTTCTGCAAGTTTTATTCAGGTCTATCCAGTGGTTCATGGAATATTAATGTATGTGTGTTTTCTGCTGCAGGTGAGGGCTCCCCTCCAGACACACGCTTCATCGAGGACGGTGTGACCGAGCTGCTGAAGACGCGGCGCATTCTGAAGTGCTCTTATCCGTACGGCTTCTTCCTGCAGCAGGGCAGCACGCAGAAAGAGATATTCGAGCTCATGCAGGTAATCTGACAAATGCGCAGCTTTAATTTCCACAGCCTGGTTTTATTTAATGAACCGCTGTGTTTGAACTGCTTAAAACACAGCGATCGATGGAAGTAAATTATCTGGCTTTTATATTCTGAGGGAAACTATTAACTCAAACAGTGGGAGAATTTTGGCAATTTCTGTAAAATGAATATTACTGAGACATCATGAGCTGACACTTTTCAACGCAAAACTAAAACAAGTTAACCTAAAGTCCAATGTGGTTGTAAAGCTTTTGATTAATATTTTAAAAGCTGATCAAAAACCATTTTATTGATGTTTGCACACGTTTCCTCCACTGATTGTCTACAGTTTGATGGGAGTCTCAGTCTTGTCCCTTTGTGTTCCCAGACCGACCTGGAGATGGTGGTGGAGGATCTGGCCCAGAAGGTCAACCGGCCGTACCTGAGGACGCCGCGTCACAAGATAATGAGCGCGGCGCGACTGGTGCAGCAGAAGAGGCAGGAGTTCCTGGCCTCTGTGGCTCGTGGCGTCGCTCCTAATGACTCTCCTGAGCCTCCCCGCAGGAAGTAAACAAAACCTGCTAATAAACGATCTTGTTCTTGTTGCATAAGATAGCTCAGGTGTGTAGGTTTAACTCTTGTATTATTGTCTGTTTCAGCTACCCTGGGGGATCATGGGACTGGGAGTACCTTGGCTTCGCCTCTCCTGAGGTAAAATAACAAATGACTTTTGTCACGATAAACACTAACATATTTGTGCTGCTAGTCTTTTAGTGTTTGCTTCTTAAACCTATGCTCAGTGCTTGTGTGTGTGAGGTCTTATTAATGCATGACTGCTGCAGCTGCTGACGTAGTTTACCTTTGTTTGTTAAGATGGGAAGCCATCACTCTGTGCTGGGAGCCGGCGATCACAGAGACAGACAGTCGCAGGTAAAGCTCCAGAGTTTCCTGGCGTTCTGTGCAAATGCACGGCCTGATTTCTGTTTTCTGTGCTGAAGACCATAAACCTGCTCGATTTACAAAAAAAACTGCTTTACAACATGGCAGCTTTGAGTTGGTTTTGTAATAACCCAGCTTGAATGCCTCTCTGCAGGATTATGCTGACATCCAGTACCGTCGTAGACACAGACCACGGCGCAGAGGAGACATGCTGAGTCTGCACAACCTGAGAAGCAGCAGCAACACGCCAGAAACCAGCAGGAGGAGTGAAAACACAGGTTCAGGAACACTTTTAACACTCGTTCAATTCTTTTATCACCAAAAACAAAATGCTCGCTCATTATTTTTTACTCGTTTTTTTTTTTTTATTTGAGTATTTTTTATCAGTACTGTGTTTGCTCTGACTAGCTTCCTTTTGTTCCTCTATTATTAACTTTGACTTGTCGCTGCACCAGACAGCCAGTAAATGGGATTTTACTTTATTGCTCCATCAATCCGACTCGATCGAAGCACGCAGACGCTTTGATCGCGTTGATCAATGTATAATCAAGTGGACCTTGTGGTTTTTGTGTGTGTGTTTCAGAGGGCACGGAGAGGAGTGAGGGTCGCAGGAGAGCGCTGGGCTCCCTCGATGAAGACGACCCCAACATCCTTCTCGCCATCCAGCTGTCGCTTCAGGAGTCCCGCAGAGAGCAGGGTCTGGAGGGAGGGCCGGAGCTGGACAGAGGTCAGGAGAGGAGGCCGGGTCCTGCGGGAGATTTGGTCAGCGTCTCGTTGCACTCTCTGAACACTGAGGATCCTCCAGGAGCCAGAGGCTCGTCCTTCCCCACTTCTCTCCTGGACCCACCTCGTCCCCCGAACAGGACAGATTCCACCTCACAGCCATCCATATCCAGCTCCCTCCCCCTCCCGCCCCCTCCTCCCTCCCTCAGCGCAGAGCTGCTGGAGCTGGGAGACAGCCTTATGAAACTGGGGAACATAACCACTTCTTATGACATGGACACACACCACACATACAGCCACAGTGCACTGACTGCTCCCTACACCACTGATCCTGCCTACAGCGACTGCAGCCATAGACACGACCAGAACACACGGACGTCCCCATACATGATCGAACATATCACAGATCCTTGTGACAGCAAAGAGCAGAACTACTGCCACTCCTCTGCTTATTCAGCTGAGGCTGAGCACACTGCCTCTTGTGCACTTGAATGCACCCAAAGCATTGCACATCCCAGTTCATATAACTGGGAACACACACCTGTGTACGAAAGCGTCCCCAAACCAGACTGCTCTTACCACCCCTGCCCAGAGCGCAGCAGCTCCTACACCGCAGAGCGTCCCTCCACCTACGCTCTGCAGCCCCCTCCCAGGTCAGAAGCCAAACCACCGGTCCAGTTGTGCCTCCCATCTCCAGAACTTGAGCCAGAACTGCTGCTTTCACCCGTTATTCCACCAGGGGGCCCTTTCACCCCCAGCGACCCTCAGAGTTTGGAGACTTTGGATCCCACAGCAAGTGCTCAGCTGCTGGACAACATCATGGCCTGGTTTAACAACAACATAAACCCCCAGAACAACCCCCAGAACCTGGCTCTCATCCCCTCTCCACCCACCACAGAAACGGACTCCTCCCCCGACACACACAACGAGACTGAAACCGAAAGCCAGACCTCCAGGGAGGTGACCCCCGCCCCGGTCTGGCAGCCCCTGGAGGGCGAGCTGGAAGCAGATCGGGCGGCGGCGACTCCCCCATCAGGTGCTGCAGGTGCAGAGGACCCAGAGACATCTGGGCCCGGCTCACTGGAGGTGGAAATCAGAGACGCTGCTCTAGAGGGTGTGGACGCAGGGTGTGTGGCTGATCTGTCGCTGGACGAAGTGGGCACACACCCACATCCCACACACACAGACAGAGACATGGACCCCGTCCTTCAGTTAGAGGAGGACGGGTCACCTGAGGAGTGGGAAGAGCAGGAACATCTAGTGTGACGGTGAAGGAACGATGCAAAGAGACAGAATCAAGTACAGGAACCAGAAAAAAAAGAGGGTGTGTGAAGGCCGAGTGTTTACTGTATGTAGAGCTGTACACACTCTGTCCTGCAAACATGATGTCACACCGTTTCATTATTTTTAAGTGCTTTTTGTTGCTCTACAAACAGACACACTATTCTTTAAAACAAAACAGCTTGAAACAGATAACATCAATGGAAGGCTATTGATATCATAAACTGCTTCATGAGTTATTTTATTTATTCTCACTCACTTGTATATTTATCTTAGTTTAAGGGTGAAGTTTTGGTGCTGAAATCCGAACCTGCCTCGCACTCTGTTGAAACACTGACCCACCCACGAGCCCGATCAGAGCTCCAGGAGCCAAACTATGATTGCTGTAACCTCGGAGCCTGTTAGCGCGCTGTACAATCAGAGGGCCGAATCCTGATCATTTAACAAAGTTATTTTGGACTTTATGCACACTGTGCCTGTTTTGTTAGTGCCAACACACTACTGATCGCTAAAACCTCTTAAAGTTTACAGCCAGCTGAAATCATTTTAATCCAGAAGAAGCAGGTTTTTATGGGCTAATTAATTTCAGAATGCCCCCAGACTATCAGAGGTGACCACCTATAGAGCAGTGTTTTTGTTTTTTATTGTGCAGAACTCTTAACACAGTTTGTTTCAAAGTATATACATAGTTGTTTTTTCCCCCTTAGAGTTAAAAGTTGAGTTTTTAAAAGCTTTTAGCATCATATCAGATTCACACTACAGTAATGGGGATTGAAGGAGTTTTATCTGATTTCATTATATTTACATTCAGTCTGTGGGTGGTTGGTTTGGGAGTTTTGCACATTAAATCTGAGACACTTTCTTAAAAAAAAATAAAAAAAATCACCAAGCCAAATCATATCAATTTACACTTATGGCTGGTACAGTGTGCTGTTTAAGACAGGAGGCAATTTGGGAATTTATTATCATTTCTTATTAAAGTGGGGACTTTTCTTATAGTTGAGACCAGATGTTTTTCTTTTTTATAATCTGTGTGCCTTTTTTTTTCTTCCTTTTTGTATTTGTTGATATTTATGAAAGTCTTTTCAAACATGCTGAAGCAATGTTTCAAAGACAAAAAACCATGCCGTTTTGTTACACAACAGCTTTATCATCCCCTGTTTACTTAATTATACTACATCTGAAGCTGCTCTGAGGCAATCCTTAATGAACAACCAGTTCATCTGAATGTTTAGATCATGTCGACCTTTGATTTTTTATAAGGCTCCATCTGTATGATTCCATGTTTGTCACTCAGGCTCAATCTTTCAATCTTTACGCCCTGCTGTAATGTTTACAGGAGAATAAAACACTGCCTGCTGGGATGAGAAGCAATTTGGTGCTTGGGTCACAGAAATGTGAACGATGGGAGTGTTTTAATCAAAATTCATGTTCTGATGCAGCTGAAGCAGCTCCCTCTAGTAAAGAATTGCTTACTGGTAATAGATTGAGGTTTAAGGTATTTGATGTGGAGAGATTGGAAGTGATTGACCCTAAAATAAAAGAATACTTTTTCATATTAAAGATTTACACAAACATGTTGAATCTGCCTGCTGTAATATTTCATGAAGGCATCTGGTGTTCCCCGTTTTGCTTTAGATCTCACCCCGCCGTATGATTTTGAACGCTGCACCCTTTCATTTTCTTTTACAGAAGCACTGAATCTGGAATCTTTGTTTTGCTCCAGCAAATTCATGTGTTGCATAAATCGTGTGGAGGGACGATGGTTTCTATTATTTATTTTTGTTCTTTTAAAAAAATTATTAGAAGTGAACTAATGGTGTTAAATTAACGGTCCTGTGTCATTTTGTGCTTCACCCTTTATGATTTATTGTTCTCAACCTACAACTTTGGAATTAAAAAAGCACTCTTATTGATTATACTTGATACATTCCCAGCAGGTCTCAAGACGGATTTGACGTGTGGCCAAATCTATAAACGAAAGTGTCAGTGCAGAGTTTACTCTCAATAAAACGAGCTGAAAGTGTGCTGCTTTGTGGTTTCATTAAACTCTAGCGCTCATCTATTTTTTTTTTTAAAGTGTGATTATATTCAGGCCAGTTTAGTCTGCATACTATAACACTTTTTTTTATTAACTCAGGACCTTTTTTTCTAGATGTTTAACATTTTTCACAAGCAACATTTTAATAAATTATACCAGTTTCCCCAAGTTAAAATATATACATATATACTTTACCTTTTTCCACAACACTATAACTTGATAAACATGGATTAAAGAAATTTATAAAACAAAAACAAAACGTTCTCTTTTGAATGACTGCACTTCGTGGTTTCAACAGTAGGTGGCGGCAGTGAGGCGATTTTTCTTTGTTGTCGCTTTTTTATGACGTCGCTTCCCTGAACGTTTCGGATACAACAGCGGCCTGTGTATTTTCACTTCGTTTGCTGTAATTTTTCTCTTCGGTGGAGGCTTTTTCTCTACCCATCATGAAACTAGTCAGGTAGGCAGCAGCGAGAGGTCATCGTTTAATCAGCGGGTTATTATGAGATGATAAAATCAAAGCGATGCAGGCAGATGGATAGGGATTTAATCAGACGACGATGAGGCGGGAAGTTAAAAATGAATGGAGACTGAGCAACGTTACGGCGACTACTGAGTGATTAAAATAACCAGACAGTTGTGCCTACTTATAGTTTATTTAAACTATACTTTCAAATACATGTTCATGTTAATGATTACAATTACTAAGATTGACGTTAACTCGGACCCATTGTAACATTAGCTTTTATCTGCTGTATTTTAGTTTTTTATTTCTGTGTGAAATACAACGGCGTATATTTAATTGTATGCAAATAAAATAGCTTTTTTCTTTCTTTTTTTAAATTCTAGTTTAACTCAGCGGATTATCTGTGTTAATGTTTTAGAGGCTGGAAACGACACTAGCTAATGGTAGCTAACTAGCTTGAGCTAGCTACTTTGTACAATGTTAGTCCTGCGGGTGAAACGTCCCAAACTCGAAGTTTTCACATAGTAATCCTGTCCAATGTTACCTACAGGTTTTTGATGAAGCTCAGCCATGAGACTGTAACCATTGAGCTGAAGAATGGCACCCAGGTTCATGGCACCATAACAGGTAAGCTGTACACCTAAACTTGTCCTCTGAACCAGAATAGAGTTGTAGGCCTTTAAATTGAGTTCAAATGTAATGTTTTTGTTTATTAAAACCAGAGTGAACCTTCACTGACAAATAACCCAGTCATATGTTGGTATAGAAAAAGTTTGCACAAAATTTTTACGCACTCTCCATTTGCACAAATAACTGCTTACATCTTTATTTTTTATCATTTTGCACCTGTTTGGCCCACCTCTGTTTTGTTTTTTTGCTTGTTTTGTATTTTCCAATACTTGAAACTTTTCTTGTTTACATCATTTTACACTTGCTGCTGACTGAAACTGTCTACTGTCATTCTGTTATCTGATTATCTGTGTTTGCTTGCTTGTTTGTTTGTTTTTGCTGTTTTTGATTTGGTTGCTTTTATGTTACAGGGCAAGCTATGACACATTGTCTCTGGTACACGACAATAAATTTGAAATATGAACATAAAATTTAACTAGTAAAGTATTTTATAAAGTTGTCACCAGTCTTCAATATTATAACAAATTTAGACATTTTTAAAAATAGAAATATGGGGTGTTTACAGGTTCTAAAGTATTGACAGTTTTGTTTTTCATTCAGTTTTTTGATCTTGACATAAATCATAGACAAGTACACGTGACTCTTGATACGTGTCACAGACAAACATCTTTATGTTTGGATGTAGTTCTTTCCCATCATTTTATGCTTGAACTCAATTGCTAGACATGGCAGATTTTATCAAATTAAACAGTTACGTGTAAAGGCTCAATCTGAATTGTGTGTTTCTTAATCTAATTGTCTCAGAATAAATGTGTTATAGCAGAAGTGACACAGTTCCACAGCTAAATCAGTGTTTTTCAGACCATTTAAGTTCATCTACCTACAACTAATTCAGCAAAAATAATTAAACATTCTCTGTCATTCCCTACTGTGTTTGTGTTGCTCCTCCTGTGTTTCATACTAAATGTAAACACTAAAAACTTAAGTATTTGAATGTTGTACATCATACAGCACTTTGTTCAACCTGGTCTGTTGTTTTCAAGTTGCTTTAAAAATAAATGTGTTAAATATCTTTAATATCAACATTTTATTTTTAAAACTTACTCATCTGAACAAATGCTTCTTAAAAGGACAAAGCACTTCAGTCCTTTTAGTGGAGTGCAGTTGTCATATTAGTTGCTAAATCAGAAATTGGTGCTGGTTTTGTTTTCCATTATTTTATTTTATTCTATATTCTACCTATTTGTGTTGTAGGTGTTGATGTGAGCATGAACACCCACCTGAAGGCGGTAAAAATGACCCTAAAAAACAGGGAGCCCACTCAGCTGGAGTCGCTGAGTATCCGTGGCAACAATATCCGCTACTTCATCCTGCCAGACAGCCTCCCTCTGGACACCTTGCTGGTTGACATCGAGCCAAAGATTAAGTCCAAGAAGAGAGAAGCAGGTGAGAAAAGTGCGTTCCCTCATATTTTTTTAAGACTTTAAATGACTGGTTTTAATTACGCCATAGGTCCACAAATAGTGTTTTGTTTTTCTTGTGCTTGTATTCTCCATTTACATATTTTAGTGTATATTGATGCAGACTTGGTCTAAACATCAGCCAGGCTCAGTTTTTATTTGACTGAGAAACTCGTAGCTTTTTGTAGTATTGTGTTTAAAACTAATTCTTTGAACGTTTTAAATTTTTAGGTCATTTTATGTTTACTTGAGTTGCTACAAAGCAGCATTTTCAAGTGTTTTTTTTTTTTTTAGTTTGTGGTTTCCTGAAGTAATAACAAAGATGTGACTGGTTTCTGTTTACTGACCTCTAAAATATGTCTAGTTGGTGTTTACAGGCAGTTCAAGAAGTGCTGTTACACTCTGATGCAAACCTTACATTCTGCATACAAAACAATTTAATGATTTCTTTGTTTGCAGTCTTTTTTGTGATTTATTTCTCCCAGGCTTTGTGCTTCAGTGTGCTCTTTGTAGTTTTAAAGCACAATGTTGATCAGTATAAACTTATTGGTTGATTATTTACTGTTTGACAGGAATTTAAAGAACAGTGTATTTGTTTAGCACCAATTTTTAAATAATATCTCCAGAGTTTAATGATCAATATTTTGGTGACTGTTTGTGACAAATGTGCTGATTGATGCTCATGTGTCTCCCCAGTGGCTGGACGGGGGCGAGGCAGAGGACGAGGACGTGGGAGAGGAAGGGGACGAGGGCGAGGTGGACCACGGAGATGATCATAAGGCCGTTCTGTTGCTTTTGAACACCCCGCTGTTTGTACAGGATTTTCTTTTTTGTCTCTGCCAAGAGGAAACGATTTGTGAATTTCAGTCTGCCTTTAGGTTGTTTTTTCTTCTTTTTTTTTTTTGTACATTAAACTTCTTGTTAAGAAGATAAAGTAGACTCTGTGACTTATTGAGTTTCACTATTTTTCCCCCTTATTCAATGTTGAATAAAGTGTCTGCATAGAAGCTAACATGAGTGCATTTTTTGTAGAAATTCTGTGCAGGAATAAATGGTCAAAAATAGAAATGTTGAGTGGATTTTGAAGAAGTGCTGTATCAAGACTTTTCGTCTCATCTCGTGACTCCGATACCTATCAGCTGCCTCTGGAGACCCACAGACTAGCCATGCCTTGTAGGCCTCCTTCTTCAGCTTGACAGCTCCCCTAACCTCTGGTGTCCACCAGCTGGTACGGGGGTTACCGCCACGATTGGCACCGGCTACCTTGCGACCACAGCTAGCAACAGCCACCTCAACAATCACAGAGCGGAACAAGGCCCATTCGGACTCAATGTCCCCCACTGCTCTCGGGACGCGGTCGAAGCTCTGCCGGAGGTGGGAGTTGACCATCTTGACAGGCTCTTCTGCCAGGCGTTCCCAGCAGACCCTCACTATGCGTTTGGGTCTGCCAGGTCTGCGCGGCATCTTCCCCTGACATCTGATCCAACTCGCCATCAGGTGGTGATCAGTTGACCGCTCCGCTCCTCTCTTCACTCGAGTGTCCAAAACATACGGTCTCAGGTCAGATGATACAACTATAAAGTCAATTATTGACCTGTAACCCAGGCTGCCCTGGTACCAGGTGTACTGGTGGGCAGCCTTATGTTCCAACATGGTGTTTGTATCAAGAATTTTCTCCCACATATTTACTAGATTTTCTGCCATTTAGGTGTGACACTTTCTTAAACCTTTATAGGGCAAGTGACAAAACTTTTACAATAAAGGTAGAAAAAGTACATTTATTCATAAAAAGAAATTGAAAAAACAAACAAATGTCCTCTTAACTGAAATACTTTGAAATGTAAAGTTTAAATCATTGAGAGCTTTGTAAAGGACATTTTTCTGTTTATTTAAATGTTCGATTTAGATTTATATTACACATTTACCTTAAAACATTTGTACTTAAACTGCTTTTTAAAACTTGACGTTTCAGGTTCAAGCTGCTAGTCAAAATTTTAAACACACAAGTGCTCAAATATGGTCACATGCCGTATAAAGGGTTAAAAATACACAATTCTGGCCAATAAAAATGCACTTGACAAGAATCAAATTAATAATTTAACTTTTGAATTTTGGGAAATTATGTTTCACAGCGATATTTAGCCATCGTTTTCTTCAAAGTAGTAGAAAAAAGGTGGTAAACATTTTCTCGTTTCTCATTTTCTCCTTTCTAAAGTGAAGTTTCTCAACCCAACCGGAAATGGACCCAAAGAGATGGGGAAACACATTTTGAGACAACAACGGAGAAAAAAATGGCCGCTAGTTGTCGCTGTTGAAAGTGACTTGCTAAAATTAACTACTCGGACGTCGATGAAATTACCCTGAACCAGTTAATGTATAAACTGGTTTATATAATTAATATAGTCAAAATCGATTAGACTAGATTACTTAACAAAACAAAACATTAACAGCTTAGTCACTTCAATAAAACGCCAACGCCGGTGCCACTTCCCTCTGGCAGGATAGTGGATGCAATTTTTTCAAAATGTCTGTTGCTGCTAGTGCTGGATTCTTCATGTATTTTGCATTTGGAAGCAATTTACTGAAAGAAAGACTACAACTGGCAAACCCTTCAGCTGAATTCTTTTCTACAGGTCGTCTTAAGGTTTGTACATTTAAACAGCTCAATTTTAGTTAAAATGTCGCCTGTTTCTCATGTAAAATTGTGGTTTGTAGCTAGCGGTATTTCACTATTCCTATTTCCTAGCACGTTGAGGAACAGGTCTTGTGGGTTTCTGTCTGTACTAGTCTACCATAAAACAGTCTAATTAATAATTAGCGTCTTACAATGTAATAACCGCACTGCACTCCGAACAACTATAACAGTGTTCTTAAACAGCGGTGCGTTGAAAGGCACTTTCCGTGACGGGGGTTGCATTTTCCGGCACAACACCTCCGGTGAATTTATGTTTCTGTATGATTTAGCTGATGTTTGATTTAAATTTCAGAAATGTTTAATTTAACAACAAGTGTAATGATTATTTCTTCTTCTTATGTCCTGTTGTAGTACTATATAAAGTTTGTAGATTTTTTTTTAAAAGATAAATAATTTGTATTATTTTGTTTAAAAGGGAAGTAAAAGTTCTGTGGTAGAGTATATATGGTGTTGTAATTCTTGCTTCTTGATTAGGCTGTCATGTGTTTTATTTTGGATTGTATTTCACCTGAGAGTCGTGGTTTAGCTGTCTGTCAGAAATATGAATGTTCTCAAGCTATTCATTAGTCCTATTTGTAATAATGTTAGATTCCTCTGATGTAAGGATGTTGCTTTAAGACCTCCCCTGATAAACCAGCTGTGACAACACAGCAGCACTGTATGCTCTGGTCTGAAATATGCTGTTAGGGCAAAATGCACCAGGGGATACTGTTAAAACAACAACAACAAAACTGTTAAAACCACAAACACACATCTCTGTCAAACATCTCTGCTCACTCATGTCCCATGCTGCCTGTTCCTGTCTTGTGTTTTGTGTCACCAGGACTACAAGCTGAATTTCGGTTTGTGGGGTAACAATGTGTCCACCAAGTGGCATGGTGGAGTGGCCACCATTGATTTCTGCCCAGGCGAAGATGTGTGGGGGGTCATCTGGACTCTCAGCAACGAAAACCTCTCAAGTTTAGACGAGTGAGACACACAAACACCCAGCTGTTGATGTTTATCTGGAAATTAGTGAAATGTTAACCATGTTCATTCTTTCTTAGCCAAGAAGGCGTGAATATTGGCATGTACTCTCCTCTGGAGGTCTCTGTGGAGACGGGTGAAGGCACGATGCTCTGCAGGTCGTATCAGTTGAACAATTTCCACGCCAGTCCTCCGTCTCCTCAGTATAAACAGGTGTGAGCTCGTAAACATAAACTGCTTTTAAAACAAGATTTGTAACCTATTAAGAAATTTACTTTGTGTTTAAAAAAAACTAAGGTGGTATGCCAGGGTGCAGTGCAGAATGGGCTCCCAAAGGAGTACCTGACCAGGCTGGAGGCCATTCAGACCAACAACTACAGCGGCCCATCACTACTGGACCAGATCAGACTGTCGTGAGGTGGAAACCGAACTGTTTGAGATTAGAAATGAACTAAAATTGACTGATTGTTCAGAGAACACAGAGAGCTGTGCAATAATGACTACTCTCGCAGCAGTCTTTTAATGGGACATAGTTTTTTTTTGCATATTCTATAAAACTAAAATGTGTGAATGAGTGAAGATTTTTAAAACTGCTTAGTTTAGTAACATAATTTAAAATAAGTTAGTTTTCTTCATCCAGTTCTTACATTAAACATTGTAACTGACTGCTGCAGGGTCAGTTACCATGGTAACAGACCCAGCTAAGCATTAAGCCAATTTCTTGATGCCGAGAAGCCCAAACAGAACTTGGAAGTCGCCCCATTATGCCACAATACCTGCTTCGTAGAACAGGACATGGACTCGTGTTGTTTGGGTTTATGAAGTTTTAAAAATGTATCAGATTCCAGAGCTTCCAGCTGCATTTCAGTTTGTTTTATTGATTTTATTGTAGTTTATTAGAAGAATATATTACTAATGAAGACTTAGAATTTGAAAATGAAGGCTTTATTTTCTTGGTCATTCCTTTATCAGAGCTGAACATTATGCATGCATCCATTTAATGTTTTGACTGGAAAAATATCTTAAATGTTATATAGGTGAGCATGTGTTCAGCTTCTTTTAGAGACATGAGACTTCAGTGTTTCATGAAAAACTGCTTGTACTGATTTACTAATTTATTGAAAATAAATAAACACACATTTATGAAAAAGGAAACCACTTTTATTTTTTCAACACAGTGGCTTTGAACAGGGTGGTGTTTTGTTTCTTATCTAATCCAACAGGTTTCATACTTTAGGAATTCTAGAAAATACTAGTACAAAAAAGAAAAGGTGAGGAAAACAAAAGCAATATACAGAATACCCAATAATGGAATTCTATGGAAATCTCCAAAAGTCTATGTAAATGTGTAGATTTCACAATGGCACAAAATATAACTCGTTCTAACAATGAAACAAAAGCCCACACAAACAACATGGTCCGATAAATGTTAACAAATTCAGCAGCACACACACACATTCTGAAGAATTTGGTTTTAAACGTGGGGAGTCGCATCAAGAAAAAAAATATAGTATGAATAGTTTCAAACAATAAGTAAATCTGGAAAGGATGAAAAAGGGATGTGCACAAAGTCAAATTTATAAGGCAAAGCTTGATTTAAAGAATAAGTACAAAATAAAATCTGAATAACTTTGAATATGTTAGCTTAAATAAATGGAGTAAACGGCAAATAAATGGAGGGTTACTTAGTACTCAGGTTGAAACCCACAATGATGAAAGATCCTGTCCAGCTAAATGCTATTCCAACTAAAGTGTTTAATGTTCCAGAACAGCATCGACAACATGGCGTGTGGAAATCAGGATCACTGATAACATGAGGTCAAATGAAGCACTACAACAAGGCTATGTCAATAAATGGCCCCAAACAGGATAACTTGTGTATTATTAGGAAATGCACCATCATCTGCACGGTTCTGTAAACTTTCTATAACTCAACACGAAAGGCCATCATTAATTAGCAGGTTTTCCATTTTATATCCAGACATTTGCTTCCAGGTCCTATTTTTAAACAACGATTACCTCATTCCATTGGCTGCACCGGCTCTTCCTCTGAGACTTTCTCAGCTTCACTTACATCCATCGGTTCTGGTTCGGACTCAGCAGCTCCTGCCTGGTTTTCTTTGTTGGTAGATGGTGGTGGTGGCGACTCTGCTTCATCTGACTGCTGAGACTCTGCAGTGTCAGCAGGCGGCGGCTGCTGCTCTGGGACAAAAAGGTTGTGCTTCACTTTGTTCAGTTCAGTCATGTTAAAGCCGAGGAGGATGGCTGTCGAGTTCCTTTTCAGACTCTTCATGCACTTGCTGCGCTTATTGCCAAAATGTGCTGCCAGCTCTGCTTTGGATAGGGAAAGCCTCCTGCACAGCTCTTCAGTCTCAGGTTTAGTTGCGTATGGATTCACGTTGAAGTACTTGGATATGAAGTCTCTGCGCTCCTCATTGCAGCGCCGCTCCACCGAGGTTGGTTCCAGCAGGAGTTTCACCGTGGGGTCACTCTGCACCTCTGGCTCTGGTGGTTGCAACAACAGCTTCTCTTGCTGCACCTTTTCTTGCAACAGCTTATCCTGCTCTCTCTTCTTGCGCATGGCAGCTTTTTCTTCTCGCTCTCGTCTGTTGGCCTCCATGGCCTCCTTTAATGCAGCTTCCAGCCTTTTCTTAGACTGCAATTCTGCCTCTGATACTGGAGGTTCTGGAGGACGCGCAGCAGTAATCACTCGAGCTGGAGCTAAAGTCCGTGTCATTGTCAGACCTTGTGGGACCGGGACAAAGTAGAGTCCAGGGGTCTGAGTGACCTGCTGTGGTGGTTTCGATGGTGGCTGCTGCTGAATCACTAGTGTGGGTTTAGGCAACTGCGGAGGCTTTGGCGAACAACGGCATCGCTGAATGTGGAGCATCACCGCCTGCTGGGTGACCTTCCCGGTGTACACACCATTGCAGTATATGCACTTGAAAGCCTCGGTCTTGAGGATGGCATGAATGGTGGGCGCTACGAAGTGCTTCTGCTTCAGGTGCTGGACATGATCGGTCTGATGCTGAAACTTTTCATCACAGAAGGGACAGTACATACTGTTGAGCTTGACGGGTGCAGGGCAGATTTCCTGCTGGTTGCTCGGTTGCAACTTGAAATAGATCAAGTCGAGAGTATTAGTGACCAGAGCGAGCTTGACCTCCGTGTCTCCTAGAACCTCTTTAGGTGCAGTGGTGTTCACGTCGATGTAAGGAAACAGAATGTCTCCATTTCCTTTAGTGTACACCCTGTACTTCAGTTTTAGGAAATCGCTGTATGTCTTGCTAGAGGGATTGTGGAGCTGCACGTGATCTAGAAGCTGCTTGATTGAAAAGAACAAAGCTGAGCAGTATAAACAACCCAGGCCATGAAGCAGGTGCTGGAAGACCGTCTTTTCTGATAGTAGAATTTTGCATGTTAGACATTTGACAGTTTTATCAGGCATTTTCTTGAGAGATCCTGCTCTGGCGGCCAGGCTTACAGACTTTGATGAAGATTTTGTGTGATGCGCGGCCTCTGTGTGCATGTCATAGACGTTTGAAGGGAACAGCTCGTTGCACAGGGGGCATGTGATCCATTTCTTAGTTTGTGGTGCAGAGTTACTGGTTTGTTCGACAGGCTGAAGGGGAGTGGTTGTTCTCTGAGAGACAGGTATTGTTGCTTGCAAAGGAGCAAAAGTGTACGTGGGCATGCCGTTTACCTTGTTGCCAGTCGGGATCAGGTGACTCAGCAGGGACTGTGAGGTCAGCATGGTACCCTGTAGGGCGACATGTTTCGTTGGCTTAGCCACAGTCCCAGTCCCAGATGCACTGGACTGCATTCCTGGAGGAAGAATGACCTGCTGTGCTTGTGGAGTCTGTTGCAGTTGGGGCTGAGTTGTAGTGGTAGATAAAGCCTGTTTGAGAGACACATTAGACACAGTGGGAATCTGAAGCACAGATGATGATCCTTGGGTGGGCAAAGCACTTCGGAGGGCTATCGTGGCACCGGGCTGGAGCAAACCTTTAGCTTCAGCGCTAGCGAGCTGCACTAGCGCAGATGCTTGAGGGGGCAGAAAAGCTTGGTTGGTTCCTGGAGTGCATATCAGAGTCGCACTGTTTGTAGATCCTTGTAGTTGCTGCACAGCCAATAGAGTCCCAGCAGGTCGGCCATTGCTCTGTAAAATCAGGGAGTTATTAGCAAATATCTGAGGTGTCTGAGGTTTTGGAGTAATACTTGGGAATGAAAGAAGCAGCCCATTTTTATTAGGAGTTGGATTCGGAGTCGAGTTGTAGTTCTTGTTTTCGCTAATATAGCTCTGCACTTCTGTGCTGACAGAAAAATGGACTGGATCCATCGTTATGTGATGCAACATTTGGTCTAGAGTTCCAGTGTTCGCCTTGCACACCTTGCAGCAGTAGATCTTTGTGGAAGTATTACCCTGCTGGTGTATACGATAACCAACATACTGCTCTGCCAACACCTGCAAGTGCTTGAGAATGATGTGCTTCTTGATCGCAAAGATAAAGGAGCTTGGGTATCCACATTTTCGGCACTGATATCTTTCGTTTCCACGATGCGTGAGTGAAAAGCTTTCCTTCAGCGGCTGCACGGCTGACATGGGGACTTTGGAGTGAAAGAAGAGCATGTGCTTTTTGACAACCTTGGGATGGCTGATAAAGTGGCACTGAGAGCAGGGCACCAGTGTACAGATGGACTTAGCAAATGAATGGCAGCGAGCGATGTGGCCCCTGAAGTTGTAGAGGTTACTTGTAGCATACTTGCACAGGCTGCAGCACACCGTTCGAGACCGATAAGGCCACTGGATAGAAAGGAAAAAATATATCAATCAGGTGAATATTATTTATAAGTTTCAGTTAAACACGATTACAGGTATCATTTATTTATTTATTTCTGTCTCACATTCAGGTACTAGCATGTCAGAAGCTGTCTCTGTAATCTGACTCTTGGAGACAACAACAACCCTGAATGCAGACAAAATCAAGGAGCTTATAGTTGATTTCTGAGGAAATAACACGTTCACCTGTTTTAAAATGAAAACTGCAAACAGCTTTAGCTTCCTGGCAATCTCTAATTCTCTCTCAAGCTTATAAATTACTAGTAAGTGTATATTAAAGCACAACCGTGACAATTCTTCTTGATAAATTTATACTGGTCTATGATTGAAGACATCACAACTAGATGCATACTTGTTTGGTGTGGAATTATCAGCTTATGATCACAAATGACTGATGAGAACTGAGAAAACGGCTGCCTCAGCTACAGGACTTCATCACCACCTGCTGCAGGAAGAAAGCGTCATGAATCCGTCCTGCACAGAATATTTTCTCTCACCTCCCCTCTGGATGATATCTATGCTCCATTATAGCTCAGACCTCACAGCTGTCAGACTCATGAGCACATACTCCAAAATGAATGTATGGAAATATCGTTGATTGCTGAAATGAGTTTTGTCTGTTTTTATAAATGCTCAAATTGTTTTCCTCTAAAGAAATGGCTTTTAGGTCATCTTTTGTTTGATTAAAAAAAAAAACCTTAATTTGTCTATATTTTGTTGTTTGGCTGCATAAAATTACAGGTACAGCTCCAAAATTTTTAATTTTGTGAAAAAGTTACATTTTTGGTCACTTGTTTCAGAAAGTGAAACTCATGTTGATTCATTACAGAGTGAAATATTTCAAGCCTTTATTTCTTGTAATTTAAAGTCACACTTGTCAATTTTGGCTTGTTTTGAGCACCCCCTAGTGCCTGTTTTAAATTACTGTCCTAAAACGAACCGTTTCCCCCTTCCCGCTTTGTGTGTTTTCAAACCAGGTTTAAGGTTTTCTTTGTTTCTTTGGAGGCTCCGCCATGATGAACCGCTCCTTGTGAAGTTTTCCCAAGTTCTTGAACAAATCATGCTTAATGATCCTCTCAAGGTTGCGGTTATCCCTGTTGCTGGTGCAACTTTCCCTACGGCACTTTCCCTTCCACTCAACTTTCTATGATTATGCTTGGTTACAGCAGTCTGAACAACCAGCTTTTTTAGCAGTGACCTTTTGTGGCTTACCCTTCTAGTGGAGGGTGTCAGTGACTGTCTTCTGAACATCTGTTAAATCAGCAGAACCCTGATTGTATATCCCACTGACCAAGACTGAGAGACCATTTAGGCTCAGGGAACCTTTGCAGGTGTTTTGAGTTAATTAGCCGAGTAGAATATGACACCACAAGTATCCAATATTCTAATTTTCTGAGACACTGAGTTGAGGTTTTCATTTTCTGTAAGCCATAATCATCCATCCATCCATCCATCCATTTTCTGTAGCCGCTTATTCCTCCACAGAGGGTCACGGGGCAGCTGGTGCCTATCTCCAGCGGTCAAGGGGCGAGAGGCGGGGGACACCCTGGACAGGTCGCCAGTCCATCGCAGGGCCACACAGAGACGAACGAGACAAACAACCACACACCCACTCACACCTAAGGACAATTTACCAGCCCAATAGGCTTTATGCACAGAGTACTTAGTAGAACTTCCGGTTTAAAATTACCTCGCGGGACCATTTCCGGTTCCATTTGAAACGTGAAGATTTCCAGAGTTAGAGTGCATTTCCAGCTAAAGATATTGTTTATAATCAAAACGAGTAATAGTATAGTATAGTACAGAATGATATATATATTATAGCACTAAGAAATGAAGCCATCATATAAGTATCAGCGGACGGGAAGCCTTGACAGCTGAACACTGCTGTGCTCCGTTGTGTACCGCATCAGCTGAATATAATTCATCAGTCCGTTTCCACACATTTCCACTGAATAAATAACTACAAAAAGGAAGGATTGTGAACTTAAGAAGAGCAAACGTGATCATTTCTAACCACACCGTGTCTGCAGTCCACACTTTGCAGCACAGTAGTCAAAGAGCCGAGTGGAGGAGGCTAATGGAGGAGGCGCGGCGCCGTTCGTGTGTTATTTCACTGGAACAACTATTCTTTTGGTGAATGAAGACTTGGTGTTTGATAACGTACAGCTAGACCAGAGAAAGTTGAAAGTTGGGAAGCAGTTGGAGCCCACGATCACGGCTATATAGATCTGTCTCACTGTTTTTTGATGATAGAAGCTACGAGCTAACGCTGTTAGCTTACCTTCAATTTCATGAATAAAGCTGGTTATATACAGCTTAAAGTCCTTCACCTGCTTGCTCGCAGACGTCTCTGTGTGTTTTTCAAAAATTCGGTGGACATCGTTTACCGTGATGCGCGGCAGGTCTTGAAGAAAACGGGTAAAAAAAATCAATTTTGTCCAGTTTGTGTGGGAACAGCGTTGAACCGGAAGGGAGCGGCAGCCTCTATCGCAACCAGGAAGTGACCGTGCATAAACCCCATTAGCCTGACAGTCATGTCTTTGGACTGTGGGAGGAAACCGGAGTACCCGGAGGAAACCCACGCACGCACGGGGAGAACATGCAAACTCCACGCAGAGAGGCCGCAGAGCCGGGACGCGAACCCACGACCTCCTTGCTGCGAGGCAACAGTGCTAACCAACTGCGCCACCATGCAGCCGGCCATAATCATCAAAACAAAAAATAAAGGCAAAAAATATTTCACTATGTGTATTAAATCTATTTATGAGCTTCACTTTCTGAAATGAGTGACAAAAATATATAGATTTTTTTGTTTTTACAACATTCTAATTTTCTTAGATGTACTCAGCTGTCTCTGTGCCTACAGCTGGAGAGGTGGGACATTTTTTCAAAAGCTTTTTCTACAGATGCTTTTCTGGAGTAAAAATGTTAAAACTGAATCAACTTTTGCAAACAGAAACTGAGTTAAATGCTTCCCTGGACTCAAGTTTACATTTCGTCAACAGATTGACAACAAATGCATGAAATAATTTATGATATCCAATTAAATTGCTAAATATTATCAACATACACACACAAAAAGTACCTTCTTTCGCTGCCGGATGCTGTATCCTTCTGTGATGTCAACCCAGTCTGTTTCCTTAAAGGCTTCATCTTCATCAGAGTTTTTCTCTGTGTTTTCATCGAGCTCCTGTACAGAACAGACACAATATTAATAAAACAAATATCCATTTAACATTTTACATTCTGTGGTTTCAAAGTAAACATGATTTAAAATGTGAAGTTCAACATAATACAGGCAAAAGCCAGTACATTAGCTTCATCAAGCTAAAAACTGTATTAGATGTTTTTTATTTTTATTAAAAGGTAAACAGATAAGATCACAGCCCTTAATAAAATCAGACAAATTCATATGAATCGTTTAAAATAAACTAAAGGTCTAAAAGCATTTTTTGTTTGCCAACTTTTACACATTTTATCTCATAAATCAATGAAGGTGGAGCCGAGCGAGCGGCACGTCTAGGAACTCAAAGGTGATTTAAACGGAAAAAAATGAGATAACCTGCTATATAATTAGCTTTTTCCTAAATGAAGACATCATTAAGCTCGGCATTAGAGCAGAACTGTTTTACAAGACAGGAAATTTAGCAATAAAGCATTATTCATTTATTGGATGTTTGCTTAGGTCAAATTAATTTTCAATATTTTAGTTTAATAACTCCACCTCCATGCTATCTAATAGATGTTTAAACACACCAGAATATTTATTACACCCACTAAAACTCTACTCCAATACCAAAGATAACAGTAAATATTACTGATTTAATCCTAACTCTTCATTTTCATAAGTGCACTACAGTCCATTTAGTTTTGACAGCCAATATTTTAACCTTAAAAAAACACTAATAGTTAACACTAATAGTTTATGTATGACTCACTAGTCATTTATCTTTGTGCAAGGCCTTTCTCACTGCAAAACAAACTGAATATGTTTGTAGTTACTTTGAAGGGCAAATTCACATTGGTTATTGTACAGTGAACTGTTCTGCAGTGGTTCAAGTCATATTAGACTAACAGGAGTTTTTCAGTCCATTTGGATCACTGTTCTTCTCTAATATGTGGAGTTCCTCAGGGTTCTGTTCTGAGCCATGCCCTGTTTTTATTGTACATGCTGCTTTTGGGGTCTGTTTTTAGAAAATGTAACTTGAGTGCGTGTGTACTGAATAAACTATAAAAAGAGGCATTTGATAGACTTTGAGTTGAAGTATTTAGGCTACTTTGGGAATGTCGACAGTAGAACTCAATGAACTTTGTTCAATTTTTTTTTTTTTACAGTAAGGGTTTAAAACATAAACCTCAAGACACCTGAAGCTAGAAACTGTTTTACCAGAGAACAATATTGATTAAGTATTTTATGAGCCTCAGATGTTTTGAGATGTCTTTATTTAAACTATTTTTTCTAATATTTTGACTAATTTTTGGAAATAGTTTTTTTTTTTTAAATAAGTTTTAAACTTTTTGTCTTTGATGTTTCAACTTTATTATGAAACAATTTTTTTTCCTGGAAAAAGTATTTAAATATTTCTTTCTGAATAAAAATAGTATTTCAACTTTTTTCTGGAAATATCTTGGCTTTTGTCTTGATATTTCAACCTTATTCTTGACACTTCCTCCTTGTTTCTCTCTTTTTTTTAATCAGAAGGTAAAGATGCAAAATGTTTTATTGCCTCATCAGGAATGTTGACATAAAAAACCTAGACCTATAAGACCGTATACATGAAAATAATGGGCCAGATTTAAAATGAGACAGGAGCAATTTGTGGAAATGCTTTTAACAGTGGATTATTTGTGGCTAAATATAGCTTCATTGGAAACAGTGGGACTCGTTTAATGTGATACTGATCAGATATTAATTTTACCAAAATACAAACATACCTTTAGCTGGTTTTGGCAGTCCTCTAAGCCAATTTCACTTAAGATGTTTTTCACAGCTTTACGTGCCTTTCGAATCTTCTCAACATTTCCAACTGGAATCTGATACATGATTCTCACAAACTTTAAAGAAAACGGGGAAAAAAACAGAACCACAGTTAAAAAAAAAAAGAGTGGCCGTTGTTCAATTAATTATGCAGGTTTAAAAAGAATGCACCGATTTTATCATCCATTTTATCATAGCACAAAATTATAAATAAGTCAGTGATCAAAATAGGAAAATATTAAGCATGACTGTCCTAATTGGCTGATCTGAAACTCTAATGCATTTATCTTTTTTTAAGTTTATGAACAACCTATTGCCAAGAAACAAACAGAAAAAATTACAACAATCATTCCTGGTCTGTGGACTTACCACTGTAAGCACTAACTAATGATAGCAAAAACAGACCTTTCATGTGGATATCGGTTCTTAAAACCCAAGTTGGTGGTTCTCACATATTTACAGAATTTGGAACATTTTCAAAAGCACATCTTAACAGTGAGACAGTCTCCCATCACTCTAAAGACTGAACAAAATGTGTTTTCCACTTTTTATTGCTGCTTTAACCCTTTCATGCATGCATTAGGAATAAAACTGTCTAGATTTTTAAAATATTGATTTTATTTCTGTACATGAGCCTAAAACTGAAAAGCATTTTGAATTTTTTTTAAATATGGTTTTATATAGAAGTTATTTGGAGTAAAATGACCAAAAATCAGATTTTGTAACTAGTACGTTTAAAAAAAAAATTATTTTTTTGTTCAAATATTAATTTAACTACTTTAAATTACAAAGAAACAAACATTTGGTAAACATCTAAACATAAATAATGATCTAACTACATGTTATAAATTACATGAATGGCCTATATATGACAATATTACAGAAATATATGGATACCAATGAATGGTATGCATGTTGTGAAAAGATTTATACTGTAAATTAAGACATTAGGTGGTGACTAAAATAAATAATGATAAAAATAAAAACTTACTAGTTAAAAAATCTGATTTTTGGTCATTTTACTCCTTTGTTGCACATTAGGGTCTACAAACTACATTTTACATGAAATTTCATTTCTAAAAACAGAATTGGTAAACATAATCTCCTGTACACACTAATATTTTTAAACTGATTTTGCCTTCTTGAGTAGAACATTTTTACAGATAAACCTAATGAATTCAGCACATGGCCACTATGGTCAACCATGTTGAATTGATGATGTCATCAGGCAGTCAATATTCCAAACATAAGATGATACGTATTGTTAATATATTGCAAAGGATCTACTAACACTGCCCTGAAGTGGATTGAAGTATAACATGATAAACAGATAGAAAACTGTGTTAAAGTTACTATCCACATATGTGGACATTGCGCTTTAAATGCATGAAAACATTTGTTGCAGCTAAAAATAAATAGGACATGTTGGATTTAATGATTATTTTTAATTTAGCAGGTCTGTTTAAATGATTAGGATCTGGTAATTAGCTAAAATATCAACATTTAGCAAGATCAGAATTTAAAAAATTGAAAATACTTGTAAAATGACGAATATGACTAATAATAATGTACTTAAATAGACACGTTTAAGAAAATAATTTATAGCTGCAACATGATGTAAAGCAGGAAGTAGTTTTGCATGGGTATTATGTCTGCAACTAATAGTTACTGTGGAAAAAATGGGGGGAAAAAACATGATTGTTGGATTTAAAGCTTTTCACTTCACTCATCTGCGATCCTTGCTAACAGAATGTGTGTGTGTCAGCCACAGGAGTCAGTCTGAAGCCCCTCCTGGCAGACCGACAGGATGCCGGGTCACTAAATCGGTCAGAGCGCATCTTCCGCCTCCAAGATTCTCACTGCCTCCTTACCTCGTTGAATTTTCAGCGCGGATTAACGTTAGTCGTCGCTGTGCCACCTGCGGCAAGGCGAACGTTCACCGCCTGCTCCACTGGCCCGCCTGTGTGTCGGTGCTATCAGCGCTGCGCACACACACACTCACCGGTGTATCATTATCCGACTACATACGCTACAGCGTGAACGCGGAGTCAAATACCAACCGTAATGATAGCGAACGGACTCCGGAGATAAGTTATTTTTTGCTTTATCTTTTGTCCCTTTCTTCCCCTATTGAGGAAAAAATGGCGCACAAGTTCAGGATCTGACGTAGCCGCCTTATTTACATACCTCACGAACTGACCAATGGGAACCCCTCTCATCCAAAAAGCTATATAACTTTTTTATTACTTTGCTGTAACCACCAGCTGTGTCCAATGTTGGCCAAATAATGTGTTTTATAGTTTAGTTTCTGAATTTAATTAAATATTTGAATTCTTAAGTGGCCATTTTGTATTCTATAAGAAATAGCTAGTTAGGGGGCGTGGCTACATCGACCCCTACTGGCAGTCACGTGGTACTTGACCAAGTCTAACCAATAGGCTGTCGAGAAAATGAGCTAATGGGCGGTCCTTGTAGTGTGATGTCATATCATGCTACTTTTTTAGCCAATTACATTGGCCCTCTATTTAATGAAGAACCTGATAGGTTAGAGATGTTTTTGCTAGCATGGCATAAAGTACACAAAATTTTAATAACTTTTGCCTTTCCAAAAAATAAATCTAGCTAACTGCGGTCACACAGTAATTCATATCAACTGCGATTTGATTTTTAAGCATAGTTATGTAAGTCGATACATGTATTTTACGTTAACGTTTTACATTCCCTTCTATAAAATGTTATTTGTTTGAAGTTACCTGTCTGATTGTTGGTCATCAGTTGACCTTTACAAATATCGGTCACTTTAAAGACAAATCAATAATTTGCCAAAGTTAAATTACTCCAGAGTTTCCATGTGGTGGAGTGTTGAGTCATTTAGTGTTCTAATCAGTAAGACAATGCTGACTACTGAATTGTTTGATTAGCTGCCACACAGAACCACAGGCCCAGTGATACCTGGCTGGAACCACACCAGCTGGTGCTGTAATTGCAAATGTCACATTATAATGTTACTCTTCCTCCCCCTAAATCTTAACTCCAATATTGTGGCTAAAAGCAGGTTGGTGTTTGCTTTGTACAAACATAATTTAGAATTTGACCAATGGCATCACATTGACCACAGTGGCCTCTTGTCAAACAATGGAAACCAGGATGATTCATGTGAACTCTACTGAAGTTGAAATTACCAAAGCAAGAAAAACAAATCCTAAAGATAAGACATCTGAAAAGTCATAGTTGCTAAAACATGAGTATTAAGGGCAAGTACCAGTAATAACAGAACAAGGCTATTTCAGCAAAGAAAAGCGAGGACTACCAATCCCCATGTGCTTCAAAGTGAACCCAATATGACTCACTAGCGTTTCGAAAACATGTAAATTAAAATATATTTTGCTTTAACACAACTCTTTTCATCCACATAGACAATTTGATCTATACAACAATTAAAACAAACGAGATCTCTCTTCATCTTTGTTCTGTATTTAGCACATGGTTATTACCTCTGATGAACTCTTGTAGGATAAACATTTGATATGAGCAGCAACATACATGGTATTTTTGTATCTATATTTCATTAAAAAGCACATTTTTTGTAAAAAAAAAAAAAGAAATCATACATTTAATTTGAGACATACATATCGGTATTTACATTGGATTGAAATATGCTGATGCTCCTTGGAGTAGTGCATTGGGAAAGTATACATTTTAATACCACATAAAGGATTTGTACATTTAATCAAGGTTCCTGAACAAACACATAAATGGAAATGAACAAACATGCTGTCACCAAGTCCCTCTGATCCAAACTTTGACCTTTAATTTATGTTTTCTAGAGTCAAAATGAACCACTTAGAGATTAACAACAAACTGATTAAAAAGCTGGGAAAATATGTGCTTGCCTGTGTCACATCTAATAGTAAAGTTCTTTTTACAACCATTTCCTTTTGTTTTAAACAATACAAATATAACTGGAGTAAAGCACAAACTCCTCTTAGAAGTTACAGGTTGACTGAATTTTCTGAGTACAAAGTTACACAATCAGCTGTCTAAAATAAGAGGCTGAGCCACATTCTAGTTTGTCATTAGCCAACTGCCAGTTTATGGAAGGTAAATCAGGAAGCCTTCCATATCCAGCAGATGAATGAGCTCTTTTTTATGCAAACACTTATAAATGAGCTTTTTTCTCCAAGTTAAAATATTGGAATTTTATATAATTTTTCTTGAGTTGAAATTGGTCTAGAATTATTTTCTGAATAACAGATCAAAACACCCCTTTTTGGAGAACGAATTGGGCTTTGTTTCAAAAATTTGAGAATGGTTTACGATTACGATACAAGCATGTAGATCTTTTAAAGACTCACTCATGCATTTTCTTGTTTTGTTTACGTCACCAGGCTGTTTAGCAGATATGAGTACACAAGACGATAAATATGATCAATTTTAAATTCTCAATTACCCCAAAAAGCAGATTTATAGACTATGGCAGGAATTCAGGTCACCAAAAGGAAAAAGAAGTGAAAATCAGAATGTTTGATTCCTGAATTTCAACGCACAGTTGAAATTTGCTCACTGTAATTTATAATCTAGGTAATTCTCTATGCCTTTGGTTCACTGAAACCTTAATGTCAGGGAACAAAATTTTAATTTACAGGTTACACCAAAACATTCCAGGCTGCTAAAAGGGTCCAAACAGCTAAAATTTAAATTGCAAACTATTTTCAACAAATGTAATCAAACTAGATCCACATCATTGGCCAACATTGAAAATGGTAACCCTAAGTAAGACACACCCCGAAGAACACACACACACACCAGATGAATATTTCAGTCAGAAATGTATTAAATTAATCACTTTTCATTACTTTAACAAGCACATTTACAGTCAAAAAACAGGCTATGGTCCATTAGTGCCTCAGACAGATATTTAATACATTAGTCACTTGTAAAACACAAGGGCAGGATTCTTTAAAAACTGCTTTGAAGACACGTCACCTCTACCATTATTAAACATAAATGCACTGTGCTTTACACCTCTTGTATCTTTAAAGAGGCACAAAGGAAAGCATTACCTATTGGCATTTCCTTAAGAGAAGCCTGTGTACAACCAGCAACATCTTAATTTAAATATACTGACATGTACTTTTGACATTTTATTTCTCCTTTGAGTTTGAGGACAAGCTCCTTAAGAGACATTAATATAAAGCTAAGGGCCATTATACTGAATAACTTTAAAAAAAAAAAAAACCTCCAATACATTTTGTGCATTTTATACCAGATTTGACCCCTCCTTTGCTAGAGGCAAGACGTGTTTTATTATGCAGCTTCTGTGCAATCAACATCTAGTTTAGCACAGGGATAATCTCCTGTAGCTACTCTGCCTTGCCCATTGAAAGAAGGGAAACCACTGAGGTTAGAAATCAGAATAACATCTAATCCTGTAGCTTTAAGAAAAAACAAAAACAAAAAACAACATGACATAAATATCTCATTAGGAAAACACTGATAGATGGGCCACAATGTAATACCTGGGCAAACACACAGAAAGATGGAATTTTAAATATGCCACAGTAATATCTTAATCCAATAAATAAAAAAAATTAAAAAAACACATTAAGGTGAACTACAATGAAGCGACAGGTTAGATCATTGTCATTTCAAATGAACTATGCTAAGGGTCTGAAATACAGAATCCACACAAAGCACTGAATTCTTGAAATGATTAAAAAAAATTAAAAAAAATCACAGACAAAATGTACTGGAGTTTACATGACTATCAACAGGTAATCATTTGATTTAACTGATTAAATTATACATTTTGTAAACTGAATTAGATTTAAGAAATAAACCTTCCCAAACATGTTGGGGGTCCCATCTCCAAAGAGTCATCCATTTTGTTGCATAATATCATTTGAGCTTGGGCTAGAGTTCTTTTAGAAGACAGATTCTGAGTCCTTCAGAGGAGAGCAAAACTCAAACCAGGTGAATTTCACGATAGGCATCACACAACCAACTCAGTTTCTCATTTTTAGAGGTAACAATAAATCAAACTCTGGAAGAAAAAGAAAACAAAAAGAAGGACAATGTATTTTCCAAGGTGGTTGGAATGTTAACCACATTTAGCCTCTTATCCCAAAAACCATGCTGACCTCTCTTCTCACATGGTGAAAGCAGAGGTAAGAAAGATCTGTGCAATACGAAACAGGATGGGGCCGAGGGGAGTTACGCACTGTACTGGAGCATGGAGAAGTTCTTCATGGCACTGTCCAGCGCCACACCAGCCTCCTGCATGTCATACCTGAGGAACACAGCAAGTGAGACAATCATTACATTGCTCATATATGTATGAAGATTAAACGCCAACATGCTAAAATCTCTGCAGACTCACCAGTCAGTGGTGGAGATGGTGTAGTAGACTGGCAGCTGGCTGGAGCTGGAGACCCAGCTGAACTCCTCCAGGCTGCACGTCCCCATGTTGGAGAAGAGAAGCCAGTCGCCCACACTGAGCTCAGGTAGCAGGCAGCGCTCCACCACCTGGTCCAACTCATCCAGCGATGGGCCCCACAGGCTGCTGGGATACATGGCTTCATCAGCACACAATGCATGCTGCAGAAAGAAAAAATATAAAATTTAAACAAACCTAACAATAAACAGCATCAGTCTAATGCACAGGTATCAACCTCTGAACTAAATCATTTTAGATGAGATACATTAATGAAGACAATCTTTTATTATCTACAATGACACATTTATTTTAGTTCATTATCTCTATGATCATTCTAGGCTTGCACTGAGATTCCCACTTCTTGTTTACATCTGCTAGCTTATTGGCACCAGAGGTCAGCATGGATGATGTGGCACAAACCATTAAACCATAAACTACATCTGTAGACATTTTTAATGACATGATTAGTCAGCTACAGCACAGGTTGGATGTGATAAGTGTGTCACCAAGACATTAAGGAAAAATGGAGTTGAACAATAATAGATGACTTATTTTTAATCCATCACAGAGGGATATAAATATCTTTTGGGAACATAACATGCTCAGGCACACACACACAGAACTAAGTTATGGTTAATATACACTTCTAATCTAACTCTGTTTTCTCCGGTGTTCATGACCAGAATGGTGCTGGTTCTCTTGGGTGGAGGCCTACTAACCTTGTGCACTGATGGGGCAGCGATGGTGTTTCCCAGCAGCTTGTGACTGAATGAACCATAAACACCCTCATTCATGTAGTACACAAACTCAGCATCCTCATTCTTCTCACCTGTGTTCAAACATTTGATAATCAGAAACACAAATAATTGTGTACAAACCGCAAATTTAAGAACAGATTGTTTTTTTTTTTAGTAAATGTGTTCCGATTATGAATAACAGACCACTATAGAAGATTAAGCCTCTCACCTTGGGGCAAGTCATCCCAGTGTTGGGTAGCCACCTTCTTGCCAATGACACTGACAGCCAGGGAGAAAGCTGATGATACGTAGAAGTTGCCAGGCTGGGCCAACACTTGTACACCTGACAGCAGGGGGAAGTAAGCATCCAGGAGTGGCCTGATTGCAGACTCAACCTGCGCAGAAAAAAAGATCATAGAGTCAGAGAACTTTTAGAATGAGTGACTAAAACATCCAGATTTTCTGAATTTCCTAATCCTATTACAGCTACTGTTTACCTGTTTGAGCTGAAACTCTGAGCCAGTAAATCCACCACCAATGTCCAGGATGTGCATGTTAAAACCCAGATCCGCCTGAAAAGAGATATCAGTCAATTCTTAACTTTAAAAAAGAAAAAACCTCCCCAAGATGTTTTTGATGCACAACTTACCCCCATGTCAAATACACAGCGTGCATCAGACAGTGCACGAGTGTAGGACTGGTGCAGGTCTTGGCAGGAGCTCGGGATGTGGAAGGTTGCTCCCACCACTTGGACACCCAGCTCCTTGGCTGTCTCTAGCAGATGTCGACAGCTCTTCAGAGAAAAACCAAAGGGCACGCTGGTCTCAGCTGCATGAGCCTCAGTTGTCAACTGCAACAGCAACCTAAAAGAAAATTAAAAAAAAAGAGTGCAACTCACAATTAGATGCAATTCCTTATGACAATGGTTAATGTAAATTTCCTAACTTACTTTGCATTAGGATGAAGGCGAGCAATCTTGGTCAATTCTGCCTCATTTTCACACACCAGATGCTGGATGTCGTTCTTGGCAGCATGCTTGATGTGTGCCAGCTGCTTGAAAACACCCGACAGAATGATGTGCTCAGGTGGAACACCATGCTCTAAAACCAGGTTCACCTCAGCCTGAAGGCAAGCAGGAACAAAAGTTAGGAGAATTTATGGAACTCGGTCTAATATCCCATCACGATCATCAAAAATTTCAAGTAAGTTACATAAGCTTAAAGGATAACATTTATCAGCTGACTAGTAATCAATTGAGTGCTCATGATGTAACTGCCCTAAAACGTCAAGAGCTTTCATAAGAGGATAAAGCACTATGCAGCATAAATAAAACGAATCCAAGTCGCTTGTTTCAGCGAACACTGAAAGCGTACCTTGTTGGCACAAACAAAGCCCAGGCCTAAGGAGGCCAGGACCTCGATGACCGCAGGGCTGCTGTTGTACTTGACTGGGTAGTATGGCTGCAGCTGTGGAACCACGCTCTGCCAACATACATGCTGTCGCATCAGGGCACCGAGGTCACCCACCACAAACGCACTCTTCTCTACCTGTAAACAGAAGAGGTGAGAGGTACATGATTATATAATCCAAATAAAAGCAATGAGATATTTTACCCATTTTCTGAAAATCCTTGTTTAAATTAGCCTGAACTTACCTGAGCCTGTTCACAGATGTGTCCATCAATAACATCTTCCAGAGTAACTCCTCCCTCCAGGAGTTCAATGATGAAGTTTGGTTTGTCAGGGAATCCTTTCATCTTAACCGTATTCCGATAAGCCGACGATCATAAAGAACAGAAAAACAAGTCAAGGGGTCACGACTGAGCCAATGGGTCCTGCCGGTATGCAACAAACTGCAAAAGAGAAAGAGAGGGGAAAAAGTTTATATCATCCTATGAAGCTCCTGTAAACACGGATACAAATACATAATTCTAACTTTTAATATTAAAACAATTATTCAATACCTTACCCAGTTTTTCTAAATAAACACTTAAAAGACTCAAAACAAACAAGCCTGAGGTTCTAATGAAAAACTTTACGACACCTGAATGTAAAAATAAGTTTATATCTTTTTGTTTAGAACAGAAAATAGCTACTAACATGGACAAGTCAGGAGATGGACCTGTCCCGCTATCAGCTAGGATCCCAAGGTGGCTCAGCGTTGAAGTCAAAGTGCTCCCGGTAAAGGGCCGCCCCTAGGCCCTCTGGGTAGCGCTCATACACCTGTGCAGAGACAGGGGAGCCCTGGAAAAAGAAAACATAAACTTATATGTAAACAAAGGACTCTATGCAAGGTTCCTACACCAATCAGATAGGAATACTTTCCAGATGAGCTTTCAAGATCTCTCAGCATCTTACACTGGTAATGATTTACATAAACATAAGCAGGTCACGCATGCTTAAAATGATCTTTGTCCCATAAAAGTACATGTTATTGTGCTATGACTAATCATAAAAGTACATGTTATTGTGCTATGACTAATTCCAGTTAAAGTTTAAAACACTTTATTAAAAAACAACAACAAGCACTTTAAAAATACTGATATCACAATACCACTCACACAGTTTCAATTACTTTAAACGTCTTTAAAACTGTGTATGCTTTTATTATAGGACTAAAATTTAGAAAACTTTATTTATTCCGAGGGGCCATTAAGGGAATGTTTTCCTAGAGGATTTATTAATATGTTAAAGTTTCTAAATATAAACGGTTTGACTTTTAAGTTGTCTATAATTTAAAGTACTTAAAGATAAAGTTGATGTCAGCACTTCAGCTTAAGATCACTGACGGCTTTACAAACAGTGCCCGTATCCAAGTCACGCGCATGCGCTGTGAGTAAAAACAATGAGTGACAACTTGACAAATCGCCTATTAATGCGTCACTAAAGCAGAACAACTAAACAGCGGAATTACATCGATGTTATCCCGTGAAAACGAAGCTTTAGGGAGAGTACGAAACACCACTTGGACACAAACGCAGTGATACGACACATGGCAAAGAAGCCGCTATTGCTAAGCTGCGGTCGGCTGCCCTTCGATCGGAGACGGTGGTGTTAGCACCATATTTCCACAAAAGCCCGCTAATAAACTATTTACACAAATACACTACGTGAATGAACATTAAGCTGAGGTCGCTTTAGAAGTCATTAACAGCGTCAAATTAAAACTATTGACATGTCGAAAACACAGACTTCAATAAATCGGTCTGTCATGTGTAGCAAGACGACGGAAAGACTAGCCCGCCATGTTACATCCGCCGCTCGATGAATCCTTGGGAGAACAACCGAAACATTTCGCTGTACTTACGTGAGATAACGGCCAAAAGGATTTGGAAAATCGTCTTCTCTTTTTCGGCGGAATTTTTAAAGAGTAGTGGGCCCAACGATAAAAGAAAGACACAGGGCTGTTTTGGCCATATGTTTAAATGAGAACCCCGCGTCGGTTGAGTTGAGTCCTCTCTGTCGGCTGGTGGGTGGAGAACTACTGGAAGAGAGCAGAGGAAGTGCAAAAGGTAATCAATGGCCCATGGGCGGTGCCTGTTGTTCAGTTTCACCAATCAGCGTTTGACATTTTTGAGAACATACCAAATATGTATTTCCGAATTTCGTACAGTTCGCATTTATTACTGATGTTTATTTAGGTTACATAATAATCATAAGTTTCCATAGATGGCCACTCAGTAAATTAACCCAAGACTGCTGTTTTAAAGCACATGGCTGAGCTGACACATAATTGCAAACAAATTGTCAATGTTTGACTTTACCAGTTACTCATTTTACGAATATTTAAAAGACAGTTCTATCTTTTAGTAAATTATTAACAACAGAGCTACGTGATGCCACCTAATGATTCATGCTTTGTACATAAAAAAATTATATGTTAAATCCCAATTTTCTTCACACAATTAAGTACAATAAATGTGAAGATGAGAAAGATGAGGGAGAATTTTTGAACTTTTTTATGCAATAATGCATGAGAATGAGATTATGTTTAAACTTGCTCAGACTGCTTTGGAACACCTTTAGGCATTTTCCCAAGAAAGAAGAATGAAGAAATGTGGCATTGTTTCAAGTTGCATGCTGTCATATGTACTATGATAACAAGGCTTTATGCTGACCTTAATGAAAAACAAATACTGAACACAGAAAGAGTTAGGAGAGAGTGAGCGGGCCAAAAGTCTTCATAATTCAAAAGCTCAAGATACTATAGTTGAATTTGGGATTTTAATAATCTTGCAGATACATGCCTTTTGGTTGGTTTGAATAGAGAGAGAAAACTACAAAAAATGCCTTTGTCCCAGGAGTGTTCCTTATGCTTGTCAAAGTCTGTCTGCTTGCAACTTGTGGAATGTGGGGGATTAAAAGTTTGAGAGCTCAAAGAATACTTTGTTTTTAACCCTTTGGGGGTTTTCTGCACTCTCTTGATCACAGTTTAGTTGTGAACATTTACTGTTTGATGGAATCTAAAAAAAAAATGTAACCAGACATATTTCATAATGTTCTGCAGAACACAGACTGGTAAGACGAGCACAAAAGTTCAGCCCGCAGCTGCTTTAGTCACACGACTTGAATATTTGTTGATGTTGTTGTTGTTGGGTGTGACTGTGAGTGTCAGCCCTAAAGTTTTTATCTTTCTTTTATAACACTCCAATTTATGTTGCACACACAAAACAATGACCTAGACTCTGAAGACTAAACAACAAGGGAGGCCATATTTTGGCTCTCTTCTGACTCAACTGGATCTTTTAATTCAGGCTGTCCAGTCATATGAGTCCCTTCAGCTGCAAAAACAGCCAATTAAATGAAGGGAAATTCCTCAACTGTGAAATATTTGGTATTTCTGCATACTTGGTACTGGGTTATAAATCTATTTAAACAGCTTGAATGAATGAAGAATTCCTTTGGACATTCACATGAGGGTTCATGACAAGAGGAGAAAATTAGATTTTGAGTCTTGGTTCCACTGAGTCTCATTAAAGACCTTTTCTGTCCTCTGAAAGAGAATTTAATTTTTCCTCCAAAGAACACTCATACGGTATTTAAAAAAAATCTATTTCACACACAGCCTAGCATTCTCACAAAAAATATTAATTTAAAAATAAAAAACCTGTCTAAACAGGAGAGAGCAAGCATCAAATTCTTTAGATTACAAATAAATGTCACTGTAGAAGATTAAATCACTCTTTAGGTTGTATGTTTCCATAAAAAGGATCACATATATTAATTACAGACATGCATCAGATCCTAATATCCAGTTTAAACTCTGGAACACTAGAAAAAGAGTGTTCAAGTACACAAATCAGAACTTCCATGTCAAATTTTAAACATTGAGTCCTAAAGGTGCACAGGTCACATCATTTGAGACTCTTATCAGAATGTATTTATTCTTTTAACCTAAGTAGGGGAAGGAAATATGTCTATGAATAAAGTTAATATGTTGAGTAAAGATATACACAGACTGTTGATGGTTTTTAAACATTGTGAAAAGCAGTCACTTTTTCCTAGACATGTACTGCCATCTAAAGGCAGCAACTGGCATGTGTTGATAAGTTCTAACCACAAGAGGGTGCTATTGAGCTGTGGTTGTTGGATATTCTAGATTTAGATATGGAAAAATAGATAAATTCAATCGATTTCTCACAACGTTATAGTATAATCTTTTTAAAAAGTAATAATCAAACTAATTACAGTCACCCCCCACTGTGTGTTTAAGCCTCAAATTTAGTTCATTCCCACTTTTACTCAGCTAGCTAAAAGGAATATACGTATTCATTACTCATATGTTGAATGGCAAAAAGTTAGGTAAATGTTTACATTTACGTGAATTTGAGCAATTTTAAAACAATTTATCACATTAAGTTTAACTGTTAAAAATCACACTTGAAATTGCAATATTTAAAATCATGTTTTAAAGTTTAAATATAAAAAAATTAGAACAGTTCAATCATTTATTAATTTTTATGACATAATAAAAAATACCTTTCCGCCATTTAATTGTAATGTTTCTTTATGCTTTTTGGCTTTTTTTTTTTTACTTATTGTTTTTGTTCATTGCTCAAATCTTTGTTTTTTTTAGGAATCTGATTTCCATTGTGTTATGTTTTTTCACAGGTTTCCCCCCCAAATGTAGTACCAATATTTGAAAAATGTGTTTGTTGCAAAAGCACAGTCATCCTTTATGAAATGTTTTAGTTAGTTTAGAAATGTTTAGGGGGAAAAATGTTTTAGTTTTTGTCCCCCCTCTTTTTTTGAACATAGCATAGCTTTATTTAGCACTTTAAAAACAATACAAAAATTGACCAAAGTGCTGAACACTAAAATAAACATAAAACATATCCATATCAGTAAAACATTAAAATAGATGCAGGTAAAAGACAGGTTAAAAAGGTTAAAACAATAAAAACATGATAAAAGAAATCCATAAGACAACCATAAAACAAACAAACAAGTATCACCACTCACTCCTGACTAAAGGCTAGAGAATAAAAGTGTGTCTTCAGACGAGACTTAAAAACCACATGTGATGAAAGTGGGAGGTCATTCCAGAGTTTTGTGGCCAAGACTGAAAATGATGCAGAAATATGGGCCCTTTTTTACATAATCAGTTACCATGGTAACCAGGAGAGCCAATTGTTTTCTGTAGACATACAGTATATATATTATTGTTTTTTTCCCATAATTTGAATGAGTACTTCTACAGTACCCGGACCCAGATAAGCGGAAGAAGACGAGACGAGACTTCTACAGTATTCAGCAGATTGTGTTGCTTGACTCCTGCTGTTCTGTGGCATTAGAAGTAAATACAAACAACAACAAACTTACTACCGTTCTTTTTTTTACTAACAAGATAACTTTAATTGAATGGATGTTATAAATAAAAACATTCAGACCTGGCTCAAGTGGACACAACCAAAGGAAGATACACCATGTGAAGCACTTTGTGTTTTTTTTCTGTGAAAGGTGCTATATAAATAAACTTTACTTACTTATTTACTTACCGGTACTTACTTACTTACTGACACCATGTAATTTCTTATTTAAGGAAATTAGCTGTTTCACACTATTAGGTGTTAAAGAGATGTCATAGTTCAATGTGTCACGATCCATTTAAACTTTGAATGAGGTTTCCAAGCAGCAAGCTTTTAAACAGAGAGTGGAGGCTTCTTCATATGTTTCAAGGGATTATTTGGGTATGGATTCTCATGAATTGCATTGTGATTTTACAAAGATGGTAGATATCAAAATGGTTCATCATTATGTAGGAGTCCAAAGACCCATGATCATTTAAAACCAAGAATGAACTGTCCATCCATCCATCCATCTTCTGTAGCCGCTTAATCCTCCACAGAGGGTCGCGGGGCAGCTGGTGCCTATCTCCAGCGGTCCCAAGAATGAACTGTATACAGCAAAATCACTAGTGTTAAATTGACACTAGAGAGTGTATAGACGAGTCCACTGGACTCTCATTTTGTGAAGGCTCTCAAACATCAGTAGGTTTAGACTGAATTTCAAAAGTCTCGCCTCTCTGATCAGCTGACTATACGTTTATATAACTATAAAGAGATCTCTTTCCAGGTGGAGAATAATGAGGGCCTTGCTTTGCATTGCAGGCCCTAAAAATACAATTATGTTTCTCAGTTTACTTTTTCAGTTACTATTTTTGTATCTTTTTATTATTTCAACTGCTTTTATGATCATAACTGTTTTAGTATAGGGCTGATTTTACTTTTATGCTGTATAGATTTTTTGGTGTAACATGTGATTGCTGATTTTATGCACTTTTTGTGGGTATTAAGTGCCTTTAAATAAAGTTGGTATAGTATAAAGTTTAAATATTAGTGAATAATAGTTTCATTTAAACTAATTACAAAATATATACATTACTATCACATTTTTCAAAAATAAAAGCCCAGTAATTAACCAGAACCGCCTGGCTATTTGTCAATAATGCGTCGACCTTTCAGTTGGTCAGGTGACGGCAGCAGTGCTCTCCTGCGCATGCGTAGAGCTAGCCTCTGATCAGCTGACGGTAAGATGCTAAGTTGAAGGACCTCAGCGTCTAAAAGCTGTCGTTTTCTGCCTCATATATGGGACGCAGCTCCTGCTTCACCACCCTGTGGATTGAACGCTGAGGCCGTCGAACTCCTCGGTAAGTTCAGAAACGTTCCCGCTGTCGGTGTCGTGATAGCGAGCGAGAGGCTGCAGTGGTAAACAAGCTGTCAGCAGCCAGCTTTCCTCCATGAACCAGGGCTTTTTAGCTGCTCGTCATTGATTTTCGCTCCCATTGAGAAATTAAAACGCAGCAGTTCTTGGTCACGTGCTGTTAAATTCAATGAAGGGTCATTATTGAGCAGTCTGCTACAGCTTGTAACTGATCATATGACCGTCAGTCATCTGTCCCCCCTTGCAGTCAGCGTGCAGTTCTGTGGTCACAGTCAGAATGAGGAAGCGTCATAAGGGAACTAAAAGTCGAAAGAGGAAGGAAGAGTTTTATGATTTGGTCCATTATTAGACATATCATTAGTTACAAATTAATTGATCATTTAATGTTTATTTATACTAACATGGCTCAGTTCTAATACCATGCCATTCTTATTCCTTCCTGATTTGACATTCCTTGTTTATTTTTTCCCTGTGTTTTTCCCCTCAGTGACTTCCTTACATCAGGAGCCGGGTGGACACATTTCCTTTCAGCAGCCATGACAGAATTCTGGTTGATCTCTGCCCCGGGGGAGAAGACGTGTCAGCAGACATGGGACAAGCTGATGGTGGCCACCACACGCACCAACAACCTGTCCACCAACAACAAGTTCAACATACCCGACCTCAAGGTGACAGTGTTCTTATACAGCTGCTGTAGGGGACGAATGCAAGGATGGAAATTTTTATATTATATTTTGCCTCCAACAGGTTGGAACACTAGACGTGTTGGTGGGTCTGTCAGACGAGCTCGCCAAACTGGACACTTTTGTTGAAGGGTAATTTTTCCAGTATGAGTTTTAGCATTAATTCTCCTGCAGGAAACATCTTTTTAAAAATCCAACTTTTATTTAAACCTACCTTTGTTTTTGTCTGTTTCATGTGGTGGTTTGCATTCACACACCTTGTGCCATGTTTAGTGTGGTGAAGAAAGTTGCTCAGTACATGGCTGATGTTCTGGAGGACAGCAGAGATAAAGTGCAGGAGAACCTGCTGGCCAATGGAGGTGATGATCACCATCAATACAATAAATCTGACCTATAATGTCTTTACTAACATTATAGCACACAAAAGCTCTTAGAAATGAAAATGTTTAATGCTAATGGGTTTTATTTGTTTTGTTTTTTCGCCTCAGTTGACTTGGTCACCTATATCACCAGATTCCAGTGGGACATGGCGAAATATCCAATTAAACAGTCTCTGAAAAACATCTCTGACATCATCTCCAAGGTAACTGTCAAATCAACTCATTAAAAAACAGGTCACTCAGTCAGGTATGAACTCAAGTAGAAAAAAAAAAAAAAAAGTTAAAAAGAAAATCTTGTGTTTCTGGTATCAAACCAATAAAAAAAAAAATCACTTCAAAATTACAATTTTATTACATTTTTCTCTAAATATATAACTTGAATAATAAACATAAAGTTAGTTATATAAGAAAATCATCTACTCCTAACACAAATTTAAGTTTTATCGAATCAACAAATTGCATTTTTGAAAACTTTCCAGCAAGACTGTTTCTCGTTTGGTTTGTAGCAAGTGACTCAGATCGACAACGACCTGAAGGCCAGAGCTTCAGCCTACAACAACCTGAAGGGAAACCTGCAGAATCTGGAGAGGAAGAATGCGTGAGTAAATGTGACAACAAATCCCTAATCATGCTTTAATCATTGATATTCTAAAAAAAAAAGAAGCTCTGTGTAGTTTTTTTTTTTTTTTCCATTTGTACATTTTAATCTAAAACACAGGCATCCTCCAGATTTGAGTCCCATTTTTCTAGCATTCGATAGCCTGACACAGCCTGGTTTATTTGGTCTAAAATTGTCATTTTATGTCAAAATAATTGAAGTTTTTCTCTCCTCATTCCTAAAATCTGATGCTCAGAGAGAAGTGCTGATTTGTAACAATCATAAAGATTTGTCTGGAGGAATAACTTTTACTAAAAAAGCTCTGATCGTCCTTTCTATGCATTTTTTTTGTTAGCTTAGACAAGTTAATTTAGCACCTCTGGTTTCAGCTCTATTGCTCCAAAACAAATGCCCAGTTCTAGTTTTTTGTTGTTGTTTTGTTTTTTTTTTTACTTTCCAGTCAGGTAGATTTCTCTTGCCTAAGTTCCTCACTATTGCGTTATAGAGATGTCCATTATTTCATGCAGAATCTCCAGCTGTTTACCGTCTGAGTTGTATGAATTTGTGTCTTTGTTTTAGGGGTAGCTTGTTGACCAGGAGTCTGGCTGACATAGTGAGGAAAGATGACTTTGTTCTGGACTCAGAGTACCTGATCACTATGCTGGTGGTCGTTCCAAGGTAAGAAAGCATGCAACAATATGTTATGTTCAACGTAAAGTGAAAAAAACCCTCTAAATTGTCATGGGATCTGATGACAAGAGGTTTTTATACCTTCTTTGTTCACAACCCTGTAACTAAATACATTTATGGCTTTAGAAGTGTCTAAAATTATATACTTGTGTTTGGGAAGGTTATATTTGTTGCTTAAAAGCTTGATGTTGTCTTTCCTCATCAGGACAGACTATCCTGTTTGGCAGAAAACCTATGAAACGCTTGCAGAAATGGTCGTGCCACGTTCCTCTAAGTAAGTCTTCTTTAGAGTAGCGCTTTACAATTTATTAAACAAATTATAAATATAACTGTCTTGAATGAATGACACAATATGTCATAAAATTAACTTTAAAACAGATCATTTTAATAAGTGAGGGTTAAAAAAGAGAGGTCACATTTTAATTTACAACATTCCCACTTGGGATCACTTGGGTTTTGCCAGAGTGAACTACAGCATTCACTCAGGAATTTCTCTTGGTAAGAGTTTCCAAAACGGTCCATCAGTCACAGGTACCATTACATCAGCAATCCAAACACAATGGATCCAAAATGACCTGACAGGCTGAGCCACCTGAGACCCTGCTGTTGTCTTTGTGCTTACGAGGATAATTGAGGTACATCCAGGAAGTTTAGTTGTGCTGCAACCTAAGTCGTGTTTTAAGACGAGCGTAAGACAAAAGGATTCCCTAGATTGTAGCGTTGTCATTATTTATTTCTTACCTATTGAAACACTTCAAACATTCAGTGTGTTCCTCGAGTTTCGATCCTTTTCCTTCATCTTGTCTCTGTTTGTGCAGACTGCTGTTTGAAGACAACGACAGCGGCCTGTTCAGTGTCACTCTCTTCAGGAAGGCTGTGGATGACTTCAAACACAAAGCCAGAGAAAACAAGTAAAGTTGTCAGAATATAAACCTATAATAAGTTATTCTGTAAAGGACATGTCTCATTGAACTCTGTCTCAGGTTTACAGTGCGCGACTTCCAGTACAATGAGGAAGAGATGAAGGCAGACAAGGAAGAGATGACTCGTTTGTCCACGGACAAAAAGAAACAGTTTGTATGAGCGTTTTCATCCACACACTGACCATAAGTCACTGGTCTGTAATAAGGTTCCTTAAATCTGTTGCCATTACTGAATGTCTGCTGTGACTCAGGGTCCTTTGGTGCGGTGGCTGAAGGTGAATTTCAGTGAGGCCTTCATCGCGTGGATTCACATTAAAGCTCTGCGTGTGTTCGTTGAGTCGGTATTGAGGTGAGACCTGATGAGGATGTAATGATGAGCTTAGAAAGCAGACGACATCATTATTTATTAATTTTTTTCAAAGATACGGGCTGCCAGTCAACTTCCAGGCCATGCTGCTTCAGCCCAACAAGAAGAACATGAAGAAGCTGAGAGAGGTGCTGTATGACCTGTACAAACACCTGGACAGCAGCGCTGCCATCATTGACGTGAGTCTCAGACGTCACAGCGGAACTAACCATTAGACCACTGTATGTGAGAACATGGACCCTGAGCCTAGGATTTGTTTAGATCAAGAAGTTCTGTTTGGTTACTGGTACTAGTTAGTACTTAAGGCTGTCTGGAGGTATAATTATGAATAAGGTCACAGCTGATTCTGAGCATTTAATGTGCTGAAAACTGTCTAGAATTCATATTCAGTTGATCAAACCTCAGTCTGAACCAGTGCTTAGATTAACAGAACATGTACTGTCATCTGCTCCCAGGCCTCCATGGACATCCCAGGGCTGAACTTGAGCCAGCAGGAGTACTACCCATACGTTTACTACAAGATCGACTGCAATTTGCTGGACTTCAAAGTCTGAACCACTTTGCCATTTTCATCACATTCCGTAGTGTTCTTATGCGACATGTCCAAACCCACAAGATGTCATTTATTTTCATACTTTTGTTTTTTTTTTCCAAACCATTTCCTTCTGTATCTTTTTTTCTTTCAAACAAAATTTCCTTGTACATTTTACACACCTTGTAGGTTTGTTGGAAGAGAGCTGAACTGCAGCTTTTAGTCAGAAAATCTTTATGGTCAACTCTTTGATTGGTTCTTTGATTGTATGTGAGATTTTTTAAGATTTATTTTTTGTTATTTCCTGTTTTTGCCTCACTGTAAACAAGCAGTTTTAAATTGGCTTTCACTAGAACTGATGACGTTCCCTCGCGTCATTAAAGACAAAGTGTGAACCGCTGTCGTTTATCCTTCCCTCATTCCACTTTAAATAAAATAACATGATGGTACATACAGTATAAGGGATAAATGGGGAAAAGAACTGTGTATATGAAATACTCCTATTTATTTTATGCCTCTAAAATCAATGCACACGATTTTGTTCGTTGTGTTTTTGAAGGTGTTGTGTTTTTATTTCCATGTAAGGAATGCTCGTTTACAAGTAGATGTTGACCACAGCTTTCCTGCTGTTGTGATCTTGTGAAACACTGCAAGTGGTCGATTTTAATGTACAAAAAAAGCAACGTTTACTGTCTGTATTCTAACATGATCTACCTTTGGATATTTGAGACATCAATATTGTATTATGTTCTAAGTCTGTGTTGTATGAAGGAAAACTGAGACTCATATTTAAAATAAATGTGAAATTAAATTCTATATGAGAAATAGACTTTGGTTTTAGTCTTTTAATGGTTTTTAAACCATTTCAGGGTGATAAAAACAACATAAGAATCCTCTGATGGTTACAAACAAGGCAAAAATTGATAAAATTATTTATTCAACCTGTCTCTTTGTTGAAGAGGAATCATTTGGAGGTTTCTGTTTTAATATTCTCTGCTTATGGTAAACTAATAGATATGACAGCAGAAATGGTCTTGTTTCTACACACTGACTTCACTATTAGTAATACAATTAAACTTCTTTGTTTAATGGGTAAATTCCATATACACAAATCTAGAGTGATATCTTCCAAACCAAATATTCATTTGTTTTACTCTGAATTGAAAATTTTGTCCAGGTCGTTAAAAAAACTAAAGGAGAATAAGAAAGCTATTAAAACTTCCCACTTTTTAGAAAAGATTGTAAAGACACTGTCAACTGAATGAAATACTCATGGATAAATCAATTAATTATTTTTAATCCCTCGCTATTGTTTGATTATGTTCAATTATATGTCTTTGTTTATATTTTGCATTTATTGTAATTATCTTGGTTGTAATACCTGAAAATATTTGGGTTTTGTTAACTGTTGTACAACCATAAATGTTCAATAAAAAGAAAAAAAAAAAAGAAATTACTTCCTGTTTATCTTGTAAATCGAGCTCTGCACTGCCCTCTAGCGTCCTGGAGCACTTCCGTTGTGTTTTGGGTTTTTACATGTTTTCTGGTTTGCATGTGTTTTTGCATGCTTTCTGATTTGCATGTGTTTTGGGTTTTTGCATGTTTTCTGATTTGCATGTGTTTTCTGTTTTTGCATGATTTCTGATTTGCATGTGTTTTCTGTTTTTGCATGCTTTCTGATTTGCATATTTTTTGTTTTTTCATGCTTTTTGTTTTGCATGTGTTTTGGGTTTTTACATGTCTTCTGATTTGCATGTGTTTTGGGTTTTTGCATGTGTTTTGGGGGGTTTGCATGTGTTTTCTGTTTTGCATGTGTTTTGACTCTAGGGGGCCACCGTATTCTGTTTTATTTTGAAGTTCCAACAGGAATCAGAAATTTTTCGTTAGTGTGACCTTTACTCATTTCTGATTTGACGGTTGAACCAACGCTCAGTCTGACCAATGAGCGAGCAGAAGCTCAGTTATTTATAAACTGACCTCATTGTAGCAGATTGCTCATTTTTCTCGGAAGAGTACTTCTGAAAGCAGAATGTCTGGACGTGGCAAAACCGGCGGCAAAGCCAGAGCTAAGGCCAAGACCCGGTCCTCCAGGGCTGGACTCCAGTTTCCGGTCGGTCGTGTTCACAGGCTGCTCAGAAAGGGAAATTACGCTGAGCGCGTCGGAGCCGGAGCTCCTGTTTATCTGGCGGCGGTTCTGGAGTATCTGACCGCTGAGATCTTGGAGCTGGCTGGAAACGCCGCCCGCGACAACAAAAAGACCAGGATCATCCCCCGTCACCTGCAGCTGGCTGTCCGCAACGACGAGGAGCTCAACAAGCTGCTCGGCGGAGTCACCATCGCTCAGGGTGGCGTGTTGCCCAACATCCAGGCGGTCCTTCTGCCCAAGAAGACCGAAAAGCCCTCAAAGACCAAGTAGAAGCTTCCAACACTAAAACCAAACGGCTCTTTTAAGAGCCACCCACTACTCACCTAAAGGCTCAAACCAACCTGGATGATTCAACTTTAACAATTACTAAATCACCTGAAACTAGTCGCTCTTAACAATGCACCAACATTTACACATCCCAACAACACTGCTTACACAAAAAACAATCTGGTCTCCATTTCAAAAAGATCTTTTCATGTCTTGAAAAGCTGGTATATTTTACATTAAATATCTCAAAGTGCATCAACTTCCCTTAATCACATTAGTTTCATCTAAATATTTCTCACTGAACCACTTCATTAAAACAGACTCCTATTACTGAAATGGCTGATTTGTTCTACATTAAAAATTAGGTGGTTGTGTTAAATTCATGTTTGGTCATTTAGTTCCTTTTTCTTCTGAAAATCAAGAAAAATAATTTACTTTGTCTAATAAAACTGCCCATCTTGGACTATCAGCTCATCAGGCCTTTTAAAGGCAAAATTAATGGAATCACGTTAATGAGTGGCTGTTAAAATGCATCAACATGAATCAAGTTCTCTAACAATTATCCATCCATCAAGCTGTTAAGAAAAAAATATCAGCTTCCAGAAGAGTCCACAGATCTGTTGGTCACTCTAAAGCTTAAATATTCACCATATCCAAAGATCATTTAGAGAACATCTAATATAACAAATATCAAAGTACATCAGTCAGTCTTTCAATTTCGTCTACAATATCTTTATTTGAATCTTTTTTGTACAAAAGTCACGTGAATTCTTCACAAACTGAATTTTTCTTATTTCTTATTTTCTTATTTGATTCTGATGAAAGTCAAAACAAAATGACGTAATGTATCTGAAACTCCGCCCAGTTCGTCTCCGCCTCCTGTCTTGTTTTACGTCCGTTATTTGAACATATAAATAGAGGATCGACGCCTTGAAGTCACTCGTCTCAAAGTTCACTCACTGAGAGATTCACAATGAGCGGCAGAGGAAAGGGAGGGAAAGGACTCGGTAAAGGAGGCGCCAAGCGTCACCGTAAAGTCCTCCGTGATAACATCCAGGGGATCACCAAACCCGCTATCCGCCGTCTGGCTCGCCGTGGTGGAGTCAAGCGTATCTCTGGTCTCATCTATGAGGAGACCCGTGGTGTTCTCAAGGTCTTCCTGGAGAACGTCATCCGCGATGCTGTCACCTACACCGAGCACGCCAAGAGAAAGACCGTCACCGCCATGGATGTGGTCTACGCTCTGAAGAGACAGGGCCGCACTCTCTACGGCTTTGGAGGTTAAGCTCACTCTACCGGATACAATACGAAACAACGGCTCTTTTCAGAGCCACACACTTCTCTTCAGAGCTCTTTCCTACTCAACTAAAATTACTTTATTGCTTTACAGAACAATGAAAAAATAACTTTAGTTTTAAATTAAAACCCCTATTCAAACCCAAGTGGCTAAGAGAATCTCACTCAGTTGGAAGAATTGTTGCCAGATGGAATTAAGTATTGTACCAGGATCTTGATTATCATATTTTGACCAATTTATTGTACACTAAGTTACAGCCTAATGTGCGCCATGACTAGGTTTTAGAGGCAGTGTAACAAGACTACAATAAAAAATATATATGGTCTTTTAACAAGTGTTGGCTTTAAAGAGTCAAATACAATGATTAAAACGAGCATCTCTAAAGCACATTCCACACAACAAAGGGCTCAAATGATTGTATTTATGGAATTAGTGATCCTACAGTGATCAATTATCCTACAAATAAGCATTCTACATCTGGCAACACTGACACACATGCATCCTTAAAATTATAAGTGTCACTCTTCACATAAGGTCAGAAGAGGATTTGTTTTTGAGCAAAAACACATTTTAAATCCTCTTTCCACATTCAGCAACATACTGCTTCCACAAATGCTTTCTTTGCCACATAAACTGCTAGTATTATGCATCAAGTTCCAATATTCATTATACAACCATCACAGCTTCATTCTTCATGATCTCAATTATGGCATTTCTTATCGCCACATATACCAGCATCTACTGGAATATCCACTTTGGTTATGTGTTTATCAATCAACAGCTCTGTTCTGTACTTTAATAATCGGTTAAAACAGGAAAACTCTCAATATCCAAATTCAGTCAAACTGCTATCTGATCTATTCATGCTTCATTATCCAGCACATCCTATTCACTATGCGTTAGCTTTGTCCCCTGGATTTGGCCCAGTGCACATGTCACGTGAGTTATGGGACACCATGTTGAATGACATCATGCTGCTTTATTCGTATTGATAAAGGACCATTGATATGAAAACAGGCTCAGCTGCTGTCTGTGGGATTGAATTGATTCAAGGTTTCCACGGAAATGACACTCGAGAGGCGTTTTCAATGAGCTCAGCCAATCAGAGGCTGGAGTCAGCACAGCTGTGTTTCCATGCAGCCTGTATAACAGGAATGTCCGAAGACGCCGAAGCTAAAATCGGATCAACATGCCTGAACCCGCCAAGTCTGCCCCCAAGAAGGGCTCCAAGAAAGCCGTCACTAAGACCGCCGGCAAAGGAGGCAAGAAGAGGAGAAAGACCAGGAAGGAGAGCTATGCTATCTACGTTTACAAGGTGCTCAAGCAGGTCCACCCTGACACCGGAATCTCCTCCAAAGCCATGAGCATCATGAACTCTTTCGTCAATGACATCTTTGAGCGCATCGCCTCCGAGGCTTCCCGCCTGGCTCATTACAACAAGCGCTCCACCATCACCTCCAGGGAGATCCAGACCGCTGTCCGCCTCCTGCTGCCTGGGGAGCTGGCCAAGCACGCTGTGTCTGAGGGAACCAAGGCTGTCACCAAGTACACCAGCTCAAAGTAAACTCATCATCATCATCATCATGATAACAACCAAAGGTCCTTTTCAGGGCCACACACACTAACTCAAGGGCAACAGTCTGATTCACTTTTTACATTCTCAGAGAAAATTAAATATTCGTTGATTTTGTTTGCCATTTTGTGGTTGCTGATGCAGATTAATAAATATTTCTATCTTATGACCCTTAGACCTAGAAGAGGAGTGCTGGAAAAGCATGTTAAAATTATTGTATTTTGGGGAATAAATTCAATGGAACTAATACAGCTCTTGACATTAACAGGAAAGTGATATTTGAGGTAAACCTCACTCATTGTTTGAAGACAAACCTTATTTCATCATACATCGCTTTCTGTGAGGGATCAATGATTCCTAGGAAATCCATCAGTCTAATAAACCCTGGATCTCAAACATGGTTAGAAATACAATCAACCTACAAAATATTATCTCTCTGAAAGTGGACATGATTCAGTACCAAATCCTGAAAAAACGGGTGAGGAAAGAACTGAAAATAGACTTGCTGAACTATAAAGAGAAGGTAGAAAACCGAGAGGCAACCAGCTGCATCAAAATGGCGCACGGAGCTCCATGACGTCGCATGAACCTCCATGACGTCAATTACCGGAAGTGATCGTTTGACCCGGAAGTCCCGTGACCGTAGTAGCCAATAAAGCGCGCCCGAAAGTTTTTCTATCCGAAATCTTTGCTGTGGAGACAAAATGAACGTAAGTAGCTTATATATAAGTTATATCTTTTTAAAGATGGATTTTATAATCGTAGCATATGAGTAGAGGTAAATGGAGTTTCTTTTTCTCGTTTCTCCGCAGAGTTTTTCTCTCTGAATGATTCAAAAGTAAGTTAACCCGGACTTTTGAATGTTTCCTTTTAATCACAAACAAAGGGTTATTTTTCGTAATGCTTTTCAAACTTTATAGGTCAAGTCAGATTATAACTAACAGACACGGGGATATTTAAATAAGTTTAAAATGCAAATACAAATAAATTGCCAGAAACAGAAGTTATTCACGCCAGTACAAAGTATACATTTTAATGAAATAAAACCTTACCAACTACTCATCTTTTATTTATCAAAACATTTCAAGTTCCGTCGGGCTTCCTCGTTTTAATCTTATGGAGAACTCTCAATGAGAAAGGAGTCCAGGAAGTACAAGAATCATTGATTAAGCTTTAGTAGCTATATCTTAGTCAGATATTTTTTTAACTGATTCAGTTGTCAAATAAAACTTGTTTTTCTTTAACAACTCTATCTCCCTGTTGTTTGTATTCTAACATATATGAGGTGCAAAGTTTTTCTTAACAATGAGCAATCATGTGAACAATATCTTTTTAATGCTTTATGGGATGTATAGGAATGTAATATTACAGCTGAAGCTAGCCCTTAGACAACATAGTTTACCAGAAATTAAAATAGTTTAGCATTCTATGTCATTAATGGATTAAATTAAAATGGTTTAAGACATTTTAGTTCTGTGGATACTGGAGACAGCTGTATTTTGCCCTACTGTATTTTACTTATAGGTAAAACATTATCAATGTACAACCTATCAGATTTTATTACATACCAATATTTACTGAACTTGTCGTGTTTTGCAGATGCATATCTCGATTGTAAAAGAGGCTGCCTTCCTCCAGAGAAAACTGCTGTTGTCTGGGCTTGGGTGACCTCTCTGCTCCAGTGTCATCACACCAGGTGATGATGTGATCAGAGGCACTTGATGAACCACACAGAGAACGCAGTGCATTTCCAGGGTATGTTGGTGAAAAGTGTCTGATTCAGATCTTATAGTTGAACATGTATCCACAACTTATTTGTTTTGTGTTATTGTGTTGGTGTAAGTCTTTCATATTTTTGTATTAGTTTTTATTTTTTTTCCAAACGTCCCAATATTGCAAATTTTTAACATAAAAAATTTTTTGTTTACAGAAACCTTAATCTGCAGGTGCAATTTGACCTGTAGAGATACCAGCCACTTCCATTGTCCTTTTTGTGAAAGGATATAATATATGTTTGTGTGGTTATTTAAAATTTTTATTCCTATTTCATCAGATCTTTGAGCTACTTAAGAGCATTGAAGAGGTGATGGGTTTGGGAGCCAGGATCAAAAAGGGGGAGATGCTCTCTTAGACTTCGTCTTTGATGTGATGCTCCCAGAGGGAAGATTTGATTTGGTCTTTGTGGTCAATATTCTTTTGAAATGGTACAAAACAAACCAGTGCATTCTTTGTTGCCAAAAAAAAAAAAAGGTGTGATTGGATCTTTTACGATGTTTTGCAGATCCTGATTACCATCCTCCAGGAGGAAGGACTAACGAGGCTTCGAGCCGAAGTCATTATGTCCAGGGGAGAAGTGTAAATCTGAGGTGTACAATGTGATACTGTGTTTTTTAATGTGGATTAATAAAGTTTATTGCCAAAAAGATTTCTTGTCATATTATCAATATTTGCTGGTGAAGGTTCTCAGTCATCCAGGTCATGATAATCCCAAAAAGGGTTTTAAATAAAGGCAACTGGACTTATTTGGTTCCTTCTTCTTTCTTTCCGTTTCGCTGCTCATCTGAGTAACCTTGTCAATTCTGTCTGTAGCAGAGAGAGAATCTTCTAAACTGTGCTCATCTTCCTCTGTCTGTGACACACCTTCCTGCCTCCTGAGAAGGTGTTCGCTCCACTGTATTCAACTGGAGACCTGTCGAGTTGTATTGATTAGATGGAAGGCGTGAATTGTCTGGGAATTAAGTTCAGAGCAGACTGATGGGTGCTGGAAAGATTAAATCTGAGTCCTCTGTTTAAAGTTGTTTTTTCACATTTGACATAGATGGCTTCTTTAACTCATCTCTCAAACCATCGGTCTTCTTGTGTAGGCCTTTATTTAAAACCCTTTTTTGGATTATCAATATTGCTAGTATGATTCTTATAAGGACAAGAAGGACTGGACTGCTGCTGAGTGATCCAAAGTTGTGTTCTCTGATAAAATTAAATTTTGCATTTACTTTGGAAATCAAGGTCCCACACTCTGGAGGAAGAGAGGAGAGTCACAGAATCCACGTTGCTTGAGGTCCTGTGTGATGTTTCCACAGTCAGTGATGGTTTGAGGTGCCATGTCATGGTGGATAAAATACATAAAAATTGAAGATAAAAAGAGTAAAGGTAAATAAAAATACATAAAAGATAATATACAAAATTTCACTTTTTGAATAGAATTTTATGAGCAACACCTGTACAAAAAGTTACAGAAACATAAACAGTAGGCTATGGTGGGTCCTGCAATAAAATAATTAGGAAGTGAGTTTACAAAAAAAAAAAAACTATACATAAAATTTACAAATGTACGTATTGCTGTATTAGCAATAAAAATTACGTGATTGGTTTTTCTACTGTATGCTAAGTATATATTTGATCTAGCTTGAATGCAGAAAAACATCACACAGCTCTTTCCTAGTTTTTGGAATATGTTTGGATATGTTTTCCGTAGCCTGTCAAATTATTTTGTAAAAAAAGACAAGGCGTGACTAAAAGTCATAATTTGTGCTGGAGGTGATATAAATTTTGGGAATTTGATGCAGTTTGAACATACAAAAATACATTAACTTGTATTCAAAGCTCTTTCTCTGTTTTAGAATATCTTTGGATATGTTTTCGTAACTTTACATAAAGAATTTTCTAAAAAGAAGGCGGTGTGACTCACGTGACTTTCGGGTAAAAAAAAAACCCCACTTCCGGTAAGCGGTGGAGGTTGATGTCATGGAGCTTCATGCGCCATTTTGATGCAGCCAGGTACTCTTGGCTCTGGTTGCAGTAAATAAATGAAAATAGGCTACTAGTGGTTCATTACAGTGACAACACAAGTAAATTTAGTGTTTTCTATAAAACTTACAAAAGTTTAGTTTTACAGTGATGAAGTTTGATCTTACATTTTTCTTCTAAGGCTATTTTATATGTGGGATTATTGTCATATGTTGTTTTAATAAGTACCGAAAACATACAAGTTTAATTTTATATAATTTTTCAAGGGATCTTATATCTGGTTTCACTATTGTGTACATTTCATACAAGTTTCACATAAGACAGATACAAACACAAGATTTATCTATCTTTTCCATATGGGTTGCCTTGCAGTAATTTTAAATAGTTTTAAGAGGAGTGTCTCACCCGAAATCAAGAAGTTGGCACGGGAGACATGATCCTTTTTCTTCACTTATCAAAAACGGTTGAGACACCAATGGCTCACAGTCTTTACGCGCCACCTACTGGGTAAACACCGTTACTGCATTGGCCACCACAACACTAATTGAAACATATTTTTCAGAATCAAAATACACTCTCGTTTAAAGTTAATAAACATTTAAAGACATTTTACACATTATGCGAGTATCACACAGTCATTTACATTTAGAAAGATTTTACAGGTTCACATGGTTACAGGTTTTTTTCCTTGTTCTGCACTTGTTAGTGAAAAAATGTGAACTATATCACCTGGTTACATAACTGCAGTCAAGTCTTTAGATTTCAGTTTTTTGGCTGATTGAATAGGTTAAAGTTCAGTTGTTCTTTAACAAAACAAACAGACATGTGACTCAGTTCAGGTTGTCAAGCATCAGTATTATTTAGACTGTAAAAATCACAACATAGGTTTTTGCTTTATGTTTCTGAGAAGCTGAGAGTAAATATTTACTTTTATGACATTTATTGTGGAATTATATAACAATGCAACAACAATAAAACTAAATCAAAGTTGAACCAGTCTGTACTTTAACCTTCAGGGCAGAGAACCTGAACAAGAGTCAGTACAGCAGCTTTATGAAGACAACACACATTTTGAAAATTGTTAAAAAGTTATTTTTTTTAAATTTGAAAGTAGCAACACTATCTGGAAGAAATTATGTTTTGTACTTTCATGGAATTCCATTCAAAGAGAGCTCCTTCTGGGACTCTTACCTTTATAGTTCAGCTATTGCTGATGAATGACACCTGTTTCATGTGCACTAAGGGCCTGGCATGTGAGCAGGTCAATGTAAATGCTACTCTGCTCTGCAAAAAGAAAATTTAATAACCCCTAAAATAAATACAAAATCACATTTAAAAAACACAAAAAATAAAATACAAAATCCACATTTTAAAAAAGAAAACAAGCTAAAAACATCGCCACCTTAACGTGGTGGAGGGGTTTGTGTATCCCCATCCGGCAAGCTGTTTTAACTGGGTCTCCTATGGCAACATGAACTCATGAGAAGGGGTCAGACTATGAGCAATTCAAAGACCTAGAGAACCACACCTATAATATAGAGACAGGTCTGATGTTTGGGATGTACTTGTAAATTTTTATGTACTTGTACTTGCTCTACATCCTCATGTCACTCCAAAAAGCAAAAGGTTCTTAAGGTAATTGTACTCAGTAATGACATGGTGGTTGATTCCCTGCAGACATCGGTATCACATGCATGTAAATCATAACCTAAATAATGGACTTAAGAAAGTGTTATTTATATAAATTGGTCTTATAAACTCAACTGTCAAGGCAAACCTGATGAAGTTATGTCCTGAGTGAGGGTGGTTCCCAGAAGAAGAAAAGACTCAACAATATCTATTACAAATAAAATGGAAACACTTCCTGAATTTGCAGCAACAGGATTAAAGGAATGTTTCATTTCTCTACATGACATTTTCATAATTCATTACAGGGTTTTATTTAAACTCGAATTATTAAGTCCTATAATGGTCAAAATTAATTTGTTTCAGAGAGAATTCTGGAGCACAATGCTTGGTGAACATTGTGTTTCATGTTCTATTTTTAAAAAGCAAAAACTTGGGAGCCATTGGCTTTCTTAAGAACAGACTAATACATTGGAATGATTGAATTAACCTACAGTGCAAAGTACAAATATTAGTAAAAATAGTTAAAATCCTAAATGCATACAAAGAAGTTCTAAAAGCTTCCTGGCAGAATAAATTCTGTGATTTAACAGCTAACCCTTTACCAGGCAAGTGATCATATTTAGTAACTGCTATGTTTTTCAAATGTTCTGAACCTAAATGAGTTGTTTACTGTTTATTCTGCATGGCGGCAAATTTCCAGAGTCAAGATGGATTTGTTTTAAGCAATTTTGAAAGTTCTCACAAACTTGCATCATGGTTGATAGTGAATAAATGCCAGTAAACACAGGACATTTACATCAGAGGTTGATGATGTGTATTTTTTACTTTTATCAGTGTTACTGCTCCTACTATTTGTAGTTATTTGTACTTCTTAATATTGCATTCTGCTGAGTATTTCACCCTACAAATCCCTGAAAAAACCACTAAGAAAATGACGGTAATTGATTTAATGTTATGTCACATTATTGCGCTTCTGTTTATTGAAGTGAAAACTCATTTAGATCATGTGTGTGTGTGTGTGTGTGTACACAAGCTAAAGGCATATTCCGTGTTTAAAGAAACCAAATTGATCTGATGACGATGAAAAAAAACAACAAAAAAACCCCATCTTGTTCCAAGTTTTATATTTATCTTCTGTCCAAAAGGATAATTGAATCAATAATTGGAGAAAAAAAATCATGGTATAGCATCAAACAGATGACTTTAAAGTAAAAACCGATAATTATAAATGGTCATTTCTTTGTGTTACTTTAAGGTTTGAGGAAATGAGAAGTCTGTTCCAGCTGATCCATCATAGACTCAGCAGACAGGTTCTCCGTCGGTATCCGTGTGTTTATCGCGCCCAGAATCTACCCTGTCTACAAGTCAACAAATCACAAAAGTACAACAATTTTACTTTTGTTGTGTCCGCATGTGTCTCTGCTAACAGTAACATTACCATTAAACAAGAAACGAAACGTTGTAATATATTTTAGGAGACGAAATTTGAAGAAAAGTCTTTGTCTTCCGCAGAAAATCGGCGAGGATCCGACAGGTTTAGAGCCTCGTGGGAGACAAAGAAAACATACTGGAAGCTAAACACGAGGTGACTCTGAAGATAAGGAGCTTCCCTTTTTGTTCCAGTCAGATTTCTGATGTAAGACGTTGATTTTGTGACGATTTCGAGTGTAAAATGTGTCGGAGAAAACACAAGTGTGGCCATGTTGGAGCGTGAAGCGGAGCAGCGGGCTGAGTTGCTTCTCCACGGTTCCCATGTTTGTAATAAGTCCCGCCTCCTGCATCCAGTGTGAGACATTCAGAAGAACGACGTGGGAAAAAAAAACCTAAAGAACATGGCAGAGGAAGTTCCAGCAGCCCCGGCGAAAGCCCCGGCAAAAGCCCCGGCCAAAACCGCCAAGAAGAAGACCGCTAGCGCCAAGAAGGACGGACTCAGCATCTCTAAAATCATCGTGTCCGCCGTGGCCGAGTCCAAGGAGCGTAAGGGCATGTCCCTATCTGCGCTCAAGAAGGTTCTGGCAGGGAAAGGCGTGGATGTGAGCAAGGCTAACAAGCGCATCAACACCGCCGTTACCAAGCTGGTCACCATCGGAACCCTGAGCCAGACTAAAGGGACCGGGGCTTCCGGCTCCTTCAAGCTCGCCAAGAAGGAGCCTACAGCTACCAAACCGGCCAAGAAGGTGGTGAAGAAGAAGGCTCCAGCTAAAGCCAAGAAACCCGCCGCCAAGAAGCCCACCGCGGCTAAGAAGCCGGCAGCCAAGAAAGCAGCTCCCAAGAAGTCCCCGAAGAAGGCACCGGCCAAGAAAGTGGCTAAGAAGGTGGTCAAGAAGAGTCCTAAGAAGGTGGCGCCAAAGAAGCCAAAGGCTGCCAAGAAGCCAGCGGCCAAGAAAGCTGCTGCTAAGAAGCCAGCAGCTAAAAAGGCCAAGAAGTAAACAGCTGCCTCATCCTGCTCTCACTGCAACAAAGGCTCTTTTCAGAGCCAACACTCCCAGAAAGAGCTCCTCCGCTTACACTCGATTATTTAGGAGCGTAAATATTTCTACATCTTAAAAGTATAACCTTTAAATACTCAATAACAGGATTATAACTTATCTATAGCGTAAAATGTCATTACTGTAGTATATTTCAACCATTTATTTTCTTTCAAAGAAAAATGCACTTAAAAATCCAAACATGACTAAAACGAGCAGAGAAAAAGTTGAATTTCTGCTTTACAAAACAATCTATATCACCTTCCATCACATTCATGTTCCAACTCTAACTTGTTCATGAATGCCATCTTTGTTTACATTTTCATCATTACCTACTGCCCTAGGTTTGATACATTTTAAAAATATGTTTTGATACCTTGATTCTTTTCTTTCTTACTTAAAGTTGTTCAGAAATGTCCTCCATTTACAAAATTCCTTTTTTTGGTTCTAATTGTGTTATTTTTTAAATTTATTTTAAGACTGCAGTCCCTTAGCTATCTACTCTATTTTTTGACAGGTACTATTTACATTAACTTAATATTTTCTGCTCACCAAATCATGACATTTCATACCTTTTATATTTGATAAATAACAGCTACAGAAGACAGTGATGAGTATTTTAGTTTGTATTAAACCTTAGTGCTCCATGATGGACAGGATCCAGAGCACATGAACAAGAGACATCACAGAGGCATGAAGGTGGCAGCAGCCTGGCTGTCTTTGTCCTCAAAAGAAAAAGACAATCATCAATAGCAATGCTCAATTATTTATAATGGGTAACCAATTCAACTGATTTTTTTTCTTTTTTTTTAAAGGAATTATAGTATTATATATATTTGGTCTTAGGACACATTGAACTATTTTTCCGTCACAGCTGAATTGCACGTCCTTGAACAATAACCCTTATTCAGATTCATGTGAGTCAGTATCTGAGTATGACTTTCTAATGATTGTACATTACTAGTCTTTATTCTGCTATAATAGTATTTTTTTCATGATTGTTTTATTTTTAATATTTTCAATATTTGATGTTTTACCCTTATGTGAATCTGTTGTTCTTAACTTTGCTACTGGTGCCCACTGAGGGTCAATAAAGAGTTACTGTATTGTATTCAGTTCTATTCTAAAACCATCAAATAAAATAGAGTTGAAATGTGACAAGTGAGAAGAGTTCTATCTGATACAGGTCTGTTAATCGTGACGTAACAACGTGACGCTTCATATCAACGTTTGAAATCCATCCAATAGCAGGAGCTGGAAAGATTCCCGCCCATCTCAGTGTGAGCCAATCAGAGCCCAGCTGACTCCGGGTGTGATTATAAAGGCAGAGTTCGGAGTGGTGGGACCATTGTATTTTGCTCTCAGTCAGAGAAAGTAAAGTAAGTTCCGCATCATGGCCAGGACTAAGCAGACCGCTCGTAAGTCTACTGGAGGAAAGGCTCCCAGGAAGCAGCTGGCTACTAAAGCTGCCCGTAAGAGCGCTCCTGCCACCGGCGGGGTGAAGAAACCTCACCGCTACAGGCCCGGTACCGTGGCTCTCCGTGAGATCCGTCGTTACCAGAAGTCCACCGAGCTGCTGATCCGCAAGCTGCCCTTCCAGCGTCTGGTCAGGGAGATCGCCCAGGACTTCAAGACCGATCTGCGTTTCCAGAGCTCCGCCGTCATGGCTCTGCAGGAGGCCAGCGAGGCTTACCTGGTGGGGCTGTTCGAGGACACCAACCTGTGCGCCATCCACGCTAAGAGGGTCACCATCATGCCCAAAGACATCCAGCTGGCCCGCCGCATCCGTGGAGAGAGGGCTTAAACTGACCTCACATAAGAAACACAACGGCTCTTTTAAGAGCCACTAACATAACTAAAGACAAATTCTCCTTGCCTACGTAAATTATGCTGATCGCAAGTTAAAACACCAAACTTAATGGTATCTAATGATCAGCAAAATCAGTTTAGTAGTAGTGCAGCAGAGTAAGAAAATAAAAACCAGATCAAAACATTCACACCCAGAATCTTGAGTGTAAGTTGACTCTATAAATAGGGAAACTTGGTCTGAGCCCTGGAAACATTCAGCAGGAACACATTTCTTAGCCTGATCCAGCCATGGATGCAGCTTGTGATGACATCACAGCAGAGTCCTGCAGAGGGTGGATTTGACACTCAAGAGAATTTCCTTGGAGCACTGACAGATGACATTCACTGTGATGTAGATGGAAATATGTGGCCAGACAGATGGGAGTGTCTAGATGTCCATGACTGATCTGCAGCACCGTCTGTTTTACAGGATCTTCAGTTTCAAAACTACTACAGTCTGGTTTACTGAGCCAAAGGGAGTTTATTCTTTGTAAATGGTTTTTTTTTCTTCTTCCAGTTGCACAATGCTGCGAAAAGTTGTAAATATTCAGTATAAAGTAGTGTATATTCAGTGTCTTGATCTTTTACTTCTAGTGCATGATATGTAATGCTGTCTGGACTTTACACTGGGCAGCACTTCCAGAGTAGATAACTTTATTGATCCTCGAGAAAATTTTCCTCTGGGAAATTCAGTTTCCAGCAGCAGTAGCACATTGACAGAAGGCAGTTTCTACAGAAAGTACTAGAAACGCTAACAATAGTGAAAAGGAATAAAATTAAATGTTAAATGAAAACATGACAAAACCATTTGACTGTTTATACGATGCTCGTGTCATAACTTGTCATTTTGACAACACTGACACTTTCATTGACAAATATTGCTTTTCCTTTTGCTTTAGAAGAACAAATAATTCATTTTGATTAAGAGACTTGCTTTTGAAGCAAGAACTTCCCATTTTGAGAAGGTGACTTTGCAGGTTAGCATGTTTTGCAGTTTGTATTACGTGTTTTAAGAAATGTCTTAACAGTGGTGAAAACTTTAATTCTGTTGTGAGAGATACGAGGAAAAACAGAAAAATTGTAATACAGGATTTATTCCACTGAATTTATTTCCCATGAAAATCATTTTAAAAGGGAACCCCTAGTGAAACATCAAGTTTGCTGTCATAAGTCAACATGTGGCAGAAAAACAAGCCAAATGTTTTCTCTTAAAGTAATATTTAAAGAAAAATGATTTAGCAGGAGGCAGCCAGTGTTATTTACTTCCCAAAGCGTCCTGGGTAGTGACGTCACATGGTTGCATCCATACAAGGTCTATGGTTGCATCTCTTGTTCACGCACCTGCTTATAGCAATTCTTAATTATTAATAGTTGAAGTCAAAGGATGCAGCCCAGGTAAAAATAATGCTGTTTTAAAATGTTACACACAAACTCATCCCAGCTGCAAGAAGCTACCAATGTTTTCTCTTTTTTCTCCTCCTCCTCCAATAGCAGTGGCAATATTTTGACTCACACCGTGACAGACTGGCAACGGCCAGCGATCTTCAGAAAATAAATGCATCTAAATAATAACCACGGGGACACGATCAGAGACTAGTTTTTTCCAGTTTATTCATGTTTACAGGTTCAGGTGCTGTAACACAGCCAGTCAGAACACTGGTCCAGCGTTGATCTGTCTTCAGCTAACTATGAAACAACAAATTCAAAGTAAAACTAAAATTTACAAATTAAAAGCCCCTTCAGTAAACGTCGCTTAAAACAAACCACCGCTGCAGTTTGAAGTCTTGAAGTGATTTAGTTACCGAGCTGCAGCTGCTAGCTGTGTTAGCTTAGCACCCCCAGCAGAAAGGTAACACTAATAGATTGCTTACTTTGATTCCACTGTCCGTCTCCTCCATTTTTAAACTGTCTGATGTAATTATCCACAACCACGATGATCGGGAAATGTGTTTATAGTTCTCCATGAAAGCCTGTAGCGAGCAAGCTCACGCATCATCCCATGGATTTCTCCTTATCTTCTTGTAAGGAAAGTTGTGGATCTACCGATATATACTGATACACTGATATATGTTCCTCTGTTGCCTTTCGACTGGAAATCACAACCAAAAACTGCAGTTTGGCGTTGTAATCCATCTCTGTATCATAAACTATGCTCTATAAACTGACGGCAGCGCCATTCTAAGTAATACTCCCACAATGCCTTGCGCGCTCAAAACATGGCTGCGCCCAGTTAAATTATGTAAATAAACAAAACGTGTGGTGTTTTAATCATGTTTACATGTATCAGTGATACTTTGCATCATATCTCTTCAATCGGGGACCCTTTAAACATACGAGTTTCCTGCATTCTTCCTCCTAGGCCTAACAGTCATAAGAAAGACCTGCAGTTATTAATCTGCATCAGCAGGCACAAAATGAGAAACAAAACCAACAAGTGAATCAGACTGTTGCTCTCTAGATGGTGTGTGTGGCCCTGAAAAGGACCTTTGGTTGTTATCATGATGATGATGAGTTTACTTTGAGCTGGTGTACTTGGTGACAGCCTTGGTTCCCTCAGACACAGCGTGCTTGGCCAGCTCCCCAGGCAGCAGGAGGCGGACAGCGGTCTGGATCTCCCTGGAGGTGATGGTGGAGCGCTTGTTGTAATGAGCCAGGCGGGAAGCCTCGGAGGCGATGCGCTCAAAGATGTCATTGACGAAAGAGTTCATGATGCTCATGGCCTTGGAGGAGATTCCGGTGTCAGGGTGGACCTGCTTGAGCACCTTGTAAACGTAGATAGCATAGCTCTCCTTCCTGGTCTTTCTCCTCTTCTTGCCTCCTTTGCCGGCGGTCTTAGTGACGGCTTTCTTGGAGCCCTTCTTGGGGGCAGACTTGGCGGGTTCAGGCATGTTGATCCGATTTTAGCTTCGGCGTCTTCGGACATTCCTGTTATACAGGCTGCATGGAAACACAGCTGTGCTGACTCCAGCCTCTGATTGGCTGAGCTCATTGAAAACGCCTCTCGAGTGTCATTTCCGTGGAAACCTTGAATCAATTCAATCCCACAGACAGCAGCTGAGCCTGTTTTCATATCAATGGTCCTTTATCAATACGAATAAAGCAGCATGATGTCATTCAACATGGTGTCCCATAACTCACGTGACATGTGCACTGGGCCAAATCCAGGGGACAAAGCTAACGCATAGTGAATAGGATGTGCTGGATAATGAAGCATGAATAGATCAGATAGCAGTTTGACTGAATTTGGATATTGAGAGTTTTCCTGTTTTAACCGATTATTAAAGTACAGAACAGAGCTGTTGATTGATAAACACATAACCAAAGTGGATATTCCAGTAGATGCTGGTATATGTGGCGATAAGAAATGCCATAATTGAGATCATGAAGAATGAAGCTGTGATGGTTGTATAATGAATATTGGAACTTGATGCATAATACTAGCAGTTTATGTGGCAAAGAAAGCATTTGTGGAAGCAGTATGTTGCTGAATGTGGAAAGAGGATTTAAAATGTGTTTTTGCTCAAAAACAAATCCTCTTCTGACCTTATGTGAAGAGTGGCACTTATAATTTTAAGGATGCATGTGTGTCAGTGTTGCCAGATGTAGAATGCTTATTTGTAGGATAGTTGATCACTGTAGGATCACTAATTCCATAAATACAATCATTTGAGCCCTTTGTTGTGTGGAATGTGCTTTAGAGATGCTCGTTTTAATCATTGTATTTGACTCTTTAAAGCCAACACTTGTTAAAAGACCATATATATTTTTTATTGTAGTCTTGTTACACTGCCTCTAAAACCTAGTCATGGCGCACATTAGGCTGTAACTTAGTGTACAATAAATTGGTCAAAATATGATAATCAAGATCCTGGTACAATACTTAATTCCATCTGGCAACAATTCTTCCAACGTAGTGAGATTCTCTTAGCCACTTTGGTTTGAATAGGGATGTTAATTTAAAACCAAATAATTTTCTCATTGTTCTGTAAAGCAATAAAGTAATTTTAGTTGAGTAGGAAAGAGCTCTGAAGAGAAGTGTGTGGCTCTGAAAAGAGCCGTTGTTTCGTATTGTATCCGGTAGAGTGATCTTAACCTCCAAAGCCGTAGAGAGTGCGGCCCTGTCTCTTCAGAGCGTACACCACATCCATGGCGGTGACGGTCTTTCTCTTGGCGTGCTCGGTGTAGGTGACAGCATCGCGGATGACGTTCTCCAGGAAGACCTTGAGAACACCACGGGTCTCCTCATAGATGAGACCAGAGATACGCTTGACTCCACCACGGCGAGCCAGACGGCGGATAGCGGGTTTGGTGATCCCCTGGATGTTATCACGGAGGACTTTACGGTGACGCTTGGCGCCTCCTTTACCGAGTCCTTTCCCTCCCTTTCCTCTGCCGCTCATTGTGAATCTCTCAGTGAGTGAACTTTGAGACGAATGACTTCATGGCGTCGATCCTCTATTTATATGTTCAAATAACGGACGTAAAATAAAACAGGAGGCGGAGACGAACTGGGCGGAGTTTCAGATACATTACGTCATTTTGTTTTGACTTTCATCAGAATCAAATAAGAAATAAGAAAAATTCAGTTTGTGAAGAATTCACGTGACTTTTGTACAAAAAAGATTCAAATAAAGATATTGTAGACGGAATTGAAAGCATCCAATCAATTCCAATGAAAGAAAGTAATGTGGTGGGCTGACTGATGTACTTTGATATTTGTTATATTAGATGTTCTCTAAATGATCTTTGGATATGGTGAATATTTAAGCTTTAGAGTGACCAACAGATCTGTGGACTCTTCTGGAAGCTGATATTTTATTCTTAACAGCTTGATGGATGGATAATTGTTAGAGAACTTGATTCATGTTGATGCATTTTAACAGCCACTCATTAACGTGATTCCATTAATTTTGCCTTTAAAAGGCCTGATGAGCTGATAGTCCAAGATGGGCAGTTTTATTAGACAAAGTAAATTATTTTTCTTGATTTTCAGAAGAAAAAATGAACTAAATGACCAAACATGAGTTTAACACAACCACCTAATTTTTAATATAGAACAAATCAGCCATTTCAGTAATAGGAGTCTGTTTTAATGAAGAGGTTCAGTGAGAAATATTTAGATGAAACTAATGTGATTAAGGGAAGTTGATGCACTTTGAGATATTTAATGTAAAATATACCAGCTTTTCAAGACATGAAAAGATCTTTTTGAAATGGAGACCAGATTGTTTTTTGTGTAAGCAGTGTTGTTGGGATGTGTAAATGTTGGTGCATTGTTAAGAGCGACTAGTTTCAGGTGATTTAGTAATTGTTAAAGTTGAATCATCCAGGTTGGTTTGAGCCTTTAGGTGAGTAGTGGGTGGCTCTTAAAAGAGCCGTTTGGTTTTAGTGTTGGAAGCTTCTACTTGGTCTTTGAGGGCTTTTCGGTCTTCTTGGGCAGAAGGACCGCCTGGATGTTGGGCAACACGCCACCCTGAGCGATGGTGACTCCGCCGAGCAGCTTGTTGAGCTCCTCGTCGTTGCGGACAGCCAGCTGCAGGTGACGGGGGATGATCCTGGTCTTTTTGTTGTCGCGGGCGGCGTTTCCAGCCAGCTCCAAGATCTCAGCGGTCAGATACTCCAGAACCGCCGCCAGATAAACAGGAGCTCCGGCTCCGACGCGCTCAGCGTAATTTCCCTTTCTGAGCAGCCTGTGAACACGACCGACCGGAAACTGGAGTCCAGCCCTGGAGGACCGGGTCTTGGCCTTAGCTCTGGCTTTGCCGCCGGTTTTGCCACGTCCAGACATTCTGCTTTCAGAAATACTCTTCCGAGATAGATGAGCAATCTGCTACAATGAGGTCAGTTTATAAATAACTGAGCTTCTGCTCGCTCATTGGTCAGACTGAGCGTTGGTTCAACCGTCAAATCAGAAATGAGTAAAGGTCACACTAACGAAAGATTTCTGATTCCTGTAGGAACTTCAAAATAAAACAGAATACGGTGGCCCCCTAGAGTCAAAACACATGCAAAACAGAAAACACATGCAACATAGCAAAAACACATGCAAAACCCCCAAAACACATGCAAAAACCCAAAACATATGCAAATCAGAAAGCATGCAAAAAACAGAAAACACATGCAAACCAGAAAACATGCAAAAACACAAAGAAAGTGGTCCAGGACGCTAGAGGGCAGTGCAGAGCTCGATTTACAAGACAAACAGGAAGTAATTTAATCAGACGTCCTTTTTTCCTTTTCCCTGACATGTCCACTTTTCATCTTCTGTCTGGGGCATCCAGGGAGATTTCAGAAATCAATGAAAATGTATGGGTGTTATCATTTTTCACTGGAAATCAGAGGTCGCGCTAGACTTTTTTTTTCTTTTCCGTCATTTGACTGACAGGGTTAAAAAAATCCGGCCATAATCTGTTTTTATCCGTCACTTATTAATTAAAAAAATTATAATAATTACTATTTGAGTAGCATTATTTCATTACTTTTAAATATTATTGCATGTTTCTTAATCTTTTCATCCTCCACTGTTGTCACGGTTTGGAGAACCTGTTTAGAAGCTGCAGATCGCTCGGTTTCATTTATTCGATTGATCTATCACCGGGCCCATTTAGCACATCAATCCATAGGATTAGACTCTAAATTAGTCGATCAGTCAATCATCAAATTTCTAAAAACTCTCTATTCGGAGTTGAGCGCTGCGCATCATCAGGTGAGGTGCAGCTCTGTGTGCTCTGCGGGACTCTGATTATTAGGGCGTGCTATGCGAAGCAAAGCACAACTATTACTCTTCACCCCAGGAAAAGTGATGTCTTGTTAGTTAGTTAGTTTGTTTGTTTGTTTTATTCCTCTTCCGTCAACATTAATGCGGCCCGCACGGAGGGTTGCAGCCAGACACATGATACATCAAAACGACCGGCTCGGTCCCGTGATGTGTGCTATTACTTTTATAAGAATTCGGAGTTACCATGGCGACGTAATTCGCAAAAAACCAGGCCAAAAAACGCATTGAAAATCCCATTGAGGGCTGAAAAAAATACGCCCCAAACCCACTCCTCTTCCAAAGCCTCCTGTGCGGACACACAATCACCTAGAGACTCCATTCAAAGTTTAAACGGGTCACAAGACTTTGCACTCTAACATTTGGAAGAACTGTGTTGATAGCTTTTACCATTTTCCTAAAATCGCGAGAGAAGTTTGATGAAGAAATCAGAATCTGACAGAAAAAAACCTCCTCGTTTACATGTAAAATGACAGGATTTGAGGGGGGGTTCTGGACCTATTAGGGCCACTTCTGAGAAAACCGTAGGTCCTACAGAAAAATAACTTATGTATCAAATGAAGCAGACAAATAAAGCTACCAAATGAGATAAAAATCATGTCTGTACTCCAAACGGTTTGGGAGATACACGACGTTGTTTGTGAGTGAAGGACTTTTGTCAGACTGCTTCACTGTAGGTCATGTGACCTTAGAGGGTGACGAAGCAGATTTTTAAAAATTCTAATCACAAACAACATCGAATATTTCCTACACCGTTTGGACTACAGTCATAAATTTGACCTCTGTGATTGGGGATTTTTGTCTGCTTTCCGGTGAAGTGATTTTCATGTCTCTGTGACCTACGGTTTGCTCACAAGTTGCCAGTGAAGGTTGAGAGGAGCCACATAAAAAGGTCTCTTTTCCATGTTATTTCACCTGGATCTCTGCCTTTCAACACTTTGATGTCTTGTGAAATCGAATCGTCATTATTCGGACATAAAACATAGAACACGCATGAAAATCGGGACTATTGACCATTAAAGCCTCCTGCTTCTAACGGTGTTTAAATTTTTCTGATCGGTCTTATACTTTTCGAAAGGGAGCAGGTTGTTTGAGAAGAGTGATTTTCGGTTTAAACAGCCATTTCTACATCAGTTCAGAGGCATGAGGCGTGCATGTGATCACTGCATGACAGGGAAATGGATCGTTCTGATTGGCTGATGCTGTTCTCATTCTTTCTAATGGAAGGGTTCAGATGACATTTGATTAGAGCAGTATCAGGCTGGAGCAGCAGCTGAGAGGCTGCCATTTCAACACACTTTAACCTAGAAACGTCATTCTTGGTTTAAAATAGTCATGGGACTTTGGACTAGAAAATATTGAGGAACCATGTTGATTTCACTGATGCCGCCGGTAGCACGCCCTCTCAAAGTTTCTTCAGGAACTTTTCTAGTTATATTATAATATTAACGTTCATTATGAGATCATGAGAGAGAAATGAGGGGTTCACATATTTTTCATTGAGATACTCAGGGGAAAACCTGGTGCTGATGTTTAATGCGGACCTCCTCGTGGGTTAGTTGGAGTCCAGTTCTATGTGTGCGCTCGTGGAGCGGATTTTGCGCGTCAGTGAGAGCGCATTACAACAGGAAGTGTAGTTAATCCATATCTGTTCGCACGCTGAGCTCCGGATTGCAAAGGGGCGTTTGAGCGGACCAGGTCTGACACCTGATGCGCTCTGGCGGACCAGTTCCTGTGATTCTTCTGCTGCAGAGCGCAGGAATTGGTGGAGATGCAGTGTTATTTCTGCATCCTTGGTTTCAATTATCAGTGGGGACAATTCAGTGATTGCCTATAATGTTCGGATGGACGGGATGGCGCGCGCACACCTGTCAGAATGACCGGGGTCAGTAAAAAAACAAACAAACAAACAAACAAACAAACAAAAAAACGGTCAAATACAGAAAATTTCCAGTTAACGCGACCTCTGCTGGAAATAGGCATGTACTTAAAGTAGCTGGTGCGAATAAAGCTGTCCGTTCTGCTTGTGACATCCTTCTCACAGACAGAACAAACAACAGTTCACAGTATTTCCTATTCTTAAATATTTTGTTGTGAATATGTAATTTGAAATAAAGCTTAAGAAAAAAAAGTTCACAGTATTTCCTTTGCAATATAACTTTAACACATAGTGACTTTGTCTCTGATTTATAGTTTTGGAGGTCGTAGGTTCAAATCCAGCTCCTGTCGAGTTGATAAATTTATTTTTTTTACTTGTTGACTTTTGAAAGCCTATCTGAAGGTTGTTACTTAACTTTTCTTCAAAACTACACAGAGACTACATACATTAAAAAGGTTTAAGTCTTCTTTCATTAAACAGTATCAAAATGTTTCACGACTGAGCCAAATGTCCTCTTTTTCAAAAATCTAATTATGGTCATCCTACTTGTCTTCTGCTACTATTTTTATTTGACGTTTTGACAAATTAAGAGCTCTGTCAGCCAGAGTGGTCAACTCCAAATTTTAAAGTACTGGTAACTTCCTGTTTATCTTGCAAATCGAGCTCTGCACTGCCCCCTAGCGTCCTGGAGCACTTCCGTTGTGTTTTGGGTTTTTGCATGTTTTCTGTTTTTGTATGCTTTCTGGTGTGCATGTGTTTTTTGTTTTTGCATGTTTTCTGATTTGCAAGTGTTTTAGTTATTTTGCATGTCTTTTCTGTTTTGCATGTGTTTTGCCTCTAGGGGCCACCCAAATACGAAAACATAAACATATTTTGACTGGGAATGCCATTTATTATAATAATGACTACGTTGTTGTTCGTAGTGATGATGGAGGCAGCCTTAGAGTTGATATCCCTCTCAGCCAATCAGCGTTCAGTGTGCGTGCAGCGTGAACTCCCTCTCCTCTGGATGACGCACGCGCCTCCCTCAGTGTGTGTGTGTGTGTGTGTGTGTGTTGATGCTGGTCAGCTGCTGTTGGAGAGCAGCACCGATGATGGGAACACAAACACGGACGGTGTGAAGACCCTCCGGTGCTGCCGCGGTGGCTGTGAGACGAACCGAGCCGCGTCTACCTGCACGCGCCCTGGATGAGCTTCTCGATGGGTTGCGGGGGGAGTCGGGCGGACGCAATAATCGAGCCGAGGTACCACGAAAGCTGGACCAGAGAAACCGAATCGACATGGCTTACGAATACGGACGTGGAGTCGGTTCCGAACAGTAGGTTTATTTCTGCTTCCGGTGACAAACAAAAACATCATCACAGGCCAGATGACTGTAAAAACCCAGCGTCTTTGGGGCTTGGACATGATTAAGCAAAATCACAACAATACACCAGCTGATGCTGCAGATTTTCATGCTCTTTGTGTTTTTTTAGAGAATGTATTTCTGTTTCCTGAACCTCCAAGGTAAGGCCGTGGAGGACAACCTGAGGGAGAAGAGGATGGTGACTACAGGAACCCAGTGTGGGAAGCAGGCCCTCACCACCAACGGCTCCAACCACCAGAGGAGACCCAGGCGCTCCCTGAGCGAAGTAGGTGTCACTGATGCATCCATTTACTGTTTAAAATACCCAGTCTAGCATTTGAGATGCTGTCTGTCCTCTTAAAACACATTTTGCTTCAAGATAATTCATATGGAGTTTTATATGTGAAGAGTTTAGTGTGTTAACTTCCTCTGGATATTCTTGAAAAAGCATTAAAAAAATATATCTAAAAAATTTGCCCTTTTTATGACATTTCTATTTTAATAATGCCAATGTCTATTTATTTATAAAGCACTTTAAAAACAACAAGGCTGCACCAAAGTGCTGTACAGCAACTGGTCAAAACAATTAAAACACACTCATAAAAATCAGTAAAAGGTCATAAAATCCAATGACACAATCATTAAGATTAAAAACAGTAAAAATACAGCAAACAAAGCATCAGGCTCTGCTTGTTAAAAGCCAGGGAGTAGAAGTGAGTTTTTAAAAGTATTTTAACTTCTCCTAAACTCTGGGCTGACCTGATGTGTGAGGGTAGTTTGTTCCACTGAAAAAGCATGATCACCTTTACTTTTGTGTTTGGATCTTGGAATAGTGAAAAAAAACAAACAGATTTGAACACTGAGCTGACCTGTTTATCTAATTTAAAAGAACTATCAACGATCACGCCCAGATTCCTGACAGAAGATCTGGTGAATGAAGTCAGCATATACAAAGAAAACAGGGCTGGGCCAAGACTGGACCCCTGGGGTACTTCACATGGTGCTGCAGCCGAGGAATGAACAGAGACTCTCCTGTCTGTCAACTGGGATCTAAACCACTTGAGAACAGTTAATGCCCACTAGCCGCTCAAGCCGGGATAAAAGGATATGATGGTCCAGCACAAGAATGGCAGCATATTCAGAATCCACGTTTAAAAGGTCAATAAAAACTCTCAACAGGGTCATCTCAGTGCTCTGATGTTGCTTAAAACCAGACTGAAATATGCCAGGGATGCAGTTGTTCTGTAAAAAGTTCTGTAGCTGGATAAAAACAAGTTTCTCAAGCACCTTTGACAGAAAGGGTTATTTTGAGATTGGCCTGAAGTTTGAGAGTATAGGGGTCTAGATTCCTTTTCCTGAGAATCGGCTGCACCACAGCATGCTTGAAGGCAGCTGGGACACAGTCTGACTGCAAAGATGTGTTTACTAAGTGAAGAACAAAAAAACAATGGAACCAAAAACCTTCTTAAATAAGCAGACAGGAAGACAGTCAGTACAGTTTGCAGGATGCAGATGTTGCTGATCATCAGGTTAAAATCACTGCAAGAAAGGATTCAGAGTTTTTCTCAACAGGCAACAAATCATGAATATTTAAAAACATTTTTTGATCTCAGTGAAAACTGTAAACCATCTTTGACTATTTTTGGCTAGCATGCCTCACTGTCTCCTAAAAATAACTGGCTTTTTCTGTCATTCATTCAACAAAAACAGCAGTAAGATTTTTGGGAGGACTTTTGGACAAAGAATGTTTTGCTCACAGGTGACAACTTATTAACAAATTGTTGTATTTAGAAGAAACACGATGAACATTGGATTAATGATCAGGCGAAGTCCTATAAAACAATACTATTAGCAGGTTGTCATAAAAATGTAGTTTAATTCCACCCGTCTATCTGGTTAAGCTGGAGATTTGAGTGATGACTTAACAAAGGGAAGATGATCATCGATTGGGTCAAATTGAAAAGTGCCAGCATAAAGACTCCTACACTCCTTACTCTGACTCATGGTTCCTTGCAAATTTCATTCAACAAATCACAGTCCTAATTCAGTATTTTCGTATTTGTGTTACCAGTAATTTGTTTGCAGTGTTAGAAAAACTCACTGACAGTTTATTATAAAATTTTGTTGCTTATAGCGTGTTTACATTCACGGTTAATGTCTAAATATGTTCACAGCAAAGCACTCGTGACTCCAAAAGGAGGGCATCGAAGGAGACCAGCTCTCTGTCGAAAGACAGCCAGTCTGTCAGCATCAGCACCGGTGGAGATCCTGAACCAGAAAACACGTGCGACGAGAGATGAGAGAAGAGCTGCAACACTGTGAGGAGGCAGATGATCGGAACTGCAAACACTTGAGCAGAAAACACGCTACTAATTTGCAGATTCGCCGACGACGTTTGCTTGTGACTTTGCGATGAATCTGGCTGTCGACTGCAGCGGTTTAGCACCTGCTTACGTCTCCGTCCAAAGACATCTGGATGCTGCATTGTTGATGCATGTGTGAGGAAGAGAGCGCAGTTCACACTTGCCGCCATGCTTCATGCTAAAATAGCACCAGTCAGGGAACGTGTCACTGTGTTAAGATGGCTTTGGGAAAAATGTTTGAAAAGAAGAGATTGCCCCATATATGCACATGAGAATCACAATCTGCACATCAGTTGTGTTGTGTGTCGGGGCTTCCTAATGTATTTGCTTTAGTTCTTTGTGCAGTTATATTCTCTTTTTCTTGTTAGTATAAAAACCACTAAGTATGCTGTTTCACCTTAGTTATTGCAGTGAGTTATTTTTTATTTAAAAAATAACCTAAAGTGCTGTTTAGAAGCTGAGATTTGGATGTCTGAAGCTCAATGGCTCAAGACTGTCTTCTCCAGCTTTTGCAAGTAAAAAAAAAAAAAAAAACCACCTGCATGTGCCTACAATTACTGTTGATTTGAACTAACTTATGATTATTTTTAATATATATATATATATACAGTATGTTGTGTATGATGTGTTTTACAGTTCCTCTTTATGCTTTTTTTTTGTGTTTTATGGTAAATTTTGTTATCAAAACTATAGGAAAATATTTCAGAGGCTGACGGTGACTTTGCATGTAAAATTTAATGTCTTGTTGACTTGGCCTCTGTTTGTCTTTGCCCCATCATGATCAAAACAAGCCATTTGAAATCAAGTACAACAAACGAAACAATCTCAGGAGGTAACAGAGCGTTTGTCCAACTTATGATCAGCAGATGGCGATGCTAACCTGCTGCTTGAAGAACAAAACTTCAGAACAAAGATGGACAATATATTTTCAGTCTGATTTAACCCTATGCTTGTAACAACTGCATCTTGTCAATGGGTTTTAATCATTTAGAGTGTTGGAATGGATTTGAGTTGTTAAGGAAAACAGCATTTTGAGTTTAATTCAAAGGATCTTGTTTTCTTCTCTTGATTAAAGTTGCTACTGGCGTTTTGAGTTGTAAAACACAAAAACTGTGTGATCATTTCTCATTATAGCTGAAGGTAAAGGTAAAATGTTTTGAAAACCTAAACCAGCAGAGTGAATTTTGGTATGAACTTTTGAAAGTTGGTGATACCGTTCTTTCATTCCTGAGCCTCCTTGAATTGGTTATTGTGTAATTTTGACAATAATACCACGAAATATTTTACAAAAGTAATAAAATGCAGAGTAATACACATTTAGAGAGGGGAAAATGCCAAATTCAGTTCAGAAATAAAATGCAGTTTTCACAGGAAACCATAAAATCATCTGAGCAAAAGTTTGTTTAAAACAAAACAAAAGAACAACATCTAATAATTCAAGCATTTCTTATCACCCAAACATCTAGACCACCTTGTATTGAGTTATTTCTCCCTCTAGCCTTCAAAACAGCTCTGGTCAGTCAAGGTTATAAATCATCTGGGGACATCCAAAGGTGTCAACAATACATCAATTGGATAGAATGTGGTGGTGGGGAGAAATCCAATAACCAAATGTGTGTTGCCATAGGAACTGGGCTACAAAATGACTACAAGATTTAGAGAAACACCCATGTCAATGCCATTATGTAACTATTGGTATGAGCAGTGTTACTTTATCTATTCCTAATAATATCAGGGACTAGTGTTAACTTAAAAAAAATACTGACATAACTCTTGTGAAACCTGCTTCTGGCTTCCATCCATGATGCAGACAACCTGTCTAATTCAAAGACTCTGATAAATCCCATAGTTGGGGTATAGCTCATCCCTTCAGCTATAATGGTAATATAGGCTTAGACTGCTGAAGGAAAAACTGGCCATATTTTCTCACTCTGCTGGCTTTTCTCTATATCTTTTCCTGTTATTGCTGCCACTTACTTTGTTCTCTGTTTTAGAAACAACACCTAATCCATTCTTTCTGTTTTAGTCTCTTTCCTGTCCTCTCAGACCCCATTTGGCTGAGGCAGAAAGCCCTACCCATTCTGGGCCTAGTCCTGCTGGAAGTTGATGTCATTCCTTCCTACTGTCACCCTCATATGGGGGGGGGGGGGGGG